>VWZT01012517.1:48367-60200 GCA_013397055.1 Pachycephala philippinensis
GAGCTGGACTCAATGATCCTTATGGTGCACTTCCAATTCAGCTTATTCCATGATTCTGTGATGAGATAGGAAAATATAAGAAATACATTCATTCATATACATATATATATAAAGTATGTATATATACACATACATAAAAAGTGTATATATATACACATACATAAAAAGTGTATATATATACATATATGTGTAAAACATAGGAAAAGGTATTTTTTATTAAGTGGCAAAAACGACCAAAGTCAGGCAAATAGACCTTAATGCTTATCTAAAATTAAAATTTAAACAAACAGTTTTCCTTCACTTTTTGTTGTTTTCAATCAAACATCTTTCTTTGCTTATTTTATAATTTGAGGAAAGTGGTTGGCAGTCGGCGCAGGAAGTTAATTTTTCACATGGGGCATTTTTTTTTTTTTTTCTGTGAAATGTATGGCACAGGAGACAGAACTCAATACATTACCTGAAACTGGAAAAGCCTTGACAGAAAAGTTCCCAGACTTGCAGAACACTTAGACGTCTGTTATGCATTTACAGATCAGCCTCAGCAAAACATTGCAAAGTTAAGCACCTGCAAAATCCTAGCAGATATAAATGTTTAGCTAAAGGATTTACAAATCTCGAATTTCAGGACATAAGACGAGCTTCTTAGGAGGGAGATATGAATCATATCTACATAACAGCACTTTCAGACACTGTAATCGTTGTTCCTAGTAGAAAAATGCTACTTAATTAGAGACAGATGTTGAAAATTTTGAGTTATTTGAAAATGTCATAAGCCAAGTCTCTCAAAGAAAATAATAGGTTACTTGTTGGACTCTTATCATTTTAGAAATAAAGAAATATAGAAATGGTAAAATTACACTTAAAATATGTATTTCTCTTCTACATTGAGTACTTTTTCTTCCTTTGAGCTAGGCTGAAATCCAGAGAATATGATTAAATATAATTTTGTCATAGCTGCGAATCCTCTCTTGGAAACATTGGCCTTGTAACCAACTGAACAACTCAAACAAGAACTCACAAAAAGAAATTTCTCCCTAATTCCTTGTTATTTTACCACATTAAATCCCTGCCGTGTATTCTCCTTTGCAAAACCAGAAATATATATTTTTTTTTTCTCTAAATCTTTCCCACATCTTTGCAGTCCAGGCCATTTCTGTTTGACTGCAGTGAAGTGCTGCTGCCCTGCCCCTTTGGAAGACAGTGCTCGGATCTCTGTTTAATCAACAGTAAATATCTTTAACCCCTCTGTTTCTCCTCACATTTCCCTAAGGAAATAATTCTTTGGAGTTCTTTAAATTTACTCGCCAGAATATCAGGAAACGACTTTTAGGGTCCTATTCACAGTGCAATCAAGCCATGCAATGTCAGTTTCCTTGTACCATGAAATATTTATGTGTCAGTAACTGTTAAATTTTAAGAAAGATCACGGTTTATCCCTAAGACCATTTTTGAAACCCATTTTACAGAGTTGAGGTGTACTCATGCAGCAGTTCTTCTCACTGAAGGATCATGTCTTCCCTTCCACCCTTGGGAAGAACCATCCCTCTTTCCTGCTCCTCCCCATCACTGGACGTATGGCCATCTCCAATTTTAGTGGGAATGACTGGACTGGGAG
Organism: Pachycephala philippinensis; assembly: GCA_013397055.1. Lineage (NCBI taxonomy): Eukaryota > Metazoa > Chordata > Aves > Passeriformes > Pachycephala > Pachycephala philippinensis. The sequence goes on from VWZT01012517.1 coordinate 49,983, forward strand.
ATTTCATTCTGTTCCCTTTCAAATTTTAAGCAGAGCTCTTGATGAAGTCATGTGTTTTAGACCTTGAAATTACAGGACCTTGTTCTTGTTGGTTTTGTGGTTTTCTGTTTTGCTTTTTTAGCTCTATAAAAAAACCAAAAACAGTTGCAATACACAGAAACCTGCAGCTGATGTTAACTGCTTAGCTGCAACTGAATTCCACCTCATAAATGGTAATTTCAGTACATTTAAATGTAAAAATGTACACAGAAATTTGACCACTGATCCTGCAATCCACGACTGGCAGTCACTGGAGACCAGGACTCACTCTCAGTGGGAACTGGGCATCTAAATATGCTTGGATAATATTCAGTATTTTATTAGCTTCTTCATCCTAGGAAAGAAAAGACTGAGGAGACCTTTGATCATCTTCTCCTTCCACATCCAAAGGGGCTCCAAGGAGAGGGACTTTGGACAAAGGATGGAGGGACAGGACAAGAGAGAATGGCTTCCCACTGCCAGAGGGCAGGGATAGATGGCCTTTTCGGAAGAAAATGCTCCTTGTGAGGGTTGTGAGGCCCTGGCACAGGGTGCTCAGAGAAGCTGTGGCTGCCCCTGGATCCCTGGAAGTGTCTAACATTGGGAAGGGCTTGGAGCAACCTGGGATAGTGGAAGGTGTCCTGCCCACGGTAGAGGGTGGAAAGAGATGGTCTTTAAAGTCCCTTCTAATCCAAACCATTCTGTGACTCCATGATTCTATGATTTCCTCACTTATTCAGACAATGTTTCCTAAAAGCAGAGGTGTTGCTTGCTGCTTTACATCCCAGTAAATCTGAGTTGTTTACATCTGAAAAACTTGTTTGTTTTTCATGGCCTAGTAAAACAGAGTGAGAGACTCAAGACCTTTGGATGGATGGTTTCAGCTTGCTTAAGGATTGATAAAGTCAATTCCATATCCAGGTTCTGCTGGCTTTGAGAATTAAAATTCATTCTCACTTGGGTCGTTAGAAGGCCCAGTTACTTTGTTATTTCAACAGCCTGAGAAAATTGTTGTGGTGTTGCTGACAGTTATCTGAATTATCCAAGAGTTGTTTTCTTGTTATTCAAGATTACCTTGCTTTTAAAAGGACCCTAAATATTCATATTCAAGGAATCTGGATACAGAAATGACAAAGATGGCTGTCTGAGGAGGTTTTTGGAGGAACCACTGGGAAGGTGTGAGGTGGGGATAAAAGATGGCTTTATTACTGAAGGGAAAAAACCCCAAAACATAAATATCATATTAAATGTTCCTCTCTGAATAGTGGAGATGCATCCTGGACAATTAGGGATAATTACTGAACAATTTTTAGCCTGGTTTCTTCAGGAAATGAGGCTTGAATGATCGTTGTGCCTGTCAGTCCCACTTAATAATTGCTGGATCCATTCATCAGCTACAGATCTGACAGAGGACTGATGCTGAGCTACAAAGTCCTCTCAGCATCCTTGGTAAGAATTGGCTGAGTGGTGGAAAGCACTGGATTAACACTCCCCCAAAAAGAGAAAAAAATCAACAAATTAAATGTTCAGAGCTAAAAAAATATTTTAAAAAGAAAGATAAAATCAGAAATACTTTAAACTCAACCCAGCAAAGAGACCTTTGCTCATCCAAGGGGATTTTGTGGATTCTCTGGTGTCCAGGAAGGGATGCATCCAATATTATGCATTACTTAACCCAGTGGACAGGAGAGAAAAAAAAAATTCAGCTTGAATCCATGGGTTCTGATGCTCAAATTATCCCCCATTCATCTTAAACTCTGTGATATTTTCACAAGGATGTTACATTGTACATTACCTGTGACTGACACAGAAGCAGAGTGCGTATCTCAGCCACATTTCCATTTAATTCCATCTTTCTTCCATATATTAACACAAGCCATGAAAGAAAGAAAGTCAGTTCTGACAGTTTATTTATTTTACATATATTTCCCTGTCCAAAAAATAAATAAATAAATAAATAAAAGGATCCTTTATCATCCTCTGGGTAATAAGAAGGGAACCAATGCTTTGATTTAGTGACAGGATCCAGCACCTTCTATTGGCAGCAGTTTTCTAACTTAAGTTCTGATACTGTCCTGGCTGTTAAATGTTACACACACTAAATGGAATCATTAAGCAGAGCAGGCTGGTGGGTAAAACCAACACCATGGAAAGATATTTAGCTGATTAATGTCTTTGGCACCTGATTTTTGAGGTCTCCATTAACTAAAATTAATTTCCTCTCCTGCAGGAACATATGTGTTACATATTCCATCTCCCCTAGAACAGATATAGTCAGGTTTCTTCACATGGGAGTGTGAAGCATCATTTTTCACTTTTTTGGAGAGCTCCATGCATGCAAATTCCTTCGTGGCATTTCCCAAACACTCTTGAAAGGTTCCAGGCCAAGGGAAAAAAAGAAAGTTTTCAGTGAATTCATCTTCTGGAACTTGTTCTGAGCTGGAATAGAACTGCACTGAGCAAATGCAGAGTCTTATTTTTTTAGGAAACAGAATACCCTTTCTCTTTTTTTACTCATATATATCATTAATATCTCTCATTCTGTGCTCACCCACACACACGCGTGTATGTGCTTGACTTTTTCACGAGATAATACAGAACTTCTTGAGCATACAAGATACTTCAGGCAATTCATGTATAGTTCTGGAGTACCTTACAAATAACTTGAGCCTTAAGAGCTGAAGTTCTTCAGACTTCTTCCCTGCTTTCTAAAGCACCACACAAAAAATAGGACTTGCAATCTTCAAGAAAATGTTGGATAAAGTGACCTGACACTGGATAAAGGTGTTTGGTGGCATGCCACCTTCTGAAAGAAAAAGGGAAAAACTTCTCATGCTTTTAAGAGTGACTCTGACAGTCTCAGAAATGATGACCCTGAGGAGCAGTTTGGTCACCAAATTGCTGCTCTTCTTTATAGCCAGCCAGCCAATGGTCCTGCATGATCACATCAAATCCATTCCTGTTGAATTGCTCAAAACACGTATACTGTGTCTCCAAACTAAGTGCAGAACACTGCATTGTGTGACAATTTCTGTATCTGTAGGGACAGTTTCTGTTGACAATTTACAAGTGCCTTATTTATGTAAAATTGCACACAAGTAGTGTCCATGAATTGGTCTGGGCACAGCAGGGGCTCTTTGAGCTGGGGTATCTCCAAAACCATCCAGAATCCCCACTCAGAGAGCTGCTGCACCAATCAGTCAAGCACTTGGTTGCAAAGAGTAAGGAATCAGTCAAACAGCTTCTCCCAAGCCATCTCAAACTAGTCCTGTGTCTCACCTGCTCGAAGACAAGCTGGAGGAGCAGGCAGGGAATTGATGGCAAAACACATTTGGTGTGCTCAGAGGCACACCCCTGATTCCCTGTTGCACCCCTGTTATGACCACACAACTTTTGGTCCTATAGTTCTGCGGGTTTAATTTGCCACAGCGTTTCTGGAGGTCCCCCCAAAGGTGCAGGCTAGAGCACAAAGTACCAGCAAAGGTGTTTGAAAAGCCACGTGCACTTAAAGCCAAAGAAACTTTGAGGGAGGTGGATGGGAGGATGCAGCACAGTGAAATCTCTGCATGAGGGGTTCTATCTTACACCAGTGTCTGGAGCCTTTCCTCTGTTATCTGCTATTCATCCAGAACAAAGCTATACGGTTACTTTTTTTTTTTTAAAGAGCTTTCCTTAATTCCCTTAATTTACAGACTTCAGGAAGAGGAAGTTGGTGGCACAAGTCCTCCTGCACCCAAAAGATGGAGAGGAGCTGTTAAAGAAGGCCTGAATCTCAAGAGGCTTCTCAAAAAAGGTCTGTGTGAAAAACGAATACACTCCCTGCTGTTCTCTGAGGACTGTGAGAGCAACACAATAAAATTCACTCTGAGTGCAAGAGCTATTCTAAAGGCAGTAAATAAGCATCTTCCACAGCATACACATTTTAAACAGCAGTTCCAAAGGAAAAACACACCTCCACTTCAGTGCTCTCTCAGCTGTTTATTTCCTTTGCTTACTGAATTGAATGATCTCACTTGAAGTGAGGAGACAGCTATGTTTCTGTTTTCCCCAGTAGCCTCTGTAGTTAGTGGACATGGAAACAGAATGGCAAATAGGAAGAAATGTGCTTGTTCCAGCTTTCTTTGAGGTGCTTGTACGGATTTCATGACTCGCTCTAATTCATAGCTCCTCTGCAGCTTAATGATGACAGCCGCATGTCTGCTCCTTCAGAGAGAGGAGATCCAAGCAGAGGGAAGCTACCCCTCATATTAACATCCAGATAACAAGTGCCTGTGATACAGCAAAGGTGCCAAGCACACGTCCCCCGGGGCCCTCTGCTATAAACTGCCCATCCTTCCTTAGAGTCAGAAGCGATGCGGCATTCCCCGGAGACAAAACTTTTAACTAAGTTAAAATAGTCAAGAGAAGAATTTTGCTGGAAGCTGAGGAGAAAATAAAACCCTGCTGGTGCCAGACTCCCAGCCATGCAGCTGGGGTAGATACCAGATGAATTCAGCAAAATGTGGGTGGGAGTTTTAAATCTCAATAGGTTTTTGGTTAAAAACTCTCATTAAGCTCTTTGTTTTAGGACAGGCAAAGCCCTAAAGGTTTTGTTCCTTGGAATCATCCATCCCTGAATGTGTGTTGCATTGGCAGTGTGGAAGGTTAAGTGCAGAGATAAAAACGAAAGAGGGATTTTTCTGAATAAGGTTTGGTTGGATGGGGCTTGGAGAAACCTGGACTTGTGGAAAGTGTTCCTGCCCATGGTGGAGGGGATGAAACTGGATGGTCTCTAGGGTCCCTTCCAACCCAAACTATTCTATGACTCTAAGAAAACCAAAATGAATGAAACTTTCCCACAAAAGTGCAGAGAGCTGAGGGAATTTAGCTCTTCACCATGTTCTAGCAAAGCCTATTCAATCACTGCACACGTTTCATTCATACCAATGTCCCATATGGAAATAACATTTATGTTCATATGGAAAAGAAATGTTTGCTTTTTTGTTTTTTGGTTTTTTGGGGTTTTTTGTTTGGTTTTTTTGTTTTTGTTTTTGGGGTTTTTTTTTGTTTTTGTTTTTGTTTTTAAATTTGAGAAGAATAATTTGCTTGGAGAAGATTAAAAAAGTTTTTGAAAATTATTTGTGGGAGACATCATCACATCCTGAATAGACTGACACCACTTTACCTAATATTTTCAGCTGAAAAATCACCAAGTGAAACACCAGAATGGTCACACACGGCTGGCTCCAAGAAAAGTACACTGTTTTTCTGTTGCAGTGTGAGGCTCTCAGTCCTTAGGGCTCATATTTCAGCAGAGGATTTGGTGATGAAAGTGAAATTGCATGGGAAGGTGAGTCAGGATGGAGCTGGTTACAGTCAGAGATGCAGTAACTTCGTTTTCTTATATTTTGTGTCTACTACCTATCTGTGAGGCTTATGTTAAAGGCTATGACACACTTTTAAACACAGGCCAGCCAGAAAACTTGCATGAAAAACAGCAAGATAAGTAAATAAAACCCTGTCACAGTAAGAGCAGAACAAGTTGTTTAATGCAGGCTCCTCTTCTTCAAATAGTGGCATTTCCACAGAGGGAAAAAACAAAAACAAAAACACGAGCACTGGGAGATGCATGAAATATTTTCCTTGCAGGAGGACAGAGTTTGAGATGATTCCTCCTTTTTGGGCTGGTGTTGCTAGGAAGCAGGAGGAGGTGACTGATCCTACAAGGAACATTTGTTTCACACGGAATGGAGTCTGGCTCACAGGAGGCAGAGGAGAGCCAGTGTGGGACATTTCTTCCAATTTTGGGTCACCACTCTGCCTGCTGGTACTCTAGAAAATTGAAAAGCCTGTGACTTCTTCTGCTTCCGGGATACTTGTCCCCAAGTTCTCTGACTTCCACCGTATTTGGCCAAGAAAAATGTGTGTGAAAGAGTCACAGAATCATTTAGATCATGGAGTCAAACCATTAACCCAGCACCACCATGCTGACCACTGAACCATGTCCCCAGGTGCCACATTCATGGCTTTTGAACCCTTCCAGGGATGGTGGCTCCACCAGTGCCCTGGGCAGTCTTTTGCAGGGTTTGACAAGAAATTTCTCCCAATACCCATAAACTTTCCCTGGCACAACTTGAGGCTGTTTCCACTGGCCCTGTCACTTGTTACCTGATGGAATGGACCGACCCCCACCTGGATACAACCTCCTGTCAGCTAGTTGTACAGAGCAAGGTCTCCCCTGCTCGACCCTTCAGCAACACCTCAACATCTTTCATGTAGTGACAGCCCAAACATGTGTGCGCGTTATGTTTCTTTTCTCTGCCATCAGCTGGTTCCAATGTAGGGACGTCCCAGGACCAGGTTTCTAACCTCAGTCAGTGTGACTCATCTTGCTTGGCATCATTTACTCCATTTTTATCTGCAGCTACAAACCTGACTGTGGTGGATTTGGACAAGATCAAGTTCACGACAATCCAGTAGTTCAGAGCAGCACATATGCACAAGTCCTAAAGGATTGCTAATCTGTGCTTTAAACTCTCCCCATACTCTTCTGCACTCTCTGGAGCTCACCTTGCAACTTGCCATGGCTTGGCACCCTTGGCTCCTTGTTGGACTGGACCAGAGAGGAGACAGAGTGGGCTTTGCAGCTGGCCTCCCTGCAAGAATTGAGGACTGAACTCTTGCTGATGACAATGTGGCACCTGGAGTTCACTGGAAAGCATCAAAGACCTCAGGAAGGATTTGAGTCTTCTTTCCACATAGACAAGTTCTAAAGTCATGATGTCTGGGAAGGGCTCTGAGGAATCACAGGCAAGCCTAGGCTCAGGCAGGAATGATTCCCTCTCTTTCTCCTCCAGCAGACGTTTCTCCATGTCTCATTCTCCCAAAGTGTAAATGCAGTGACTGCCCTGGCAGACTTTCAATCCCAAGCTCTGTAACAGCAGCATGCAGCACTTTTCAAAAATGGCATAAACATTTTCCTTTTCATCAGTGAGGAGGGGTGACAGCAAGGTCTTTCTCATATCTTTTTTCACAGTCCTAGCAGCATCAGATGCAGGAACGGGTCTGGTTTTTATGCCACATGCTGGAAGAGTGACCATCACAGCACATGGGGATGATGGTGTTCAGCGAAAGCTTTTGCAGGAAAGGTGGAACTATGAGACACAACTCTCCTGCAATATATTCTTCCTTCTCTGTTCCTCCATCCCAGTATTTATAACCTATATCTTCACTGATGTGCAACAAACAATGAATATTTTGAATATAAAACTTACAAGTGAGATCAAAGTTCTGATTCTTTTGTTCACTGTAACAGAAGAATCAGAAGAGGTTTACATCTTGAATTTAAGTTTGCACTCTGAAGTCAGTCATACCTGATGCAAGTTAAATTTGTGCATGGGGTCTTGATGGGAAAATTTCAGAGTTGATTTTCAGAGGTGACAGCTCCTCTTTGGCTGACAATAAATTTCAAGGTAGGTGACATTGAAAGTCTGCCATAGCCAAAAGTAAGCCAGCTGAAACTCAAATTTCCAAACTTCAGGGTTCCCCAATGGGTTAATCCACTTCAGACTTGTGGCCACCTTTAAAGGACTTTGGCCTTTTCTTTATCCTGGTCTTCTAAACAAGCTGCTGCTTGGCTTCATTTCCTTTCTGTCTGTATTTTTAATTTCCCTCTCTAAGAACACCAGACCATTCTTCTAACAAATCTTTTAAGATTTGTCCTCATACCCTAAACTGGACAGAGCTTTGCAAGTACAATCCTGCTGGAAGAATTGTCTCTCAGAGAAGCCCTTTCTTTCAACAGCTTCTAAGTGTACGTGTGTAATTATAGGATCAGATATGCGTGACAACCACACGATTTTTCTTCTCAGCAGACAGTTTGTCACTGGAGATGTGGTATAGTTCACCGTGTCTGCATCCCTAATAGAAATGTCACTCACTGTAACTCTTTTGCAGAAATGACAAACTATTGGCCATACCTCTGCTAAGTCAGTAGATACTCAAAGCTGACAGAAAATCATAAGGCAAATTCTAGGCTTTATTCCTAGTTCCTTCTTTGCATAGTGCAAATGCTCAAAACTTGAACATTACCAAGCTGTTATGTATGTTAATACCTTTTCTTGATACTGTGTTTGTTTAAATTATAGCCATGCATACTTGAGGTTGTACTTCATCCCCAATTTCCTCATGTGGTAATGAGCAAATTGCCATCATTGTGGAATAGAAAGATGTAATCTCAAAAAACAGATCTAGGGGGGAAAAGTTATGGACTTTAAATGAACAATATATTCTGTTGCTCTGTGCTTCTTTCCCTAAAGAATAATTCCTTATGTTAAAGAGACTTAGTTTGGGTTTATGCATGATCAAATAAACTCATCACAACTCTATTGTACATTTCCTTGTTTTCTATCCTGTCCACTCCCCTTATCACTAGTGTAAGCTTTTCCAGATGATAATCCTTTTACCATGTTCTGATGCTGCTGTGCCCATTTACATCTCTGTAAAATTAAATCATAGCAAATAATCAAGTGCAAGACAACTTCAGTGCAGTGTAAGCTCCTGGGAGGGTCAGTCGTAGACAACAACTCACAGTATCAGGAGTCTTAGAAATAGCAAATAAATCCACTGAACCATCATTTCTTATTTGATCTCACATTCCCACCTAACTATTGATGAGTTTTATACTGGCAGGCTCTAGGGTCTCCTATTTTTGGAGGATTTGAAATGCATTACAGAAGATTCTTGTTTCCAGCCTCTGTGTTTTACCCTCACTGAGGGATTTCTGTGCTCTCCCTCTCCTTCAGGACTGTTATTTCTCTCACAAACTTACAGTCCAGGAGTGTTTTAAGGATCATGCTATTTGGTTGTATCTACAGTCACCAACTCAGCCATCCCCTCCAAAGAGCATCCCCTTCACCTGTAACATCTCCCTGCTTTGTCTCTCTTCTCCCTTCCCATTCGTCACGGCTTCAGCCTCACCTCATCTCTCCTGGACAATTGTCCTATCATCCTGAGTGGGAAAAGTGAAAATCCAGTTGGCTCATACTTCCTGGCACTGCTCAAGGGTGAGGAGGTTCACATTTGTTCCCAAGCTTTCCTCCTGGTATTTGGTTTCTTGCTGTTACAGGTTTTCCCTGAGTGCTTAAGTAAACTTGTACCCTGTTGCTTGCTCCTCATGTGCATTGTGTTGTGAAAGAGCAAAAGAAATAATATCCTGTAAAAGTTAATGGCATTGTAATTCTTTTTCATTTGTGTTTTGCATTTCTGCAGTTCTGTTTCAATTTATGCAAAGCTTTTGACTCTGTATCTCTAACTTTGGGAACATTAGTTGAAGGTGTATAGATTAAAAAAAAAAAAAGAGAAAAGGAAAGAAAGGTTATCTCACATTCAGGTAATCAGAAGATAAACAAGGGAAAGGTAGAAAGGGTTTTGTTTCAGCTTTCCCATCTTTTTCAGAACTTTGAAGTGTGTCTTGTGTTTATCTCCAGAAAGAGCTGTTAGAGCATCAAGTGCTCCCATCTTGCTGATTACTGTGTAGCCCTAACAAACTGGGAAACTGAAATAGGAATTCGGAGAAGGTCTTGCCATAATGATACTTCTGAGTTGTCAAAAAATAATTTAAATGTAGCTGGAATGGTTAAAAGGTCACAAGATGTGGCACTGTGCTCATGTCTCTCATGCTTGTTCTTCGTCTTGTTGTCAAATGTTTTTGCTATACTCAAGGGACTGGAAATAAGATGTGTCCCTCAATATAAAATTATTATCCTTTCAACAGGCATGAAAAGCCTCCCTAACTGCAGCTGACCCAGATCTGGAATCCTCCATCTCCTGTTTGCCTGTAATTTGTGCTAATCTCAAAGTATCTGAGGAAGTGTACTGAACTTTTCCAGGTCAGTTAGTCATTTTCATTTTTACTTTGTTTTGGAGAGGGGTGGTAGGAGTTTAAGACCTTTTTCTCATGCTAGGAAAGCAAGGTACATGAGCTCTTATCTTCTATCAGACATATAACCCCTCACAAACTATTCCTGCGTACACAGGCTTTGTAAAATTTTAACCTCTCTGAAATTAGTTTCCTCCTTTCTCACAATAAAGAGGGGGTTTAGCATGGCCCAGGTAGGGCTTCAACTGCGATCAGGTGGATCAAGATACAGGAAATAAGGGCTGGATTCCCACCTGGTTTAAGTCAATCCAGGCTTATGGAGAGCAGGGGGGCTGTGCTCT
>VWZT01012517.1:63809-74886 GCA_013397055.1 Pachycephala philippinensis
TTTTTAACTTTCAACCGTTCTTATTAGTACTTCAAGTATTTTTGTCTGAGTTTTATTTGGGGTTCTGGTTCACAATAAAATCAGATATTGTGTTATCACTCGAATCCAGGTCAAAATGACAAGCACCAGGTACCTCAAAAGCTGCTTTCATGTAAAATCCTTTTCATGAGGAATGTTTATCCCGCTTCTTGGACTCAGGGAGCTCCAGGAATTTTTACAAAGTGATATTACCTGGTTCATTGATAAAATCATAATAACCATAAGAGTAATCAAGTTTCCCTCCTTCTGGCTATATCTCAGCAAGTGCATCCTCTACTGAGGGCTTGCTAAGCTGTACTTTGTGAGTCCCAGCTCAGTAAATCTGTACAAACCCAAGACACACCTTGGGTAGAAACCTCACCTCAGGAGGTTTCAGGCTGCTCAGGGTACTTTGACATGAGCAGATTAATACCTTTCCTGGTAGGTTTTTATTTCTCCAAGGATTTTTTTAACCCAACACCTTTATTCTTGCTGTCATCTTATGAATGTTCTATACGACATTTCTCACACATCTCAAGAAGCCTATGAGTCAGTATTTTTAAACTAAAAATTAGGTTCCTGAAAAGATATCCATGAATATAAATTCTGTCACAGTTTGGGAAAGTGTTAAATATCCTGTAAGTGTCACCAAAATGGAGTTTTGAAATTTAATTAGCTTATAATGTATAGCTACTTTCCATAAGTAGATTCTCTGAAAATATACAGAGGAAGAATGAAAATTCAGGAACCAGTAATAAACAATGAAACTTTAAGTTGCCCAAATTTTCTACATCATCACTTCTGGTTTTTTTTTTTTTTGCTTTGTTTTTGGGGTGGGTTTTTTTGGGGTTTTTTTTTTGATGATTGTGTATTTCTTCCTTTTCATTAAAACTAAATCCCACATGAAGACTCTGACAAGCAATAAATATGAATTTGTATCCCTTTCCTAATTTTTTCTTTACAGAGGTCCACTCCTTATATAAATGTTTTTCACATTTTGAATACAAAAAAAAAAATACTATGCCTAGAAGTTTTCAAAATGGGCACTGAAAATTCACAACACATACCCCAGAGATGAAGTTTAAAGGAGGAGCTTTGACCTCAAGAGTGTTTATTTGCTTTTCAAATATGAGTTATTACTTTGAGTTTTGCTTTTGGTTTTGAAAAATTCTGTTTTCTTCTACAGCCCAATTCAGGAAATATCTGTGTCCTGAACAACAGTTAATAAACATGTGTTTACTCCAGACATGGTTTTAAATCACCCCCAAATGAACACAAACACATTATTGAAACCTCTATTAAACATTGCTCCTGGGAAATATTCTGACCAGGAGTGGATGCAAACACACACTAAGCTCATACACACCCAGCCTCAGACCATGCATTGTATGTGAAATCATAATTCCCTTTTCCTAAGCTCTTGGACATATGGGATGCAGAGCGAAATTTTTTAAATTTACATATGAAATAATGTAAAATGAGTAAACTTAAATTCACCACAGCCTTTAAATGAGAGGAAAAACCAACCCTGATCAATCTGCTCTTTCATTCAGGTCCAAGAAACTCCTCCTGGAGCTTTTTCCTGGTTTGGATTTCTTATCATTGCCACCAACCACAGACAGAATCTCTGCACCATTCCCCCATTGAAGTGAGATGCTCCGACTGGCTGGTGAGTATGAGATGAAATAAAATGCACTGATTAGATAAACATGGCAGACCCCCAGTGACCAGCAGGAGCTGCTGTAGATGATCTGGGTTTTTGTAGAGTCGTGGTGATGGATTTGGATCTAAGTCTGGCTTGCATTGAATATATTTTAGTGTCTTTAAATGCTGCTCTAAGTATCAAGTAAGTTCTGTCCCACAAAAAGAGGGAGGGCAACTCTTCCCTAAGAATTTTTTTGCTCTCACAACCTCTGTTCCTCTTGTTTTGTTTAGTTCATAATTTTCTTTCATGGCAACTGTTGATCTGGTTCCTTGCCTCAGTAGTGCTTTTTTGCTTTCCTTTTGGTCTTTTTCTGAACGAAGATAAATCTGCTGAGTCCTGTAAGGTACAGAGAAGTCATGGGTGTCCTTAAAATGAAGTAGCAACAATTACCTAAAGAAAACTCACTCTTACAGAAAACACAAAGAAAGATTTAATAGAAAATTACACAAAGAAAATTTAACAGAAAATTGTGAACCTTTCCTTTGAGTGCAATGTAGTCAATCCAGTACACAGGTCTTCTTTCCACAAGAAGAGACAGCTGAAAGGTAGGTATAATTTTCCAAACAGTGGATTTGTTCCAGTCTGTCCAGAAAAAGTACAGAGATACCAACTGATTTGTAGAGAACCATTTGGCTTTTAAACCCCACAAAACATTTCCAGAAGAGAAAACTTCAAACAAAAATGTTTTCAGATATGTATCTTGTTTGCCTATGAGTTTTTAAAAATAATTTACACGGTTTATTACTTAGCAGTAGCAAGAACTTTTGACATTTTCATTATTTTTGTGGGGATGGGGGGTTGTGAGTCCTTTTGTTTCACAATGTAATTTTGAACCATGTTTTTTCTCAGATCATTACCTTTACAGCTAACCCTTTGTTGGTTACAAATGTACATTTACTCGTGCAAGTAGGCTCTGGGTTCAGGATGGGGTCAGCAGACCTTATCTGTGCTGATAAATGTGGCGTTTTGCCCGTGAATAGGATTATGGGAACAAAACCCCAGGTACAGACCTGTACAGTGCAGCTGTGCTGTGAGTAACTCTGCAAAGATGGGATCTGCTGGGGCTCCTCTTTGTGTGTGTTTGCACAACTGAAACACCACGGATCATACTTGCAAAGCCTTTTATTTTTCTCCCCCTCCCGGAAAGCCATATCTGTCTTTATCTTCTGCATCAATCTCTCCCTACACCGAGACAGTAAAGTTAGGACACAGGATGGCTTTGTCTGCAGGAGCACATTCAGACTAGTCTTCCAGACTAATTTTCTGCTTGGGTTACTTTCCTAATTATAATTTGTGTTCTCATCATGTCGTGGAAGAGTACATTTTAAATGAGCTTGCAATACACAGTGTAGAATACCAGCTTTATAGCACTGTCCGTAACCTAGAATACCAGTTTTAAATTTGTCATAATGCAAATGCCATAATAATTGCAAGTTTTCAACCCTGTGATCTATTTTTTTCCCCCCAGCTACTTGTAAACTGAAGGTTCAAGTTTCATTTTCCCACTCCATATGTAAGAGCATTGGGGCAGGATGTTGATCTAACTCCTTACAATCAGAGCTGTGTATGTTATGGATCGTGTTCCAAAACACTGCTAAATAAGTGGAAAGGGAAAAAAAAAATTACATTAATTATGCCTGCTTTAGCCCTCTTATGTTTGCTAATAGGCTTTAAATGGACTGTTTGGGGTTTTTTACTGATAACCACAAAAAAGTGTTTCATTCTCTGAATTAATACTAGAACCATTTTCTGGGAATGGAGAACTAATTTTTATTGAGTGATAGAAATAAGATGCCTGATTCTGTTGAGACTAGAAGAAGAGAAAGTTTCAATTCTGACTTAGCCACCTACTCCTTGGGAACAGTCTCATGCAAAAATTTTCAGGGGAGTCTTATTCCATTGAATACTTTGAAAGAGCAGAACCATGCATGAAACTATGTGTATAGGGAAAAAAAAGTAATATATATTGTTTACAAATTTATCTGGATATGTTTATTTGCACACCTTACCTAGCCTGATTTACCTTATCATAGTTTCTATTTACAGGTACATCACTGAGCCAGGGTTTTATAACACAATCACCCATGTTGCCTTTGAGAGTGGTCACAAGAAAGCCAGGTTGTTCCCTACCCTCAGGAATCATTTCCTGCTGTTGTCATACAGCAGGATAAATGACAGCACTCACACTGGGTGTGATACTTGTGATGTGAGAGAGAGAAGGAGCTCAGCTTCCCTGTGTCCCTGGTCCCCCTCTGCTGAGATGAGATTGCGTGTTTGGATCTGCTCAGTCCCCAAACGCTGATTTAGATCTCACCCTTTGTAGCCTTGTAGGAAAAACATCTCAATGCTGCCCTGGTGGGTAATAATTATAGATCATTAGTTGCAAGACTAATTCACTGTGAAAGTGTACGATAGCACCAACACTTGTTGTCCCAGTGCAGCCATATTCATTTGAGGGTTTTTGCGTGAATGTTTCCCATTGAGACATGAGTGTTTTGGGTTGTCTTATGAAAGACCTGACTATTTTGGACATTTGAGTGCCCCAAGCACAGCAATCTCCCCCACGGATGTGAGAAGGGTGCAGAGAGCTCAGGAGAAGGATGGTGGAACTTCACAGCCCCCCCAGTTTGGGTGTGACATGAAGAACAGACAGCTCTGGGGATCCTCTGCAGTCCAAGGGAAAACAGAAAGTGATTTGTCCCTTCATCTCTCAGCAACCACAGGATCTTTCCCCTCATCCAGGCTGCCAAAAACCACCCAGCTAATGCTGGAAATTAACTTGTCTGAGGAAGAACACGCGAGATCTCTCCCCCCTCAGCACGGCAGGACAGGGGGATGCAATGGTCCCAGGGAAAGCGTAGCTCAGCGCTTCAATCATCTCCCCAGACTTGAGCAGCTGAGCTGTGGAAATCACTTTGACGTAAATCTCTCAGCAGCTTTTTTGTCTGAAATAAATGGTGCATAAAGGAAATGCAAAATTGTTTGGTGGACAGGATTATCTATGTGTTTACCGCTCTCAGCACTTTTCTTTTGTCTCTTGGCTGTGTAGCTCCCGTTGGTGTGAATAGCTGTGCACGGAGCTAAACTGCTGAACACAAGCAGGGTGTGAGAGAGCTCTCCTTTTAAACCTGTGACAGCTCTGCACTCGTGATTGCAGGAAATGTCAAGTTAGAAAAATTACTAGTAGTACAAAGCAATTATTTTTTCATCTCCAAGGTTGTCTGCTCAGTGTTAACCCAAATGTAAACCTTCTATAATTCTGTATCACTATCATAACCCCCCCTCTGGATTTCATTTATTTATTTATTATTTATTTATTACTTTTTCATTTATTTAGTTATTACTTTCATTTCCAGTTGCTATTTTACATGTGCACCCTCACACATACGTGCACACAGCTGTGGCTGCTCGTAGTGGGTTTTTTCATGGTGTTCCATCCCTTCAGCTCTATTTGAGTATGTATTATTCTGTTGCCATAACATGCTGATGATATACAATATTTGTATAAAGGTTTAAATCAATGTTTATCACATCAGAGCACTATCATTCAAAAGGGAAGCACAAATCAATAATTCATTAAGCAAGAGAGAAATGAATGATTTGAATTTGTTGTTCTTCTCCCCTCTAATACTTTCAAAAGGAATTGCATTGTTTAAATGAAGTTTGATCACTTTTGGACTAAATGAGCCTGATTTAATGCATCTGATAGTAGTCAGCATAGTATCCATCATGGGACAAATAGTAGAAATGCACTATTATCATATACATTTTTCAGTTTGCTGAAACTTCTTATTCACTAAAAATATTTCATTCTATAAAAATACTGGGGGTGAGGGGGCTGGCGGGTGTTATATGGGGTTTCAAGTTGAATGAAATTGCTTTTTTAAATGTAGATAAAATTATTCATTTCAAGTTGGAACCCTTCATGTTCAAAAAGCTTGTCTCATGAAAAATTAAAACAACTACTTTGAAATAAAAAAATTTGCTCTTTAAAAAAAGGGTATATTCAATCTAGGAAATGTTAAGAAGTGTAACACTTCTGGAAAAATTAGAGAAGTTTTCCTTGGGGTTTCAATTTTTGACTGAAGCAACCAGAGGAGTAGACATAAAAATGTGACTGCTAATCAGCTCAATTTTTTTTTTTTTTTTTCACTCATAATCAGCTCTAAATTTACTTCCTGCATTTAGAAGAACAAGCTCCACCATTTTCTGGTATCACATGTGTGTTGAAACTGCAGAAAGGTTCCGATTCTTTCTCTGAGCCTGTCCAAATTCACAAGATCTCCTGCATTGGAAGATGGGCTGAATGAATGAGCCCCTGGAATTCAGATGCACCCTTAGCCCTCCTGATTTCCTAATTCACCAGCAACAAAGTGGTCATTGCTGATGACACAGGGAATTCCTTGTGGTTTTACAATACAATGACAGAGTATCCACCAGGAACCACAGAGCATTAGCAGTGGCTTTCAGTGGGGATGAGTGTCCTCTATTGATTGTTTTTCATTGCCTGAGCTCAATAACGCTTTTATTTATGATGACATAGTTTATGATTACTTATTTATCTGCTGTGTGTAAGATGAGCTTAGAATCAAATTACCATCTTTACCAAAATTGGATTCTGGATTCTTGTAGAAGATATTTTATTCCCAGACATATAACAGAATTCAATAGAGAAGGAAAACAAAATACCCATGCTGGCCTTGAAATTTTCCAATCTCTGCTCTTTGATATCCCCATCACTGATGCTGGCTTCCTCTCTGCTCAACTTCTGATCCATTCTGATGGCCCTGCAAGGAATTTATTTTCAAAATTTTACCTTCTCTATAAAATTCTACCTTCAAATGCAAACTTATAGGGGCTGAAATCAGCACAGCTCTCTGAGAGTTATTTGCTTAACAGGTCAGATGTAATCTAGACTGGGTTTCCCCTCTTGTTATAGTTGTCATACTCTTCCCCGTGGGGGAAAACAACCAACCAACCAACCAAAAAACAAAAGCAAAAATAAAAACAACAGCAATCAAACAAACAAACAAAAAGGAAAGAAAGAAAAACCCCCACCTTCTTTCCTGTGTTTTCTCATAAATAGAAGTGGACTTATTTTGTGGCAATATCTGTTCAGTTGTTGTGCATTTAGGATAATCATGGGCAACCCACGTTAATGGAAGCAGCACAAGACAGTATCACTTCTTGCACTGGCAGCCTCTCCACAGAGCTACAGATAGCATCAAAGTAACTCCTCTATAAATTAAGCTACTGGTAATAACTAAGACTGGAGAAAAAAACCCCGAACTTTTAATTTTCTGATTCATATCTTCAATCAATCACAACATGGGGCAGTTGTGTTTTAGCTTGCTTGCTCAACAGAGATTCCTCCGTTGTGCTGATTGACACAGTGTCACTGTATTTTTTATTGACTTTTGAGGTAGATTTTACAACATTCAAGGTGCATAAGTTAACAGAAACGTAGTGTAGTAACATTTCAAGATAGAAGGAGGCCATAAAGATGCAGAGCAGGTATAATTTACAATAACAGGAAATTACAAATTAAGGATAACTCCCTTGCTCCCATACCTACTCAGTCCCTCTGTACATGTTCTCTGAATATGTCGTAAAACATGAAGTGTTTAAATACCATAAAAAGTTAATGGATGATAGAGTTAGCAAATACTTTAGGACTATTAATAAGATTATTTTAGATATGATTAGGCTGAAATTCAGATGCAAGCAAATATGTATACAGGATTTCTGAACTCTAAAGATGTTAATTATTTGAAGAACTGTGTTTGGTCTAAATCAAGAAAAGACAATAAAAAAAGGTATGGACTTTTAAGTACATGTAAGGAACATAAATATAAATATGATATTGACAAGAGTAAAACACCTTCTCTGAAAAGTCTTTGTACATGAGCTGTTTCAGACATGTCATTTGGGTTCAATAGAGTGGCCTCTCTTTATGAAAACATAGGTTTGTGGAAAACTTCAAAGGACATACATGACAAGATTTTATTTCTTTTGCTGTCTGTGTATCTGTATGCACTCTCTGATTGCTTCTTGTTACTGTGTCTTTTTGTTAAATTAATTCCATTAAACCCGAGTATTTTAGGAGTCTCCAATCCTGCTTTGGAGAGGACGTTGTTTTTTTTACAAGTTGATTCTCTTCTAACTGATGAGTCCCTGTAGAGGAACTTCCTGAAAATTATTACCAATAATTTCACAGTGCTCCCCATGTCATCTTTTGACATCTGTGTTTACCCATGAATAAAATAGGACAATTATGTTACAGGATCTCTCTGAGTTTAGCTGTCCAATATTTTTAAGGCTTTGTTAGTGTTATATTTTCATTTTTTTTCTCAGTTGTTCTTTTCCTGGAGCAAAATGGTGTCTTTTATTTTATCAAATAAGGAGCTTTTGTGAGATTGTCTCACTTCACAGATTTTACAATAAGAAACCTAAGATATTGGGTTTTTTTTTTCCAGTAATATCCTTCTAATTTCACTAACAGTACTAACCACATTGATCAAGTTTACTTAGTATATTGGAGAAAAAGAGGCAAGTCACAGACCAGTCCTTCATTATCACCTGAATAAATACATTTAGCTTCTTGAACTAGTCCCTCTATTTCCACTCTGGGGTCAAAAAGATGCATGTTTTCAAAGACAAATGATACCCTCTTAAATCAAGCTTCTGATATTGGTCCAATGAACTTCTACAGCACACCCTGTTCCTCTTCACCAGCCCCAAAGGGGACCCAGGGTAACCAGCTCATGTCTAGGTGAGATGAATTCCACCCTGAGACCAGCAGAGTCCTGATCATGGTGGACTTCTCTGTATTACACAGCCTCTAGGTGTTCCCCAAGGAAATTCTCCTGCAAATGTCCCCGGGTGATGAAGTTTTCTCAGTCTCACCAAGCAAGGGTAGAGCCTGCCCAAACACCTCTATGGAGTGGCTCATAAAGTGACTTGGGATGATGCTTTAGCTTTGTATCAAGCTTTGCCGTGGATACAGAACTTTCATTTCATTTAGATGATCCAGTCAGAAAGAAGAAATAATACTGAAAGAAAAGTTGCAGTGTTCTGTTAGATTCTGCAGAGCTTTCCCATAAAACGATAGCGAAGGCGTCTCTTCACCACAAGGCGTTTTGCCAGTTAAGATTTACTGTGTTGTCTTTACACATGGGACTTACTGCTGTTGTTTCAACCACTGAACTTTCTCTCAGGCATCAGCCCACATCTTATTATGATCAAAAATCCTTGTCATTAATCCCATTACATTGTTCTTGGTCGTGGGATAAATTCATCAATGGATGATCTCACCCTGCTTAATCTCATTAGTTTAGATTATTTCTTTTCTAGATATCCTTATCATAATCTTATCATCACAACCCTTGGGAATTTTGGCCCCAGAAATGCTGTCGTGTGTGTTGGGTTTGTTGGTTGTTTTTTTGGGTTTTTTTTTTAATTAATGTTTCACAATTTGATAAGAAGGTTAATATTTAACCCTCAATTGCCTCTGGTGAGACGAACAAAAGCTTTGGAAATGACTCAACAGATGACTGCATATTAAGGATCTCAATTGCCTCCATTTGGTAGGACTCTGATTTTTAAAGATTTGCTTCTGTGCACTACCATTTTTCACAGGTATCTAGACAGAGACATCATTTGCAGTCAGCTGAATGCTGACTATATCCCTGACTGTATGACTTTGTTTTGATAGAACCCGCTCAATCAAACTGAGTAGTACCTTTCCCCAGAACAGACTCAAAATTTCAACTCTGAAAATATTATCTGAACTGCCAGCTAATGTTGAATAAGCGTGAACTCCATCAATGACTCCTTTAGGAAGAAAACCCCACAGTCTTCCCTGTATCTAATTTTCTTTTTCTGCAGGTGTTCTAAAATACAGCAATATTTTATAACACGAGAGTCCTTTCTTTCTTTGCAAGGTAGGTAAAGGAGAAAAAGCTACTGATATTGCACATCCTTTATAAATGAAGCTGGCAGTCATAGTTGTTGGAGCACGGGGCTCCATGTGAAGCCTAGGTCTGAGTTCATGTTTACCTTAACAGATTCAAAATAGACCTTGTGGCTCCTACAGGGAGCTCAGCAGACACCAGATAACACTACATTAAGTTTAGCACTTTTTTTTGGTGGAAATGGTGAAACTGATGAGAAAATGAATCNGATTACCTTAAAACTTTTTTTTTTTTTTTTTTTTTTTTTTTTTTTGAGTCAGAAAGAGACATCAATTGACTGTAGAGCTCTCAAATCTACCGTGTCAGATGCCTGCTTTGGAAAGGAGGTAGATCTGTGTGTTCATCTCCTTTCAAAGGCTGTTTATGCACTTTATCTAATGACTCTTTCATGTAAATGATCTCCCTCTGAGTTAGATTAGAGCCCTTGGAATAATAAAAAGAGGTTAGGCACATATTAGTATGTGGATATACTCCTCTGCTTCTCTGAGGTCTCGTAACGTTATTCATGAGTATATGAATGACCGCAGTCTGTTCTGAGTCTGTTTTCAGGTCCCTTGTGTTCCCCAAAAGAAGCTTTTCTGAATATTTATATGTCATTCATGATTCAAAATGGGTCTTTATTCTTCAGCCATCCAGTCACTAATTGCATTTAAACTGACCAGTCTGGGGACAGTACCCTATGATTGAAGTAAAACATGGCACATAATGTACATTTTGTAGTGAGTAGGTGCCATTCATGAATGCCTCATACTCCAGAAACTGTTGGTCAAAGCTGCTTAGTGAATGTTTATAAATAAATCAATTTTCAAAAATCAATACTGGGTTGCAAACAATTTCTAAGAATAAAAGTACCTACACAAAGTATTGATGACCACCATTCAGACTACTCTGCAGGGAAAGCTGCTCTTGGAGTTAAAAACTCATTTGAACAAACGTACAAATCATTCACGAGCTCAGTTAGCCCCCAGCAATTCAAATAAGCTGATCACAGGCAACTTGTGCAGCTGTATGAAACAAATATAATATGTTTTATTCTTTAGTGCAGTTGCACAGACCGTTTGCCATGTGCTTCCAGAACTCTTGTGGATTTGTGGTCGGAGGAATACCACTACAGAATCATTGCATTAGTAACTGTGGTCTGCTAGTGCTCATGGTTTAGCAGATTTTGCTTTCACTGCTATCAAAACTATCAATTCATCTATCAACTATTAGCTTCCATGACTCACATTTCTGCTTTTATTTCCACAGACTCATTTTCTCTGTCTTATTTTCTTAGTCATAATCAATAGTTCTTCACTGGAAGTCCGCAACTTCTTGTGGAATTATGTCACTAATATTCTTCTCAGCCCTTCCTTCCTTCCTTCCTTCCTTGCTTTCTTGC
>VWZT01012518.1:2000-46632 GCA_013397055.1 Pachycephala philippinensis
ACTCTCACATGAAGAGTTTCTTCATACTATCTAATCTAAATCTACTCTCTTTCCGTTTAAAACCATTCCCTCTAGTCCTGTAACTTAGCAGCCTTGTAAAAAGCCCTTCTCCAATCTTCTTGTAGTCCCCTCCCCGCCCCCCCACTTACGCTAAACATGGAAAAACTTTAAGGACCATGTTCTTGGTTTTTTTCCCTGCTCTAAAAAGCTAGGATTCTTTTAAAATTATTAGTCTCTGTTATTGCTTGTTGAACGTAAGTGCTGTTTGAGGAAAAAAACCCCAAGCAGTCATTCGTATTAATATTTTACTGCATTAAGTTAATTTTTCGCCACCTTTTATAATAAACCCCATTGCCATATCTGCGTGCCTTTGCACTCTGTCCTTCTGTATTTCATCCCGGGCTTATTTACCTAATAAGATTATATGCATAAAGGTTGTGTAAATATTGAAGCCAAGCATAGGATATACGTCGCATACGTATTGAAGCCAAGCATACGTCGTATTTTCTCAAAGGATAGATACAGGCAGCTGAAAATTGTGTTGTTCAGAGCGAAGTTCCTGAAATTAAACTGCCACTTAATAGCCTAATTGTCTGACCTGGACGAAGTGAGGAATCTGGAATTCTCGGGGAAGACAGAGAGAGGGAAAAGTAGTATGCGCAAAAGTTTTAGCTGGGTGCTTGAAATCCTGGTGTAGGGAGGTGAAATGAGCTGATACGTGATCCCATCCCAGCCAAAGGAGATGCACTAAGCCAGAGGCTTATTGTGACAGATTTCAAACGGGCTGATACCATTACGGCGTTGTGGCGACTCTGGTTTGCAGATCCAAAAACCAGGATAATCTTAAATTTGCCCTGTGGGGGTATTACTGCCACGAGTAAAGTAGTTAATTTTTGGATGCTCCGTGCTGCTGTCACTTTTGTGTCTGCCGGGTAGGCATAATCCTGTGTTGGATATGTAGTGGGTTATATCTTCTGGACAAATGGCAAAGGTGTTGAAACAGTCTTTTGTGGGAGGAGAGTACGCTTTTTCCGTGGGCAGATTAGCAAGTCAACTGCATTCTCTGTATGTGAGTCAAGCAGAGTGAAACTCGTCTTGGAAAAGAGCTTGATTGTTATGGAAAACGGGAAGTGGTGAAAGAGTAAGAAAAGGATGTAGAAAATGCACATACCTAACAAAGGATTGGTTGCTCGGTGAGGGAGTGTTAACTGCAGGGAAACAGGACACTGTCTCCCTGTATGTATAGGTTGCTAGTTAGACTGAAAAAAGCTGCCCAGTATCTGTAGTCAGAACTTTGGAGGCTCGAATTAAAGTCATCATAAAAACAAGACTTGGTCTCTGCAATCACTAAGTGTTACAAAGTGTAGAACAAAACAAACCTTTGTCTCTGTTCTGCCACTCTTGCAATATGAAATCCTGTCTGTGGTTCAGGTATCTGTCCATTCACTTTAGTGTAGCTCTTACTGTAGTGTTTCACACGAACAGTCTGGGACTTTTTGGTGAGGTTTTTGCTTTTTCTACCTACCCTCTGAACTTCAATTGCAAAGCGTTGTTTTATATCTGATCACAAAACATTAGTAAGAACAAAGTGGTAGTATTTGCTCTTCTAGTACTCTATAATAATTTAAGTCTTTGGAATGGAATAAAAATGGTGTGACTGCAATTTGATAATGCCAACCACTTTCTGATGGGCAGGTGCTTAACATAGCACTGCATGGTGCATTTTATTACAGTATCCCGAGGACTGCTATCAACTTATAATATAGGGTCTGCTTCCAAGCATCTTCAGGATCTTTCTCAGCTAAGCTGTAAGCCTGAGAAAATCAGCATTGCTTACCTAATTATCACTTCAGTATCTGGTATCTATAAGCTATGTCCTTCAGGCTGGTTTTATGGCTTCTCCTATTCACAGCTCAGGTTAGGGAACTAGGATTGCTGCATTATAATTAAACTTTGCAGTCTTTAACAGTATCGCTGATGTAATCGTGGGGCTTGAATATCTGAAAGGAGAATTTGTATAATTCTGCCTTGTTGTAGTTACACCACATACAGACAAAAATTACTATTTGGCATTTGAATTAATTTTCTTTAGGATGGTTGTTTTGTTAGTATAATTTAAGCTTCTGTCTTCATGCAGTCTACTCCAAACATTTGTCCACGTCATTGTACTGGCAAAAAATTTTCTTACACCTCAGTTTTCCAGTGAAGGCAGCCTGGGCTTCGAGATTTTTAAGTGCTGTAGTGGATCTAGGCTAACTTTGCTGAAGCGTATCTAGGCTAACTTCAAAACTCTAAAGAGTGTCAATATATGTGTATTTCTGTATATATCTTCAGAAGGTTGCAGAGTCTAGACAGGAGTCTAATGTTGTACATCCGATTTTGCAGTTATAATTTGAAAGGAACTGCTATCTGAAGTGGGCTACTTTGGGGAATCTATACTGACAAATGCTCATACATATTTACATATTCCTTGTGTAAGAATTCTTTAAAATGTAAGGTGTAAGCATTTTTTCATTCTGGAATAAACACCGATTATTTATTAACAAAGGGGTCATGCTTCAACACTGTTCATGGCTGTTCACTGTTCAGGTACTCAAAAAGACTTTTTTATACTCCAGCTGGGGATGTTTGGCTAAACAAATCCACAAATATTGATAGAAGCTGAGTTTAGAAATAATTCCCCCAAAACCAGTCAACTTACATGTCCATACAGTTTAGCTGTATAGGTGTGGATGTCTGTAGGTGACTGTCTGACTTTTTGGAATGGTGGGCATTCAAGGACATTGTCTGCTTGTGCAGTTTAGGCTGTCAGCAGAGAAGGACTGTGTTGTGCGTGCAGGGGTTCCTAACTGGGCTCTCCGAAGTCTGTCCTACAGGACTCAGCAGTCAGGAGTGCCTGGCTCGCCCCTTTGGTTTGTAAGCTCCCATAGCATTCGAAGAGGCAGAGCAAAGCTTGTAGTGACAGCAGATTGAGTATGAAGCAGCCTTACCTGTCAGCTCTACCACCTGATGCTTCCTGCGCAGTTAGTATGTTCAAGTTTCCGTTCAGGTACACTGTAACACGTGTCATACCCTGGGGATCACTTCTGCATGGCTTTGGGCATAGCATTCTGGCTTTCAGTTTTAGCTTGTCTGAAAGTAATATGTTCTCTCTTTTTGCTGATTTTTGGGCCATCTAAACTGGCAAAGCTTCTACTGCAGTTACATTAGCCTACTGTGAAGTTCTGTAAGTCCCAGCACTCAGGTAATCTGGCACTGCTGTGTGAAAAGCCAATGGTGCCCTGGAGTACTTGAAGCAGTTTGTACTGTAACTGTTCAGGTGGTACGAGCACCTGACAGCCCATTTAGCAAGACACTTTTAACAAGGCATTTTTAATGTCACTGATGACACGGAAAAGTGTTTTGGTTACTGGTAGAATCCTTGAATAGGGGTAAAGGTTGTCCTTTGGATAATAAATTTAAAACAAAGGGAAGATAAATTGTCGAGTGTTTGAACATCAGTCTTAATTTTCTGTTCATAAGGCTGTCCACAAATATTTAAAGTAAATTGCTGTATCTAGTTTGTTTTTCAAAAGGGCAAAAAGTCTGTACTTCAACAAAAAACACAACTTTTTTTTTTTTATTCTTTAGAGAATAGGCAATCCCGCCACCCAGGAGGAAGAAGTTTCCTTGGCCAGAAAGTTCCAACTACAAATAATTCTGAAGAGTTATACAAGGTGGATGAATTTGCAGCAGAAGTCCTCACAGGAAAGCTGACTACAGTCTTCCTTCCCATTGTTTATATCTTTGTCTTTATAATTGGTTTGCCAAGTAATGCCATGGCCCTCTGGGTCTTTTTTTTCCGAACAAAGAAGAAACATCCGGCTGTGATTTATATGGTTAACTTGGCATTGGCAGACCTTCTTTTTGTTGTCTGGTTCCCACTGAAGATTTCATACCATCTAAATGGCAATAACTGGCTATTTGGTGAAGGTCTCTGCAAAGTATTTGTTGGATTTTTCTATGGAAATATGTACTGTTCCATCCTCTTCATGACATGTCTCAGTGTACAACGGTATTGGGTTGTGGTGAACCCCATAGTGCATTCAAAAAAGAAATCAGAAATTGCTTTGGGCATCTCCATTGCTATCTGGATACTGATTTTGTTGGGCACTGTTCCATTGTATCTTGTTAATCAGACAGCATATATTTCAAATCTTAACATCACAACCTGCCATGATGTGTTGCCTGAAAATGTTTTGGCTCATAACATGTTCAATTATTTCCTCTCACTTGCAATTGGACTCTTCTTAATCCCAGCTATCATCACTGCTGTTGCATACATATTAATGATTAAGACCTTGAGTGCTTCCATTGTAGATGAAAGCACTGGGAAGAAACGAAAAAGAGCAATCAAACTAATTCTTGTTGTTCTGTCCACATATCTCATCTGTTTTACACCTAGCAATGTGCTGATTATTGTGCACTATTCGCTCCTCAAAGCCTACAGCCAGAGCCATCTGTATGTGTGGTACATAACGGCGCTGTGTCTTTCCACTTTGAATAGTTGCATTGATCCATTCATCTATTATTATATTTCAAAAGACTTCAGAGACAACCTTAAATATGCTCTTCTTTGCCGAAGTGTCCGAACTACACGGAGGATGCAAGTGTCTCTCTCATCAAGCAGGTATCCCAAGAAATCAAGTTCTTATTCTTCAAACTCAAGTAGGACCAATAAATCAACCTACTGAGTTCAATCTTAGAAAAGTGAACTTTTATTATTACTGATGAAAGGATGTGAGTGACAATAGACTTACTTTGTACAAGAGAGTCTGAAGAAACATCTCTGCATTTTAATAACATTGAAGCCTGGAATTTGGAACTGACAGCTGCTTATTCTGTATGGAAATCATAAGTAGATAAATATTCCTGCTAGACTGGGGGGGGAAAAAGGCATTTCAGATGCTGTGCAAAAATGCTACTGACCTAAAAGTGAGTTGTGGCTGAAGACATTCTTGTTGAATATAAAAGTTGCTAGAAGCAGAATGGCTCTGGAATATTATCCGGTGTTGTTAGTATATTTAATTAACAGATAAATCTGTTTTGTTTGACTGTAACTGTCATGTATTAAGCATCTGAACAGATTTTGTATAGGACCTTGTTCTGTGTACCTGCTTACACTGAACATCATTTGAATCTGTAGAGAGAAGAGAATCCATTTCATCATCTTGGATTAGACTGCTTGTTATCTTTGGTATAATATGATTTATATATTGTTTTCCAAGTTACTGTGCTGTAAATACTGACATGGCAAAAGCATATAATGTTATCCTATTTGAGTTGACAAGCTGATCTTGTTATCAGCTAGCACTGGGATAAAATGTTAATTGAGATTATCCACTGTTACCTAACACTTGACAGTACATGATCTTATATGGGGATATACAACAAAGTTTTGATGGATAGCTATTTGATTTTATATAATGTGCCTTGTATTTTTTAAGACATCAAAATAAGATTTTTTTTTTGTAACACATTTGAGTTGGGTGCTTTCTTTTACTCTTTTACATGCACTTTAAAAGTAGTTCAACTTGACTAGTTCAGCTTGCCTGGCTTCATGTAACAAAGATATTCCTAACAGTTAATTACAAGCGTGACAACTGTAGCTGTAATGTCTAAATGGATAAAGTAAAATTTACCTAATGACACGTTTCTTTAGAGAGCAATGAAAGGATGTTTTGTGATAGTGTTTCAGAGGACCAAGCTATAGCAGCAATATATATTTACATATGTCTCATTAAGGAGCAGAGTTTACAGCTCTAGATGGCATGGAACACAAATGCTTCTTGGGCATAAAGTTCTCTCTTCCTGTTTCCTGAAAAATGCAGGGAAATAATTTCATATTTATTACTGAACTGAAACTGTTAGCATCCTTACTGGAAAAGAGGTATACATAAGAGGCCATAGTTCAGTGGAAGAATTTGGGATGAAGAGAGTTGCACTATTTTCACAAAAGGCTGTCTGAGCTCTTCCCTTAGTTTCTGTGTCCTTTATCTTGCTAAGCAGCCCAGTATACTTCTTGCTCCATATACAGTAGTGAGTAATATGAAGAGAGAGCATCCAGTTCATGTGCTTACAGACCTACCTGTGCTCTGTCAGGAGTCCAAGGGTTATAGGTTGTATGTTGTAAAGATGATAAATTGCCGGTGTGTCTGTGTAATACCACAAAGATATTGCTCATGATTCACAGATGACTGTTAAATGTCTAAAACATTACATGCTTAATATAGCCAGTCTTTTGGGGGACATTATTTAATAAGAAGTGCACCGAGCACAGTTTGTATATCTATACTCTCTTTGTTGTTTCTTTGCTGTCATTCCTGACAAACAATCAGACCAACTCTGTTGCAGCTCATGTGAAGGAAAGTGCTGATCCTCTTGACCGTTTCTCCCTTCTAGCCTTCATCTGCAGGTTGGCAAAGCAGGCTGCAGTGAAGGATCTTTCTTACCTGCAGCAACAGTGGAGGTCAGCCAATGACATGAGTAAGAATTAGATGGTACTGCAGTATGTTGAAAGCTTTATGAAAAAGAAATTTTAATACATAGAATGATTTCTTTTAAAATGAGGCTGTACAATGTGTGACAGATTTTGGAGAATACTATTCAAGGAGTCCATGGTCATTTAGGTGAAGGTTTCCCCCTGTGAAGCTGCATTGCAAATCCTTACCCTGAATTTAGCGTGAATTAGTTTGTTCCAATTAACAGAGCAGGTAGACTCGGTTGGTTGTTCAATCAACTTGAATCAGTTCCTTGAATTGACAATTCCTTGCCTGTGCAGCCAGGTAGTAATGGGGTAAGAACATGTAGCCTAGTAGTGTGGTGCTGGTTGCTTAAACCTTTTTTTGAGGGGCCGGAGAGGAGCGGGCTGTACCCTTGGGCAGGGTCGGTTGGTGTAAAGCTGATTGTCTTCAGTTTATAATAAATATATTCCTGGACAGTGCCAACTCTGCAATTCAAACACTAAGAGGAACAAAAAACTCCCTACCTAATGCTGATTAAAAGTTTAGATGCTAAAAAAATAATCAGTGCAACATTCATGAAAGCATCGAGCAGTTGAAGATCAGTGTATTTTATGTGCACGGTGTCAAGCTTTCACAAGCAGCTCACGCTTATGCTGCAGATTAGTCTTTCCCCTAAGTCAATTGCATGGTCACAGTTTCCTCATACTGTCACAAGCAAGTGTGACCTTGGGGTGGATTGGATCAGTTCTGGGTTAAAGTTAAACCAGGAGGATGGAGGAAAGTTTACTTTTGACTTGGAACAGCATTTGGTTGTTTTGCTGGATGAGCTCTTGGTTCAGCACAAAGGAGAGGCTCAGGCTGTCTCACCACCAACAGGCTTCTGCTGTGCAACTGCAGGACAAGTTGAAGCACAGTAGCTGCAAAGCCTCTGCCTAACGTCACAAGCAGCAGGGAGCAAGCCTCCACCCATGACCATAGGAATGGCTCTGCTCACTCAGGCTCAGGCTTGATCCAGCTCTGCCAGAGTAATCTCACCAGTGCCTCTGGAAGTCAACAAGACAGCAAGGCATCAAGAGACATGTCAAGAAAACAGCAGGACTGCTGCACAAGGCACCTGGCTGTCATACTAGATGCATAGAAGATGTGGCAAGAACCACTTGAGTGATGCGCTATGGAGCATAGTTGAAATGTCCTCTGAAGTTCGGAAAAAAAAAGGAGACAAAGGCTGGGGGAGCTAAGCTCCTTGCCAACTGTGAGGAAAGCTGCTACCGAGAAGGATTATCTGTGACTAAGAACATGTGTAAGAGCAACAGAAAGGAGTTAGAGGCAGATATCCAGGTAGGAGTAAAACCAGCATAGCCGAGTATCACATCTCCCATTCTACTGTCTCAATGTCCTGCTACTTTCAGCATGAGAATTTCCTTAAGTCTAATTTGGCTGGCTTAATTTGAGTGTCATGTTGTCAACCTCACTTTATTCACTTTGAATCACGACCCACAGTCTTCATTGGGTGTCCCCTTGTTCCTAAAGGCGAAGAAAATGTGAATGAGTCCCTAACTGCCATGTCCATCCACTTGAAGTTTTGTAAGCCAGTATCATATTTGCTTTTAGGTACTTTACACATGGAGGTGGTGTAGCCAATTCCTTCCAGGTCAGCCACTCTCAGCAATAGTCTTGTTTCCTTTCTCTGAGACCTTCCCATTTCCATGCACAGTCTCCAAACAACACGTAGTATTTGAGCTGTGGATGGTACAGTAATGACTTCTGTTTTGCTCTGCTTCGCTTCCCCAATAGCCCCTAATAGTGAATGTTTGTTTTGGTTTTTTGCCTCCTGCTCCTTAGCACTGAGCCAATGTTTTCGTGCAGTGGCCTGTAACTACATCTCTCTCCTGATTGGTTACAGTCATTTTACAAGCCATAGTTTTGTATGCCCAGTTAGAATGTTACCAGCAAACTTTTGTTTCTCAGTGCTCTATCCTCTTCAGACCATTTATAAATGTTCAGAACAGTACAGGTCTGGCACCACACTGGTGAGTTACTGGCATAGTGAAGACTGACTTACTCTACTACCATGTATTTCTTTCCTTGTAATCAGTTATTCTTAAAGAACTTTCCCTCTTACTCCTTGGCTGCCTACGTTATTTGAAAGTCTTTGATCAAATTTTGCCAAAAATCTTTTGGAAAGCCATGTAGACTGAATATCCTGGATCACCGTTATCTCCATTTGTGTTTGGCCTCTTCCAAGAACTCCGCAAAGTTTTTGAGCCAAAATTCTCTGTACAAAATACTGGTGACTTTTACCAGAAAGGTCAAGAAGTTCCATGATGTCCCTTCTTAGACTCTTCACTAACTGCTCAGTACATATATTGAGCTCATGGACACATCATAACCTTTTAATTATTGATTACAGCATTAGCTCCCAGTATTCAGGTATAATTTTAGCAAAAGATAACACACTTCTGTTAATAATTCACCTATTTTGTCTTAGTTTTTTCATAACTCCTCAATGAATACCACCTGGGCCCACCAAGTTTAGCATTTTGTCTGACTGTGGTATGATGACTGAAGATATTTGGCACATTGTGTTGATGTGTAGCTGCCCTGGGAATCAAGCAGCATAATGCCTGCCTACAATAGCAGCCATTTGGGACCCAATTTCATTACAGATGCATTTGATCTGCCATAGGCTCTTTGAACGTGGTTAATAAATAGCATCACTCTTAAATACAGCATAAGCACAGTAGTCATAGTCATTTTGATTTAACAACAGCCAGGAAAGTACGTATTACCTACATGTTTTGTCTCAGGAGTGATAACCTTCTTTAGGTTTGCAGGTAAACATTCTCCAGGCACTGTTTGCTAGCAGGACCAGTACAACAGGCTGACTACATAGTCAGCTCTCTGTCATTCAGGACAAAGGAGGTGGAGATGCTTCAGATAATGGAAAATAGGGTAGTGATTGTGAAGGACGCATGGAATGCCATGTGTGGAGATACTGTGACAACTCCCATGAATCCGTAAGGACTCACTGATCCAGTGCTACCTTTTGTGACTTGGACTTTTCAGTCATTGAAGAGTGTCTGCAACCAGCTCCCCTGGTGGTCTGGCCAGCTCTTTGGAGGCCAGGAAAAGGGAGAAAGGCCGATTTGCATGAACTTGGAGATAGGTGGGTTCATAGCTGCACTGGAGATCATAAACTACCTGGGATTACTCATGTGGTATGAACAGTCAGTCAGCTCAGTAGTACCAACATCTGCCTGGTGTTATCTGTGACTAAATGCTGTAAGAGCCAAGCTCCAGTGTCTGTACCTCAATATAGATGGAGCATTCCAAATGCAGAGATAGCTGAAGTCTGTTCACTCCCATCTCTCTGTGTACGCTGCTTCCCTGTCATATAGGTGTTGAATGCTGCATGCAACTTGTGTCAGCGTGGTGCTCACCTACTATAGTACTCATGTAGTGCTTTTTGCCAGAGCATAAGTGTCCACAGGAGAGAATCAGTGCAACCTATGATCACCACACCCATAGCTAGAGCCCTAATGTAACTGTAACCCGGAGACTGCACCTTTGCTGGTAGTTCTTGCTTTACCTGGTGTCCATGGGATTATTATGCATGTTGTAAAGCAGAGTCCTGCTGCTAAAGTTAGGTCTGCATTTGGAGGTCTGCTTGTCAACAACATGGTCTGCAGGTAGCACACATGGACTAAGCCTCAATCTTTTGTTTCAAAAGTGTTAATAATATGCAGTAAAGAGCATTAATGAGCACTTATGATGAAGCAAAGCAACAAAA
The DNA here is from genome assembly GCA_013397055.1 of Pachycephala philippinensis. Classification (NCBI taxonomy): domain Eukaryota; kingdom Metazoa; phylum Chordata; class Aves; order Passeriformes; genus Pachycephala; species Pachycephala philippinensis. Next base: position 12,294 of record VWZT01012518.1, read on the forward strand.
TATGAAAGGAGAAGAAAAGCCTAAATTTGACCTGTCTACGTATGGAACTTGAGAGAAGTGCTCTGATAGCAACTCTCACTCTATCAGTAGGTCACCTCCAGGTATTACAGCTCCCATGACCTGCCAGTTAGTGCAGAGAACTCTGTGGAAAGAATGGGCAGGAGGGATGTCTGCATTTTATGGCAGTTCTAAAAATCGATGTATAGTAATTCTTAAGGCTGGCAGGATTTTAATTGCCAGGCATGCATCAAGTGGCAAGTGCTCTATCTGAGAACAAGGACGAATGGCATGAGTGGATATCTCTGTTGCAGTTATCAGCTACATTTGGTTCAGCAACTGCACTCCAGCCTTGTGCCTCACCATCAAGAACCAAACTGCTGGGAACTGAGAGTTCGGTATGTTTGAGACTGAAGTGCTGTTTATTTGATAACAGCCTTTTCCCTCCCTCCCCCAATTTATGGCACTTACCAGCTCTCAGCTGCTGGGAGGAAGTAATGTGTGACAGCGTAGCAGTGCAGAACACCATCAGTATTCATGCTTTCTCCACAGAGTCTGAGTTCAGGACAGTATGTACTCGTGGTGGTGTGGTTTAGCAGCTGGGTCCATGCTTTCCCAGCTGAATGACTGCAATGAGGACTGTTTATCACATAATCCTGTGGACTGCAGCAAGTGGAGAGGTAGAGCTCGTTTCATGGAGCCTGTGTCTGTATATCTAAGAACCTGGGAAAGAGGAGTAATTTAAGTTGGTAAAACAAAGGATACACTGCTTCTTTGGAGAGGCTAACCCACTGAATAAGAGGAAATGAATGAAAAAATTAACTTGAAGAACATAAATTAAAAGATAAGGTGTGATGGGTAGAAGGAGTTTCCTTAATGTCCTGAAGAGTGTCCTGTGTCATGTATTTACAAAAGCCAGAGGGATATAAAGAAAACACAAGAAGCAGTCTATGAGTCAAAATGACTGTGTTGGCTCGGGAGGGAACACTGTGGTGTTCCCTGGATTTAAGTGGCAGTGACTCAGGACTAGCGCATACTTGCAGATTGACACAACATGACCCCTTGACATTTCATCTTCAAATCCCAGTCTGGCAAATCTGTCTGGCTTTCTGTGAGTGGATGAACTGAACAACATGGTTCTAAGTGTAAAAGTATCTAGGACAAGCCCTTAGCACTAATTCAGGACATGTTGGAAGCAAGTGGTGCCGTATCCCATTCAAATGAAGTCGCCTGCTTTTGTTTGAAGTCACTAATGTGTCTCCATTAATTTCAGGAGCTGCAAATGCTGGGGGTGGCTCGTATTGTGATGATATTATTTGTGAGCTGGGGTGAAATGTGCTACTGCTGTGAAGAGTGATTTGATGGTGAAATGAAATGATGAAACGAAGTTATGGAACTGCTCTGTCATAATTTATGAACACTGTGTTGTGTGTATTAGGCTGGTTGCCTGGAAGCTCCCTGTGTCGCTATGACTGGTTAAATAGGCAGAGTCATGAATACAACAATAGCCAGTAAGATGACCCTCAGTAAATGTCTGGATGGCTGCCAGACCCTGGGTGAGCAGACAAGACTGAGGAGCCTTGCTGCACTCCTAGCAAGCACGGCATTTTGGTTTACAGGTTAAGCAATGGAGATGACAAAGGAACTCTCTAAAGGTGATGGCTGGTGCACTGCTTGTCCAGGGTCTATTTGGTCTGATGTCTCTGAAGAATGCAGGCAGCTTTGTCCAGGTTTGCTCCTGAGTGATGTAGAGCTGGCTCCAGTATCAGCAAAAGTCAGCCCACAGTGAACTCTCTGTAATCAAATTCTGCAGCAGGAGCCAAGAAGGTGCTGAGGAAGAGATGGCAAGAGAGAGGGGAGAGAGAGAGTCCACCCCAGCTACCTTCACTTTGGTAACTGCTATAGCAAGGCATGGGCAGGTGGATAGAGAAGGTTCTGTCTCTAGGATATGGGATAGCACAGGGTGGGGTTACCTCTGCAAGACATGGGGAAAAGGCAGTGCCTGACTTTGCTGCTAAGGTCATGGTTTCCACTGCTTACACCTCAAATCAAGATAGCAGGCCTTTAGAAAAGAGAGATGTCAGCAGCCCTGTTGTTTCAAGAGCCTTTTATCTTCCGTGTGTGGTTTAAGTTTAAACAATGGTATGAATACCAACCCTAGAGTCACTGCTGGTTATAGCACCCAGAGACACTGAACCAGACCTGTCAGATGTGATGGGGAAGAATGAGGGCTCTGCAGGGCATTGTGGCTTGAGGACCATTTGCATTCTTGTTCAGGTAGCGGTGTCACTCTAGTGTGCATGTGGCACACATCCTGTGCCAGCTGATGCACAGTTTCCCTTAGCATGAGCTCATGGTACCTTTTTGCTGGGCCATTCATATCTTCTTCGAAGTGAGAGCTCCTCACACTTTGTAAAATTGGGAGTGGACTCAAGACACATCTCTGTTTCAGTATCTAAGGATCCTAAATGAGTATGCAGACACCTGCAGAAGGTAGTTCATCATGCCTAGTAGCCTCCTGCCTCCCTCCCAGAGCACCCACTTCCCCATGAGGAGCCGAAGCTACTGCACTTGAAGTCAGAGATGCAAGATCCTTGGCTCTTGGTGTTTCCGTGGGCTAGAGGGCCCACCTTGAAATCACATCCACACTGTTGCATATCAGCCTCCTAGCTTCAGGAGACTGGCAGGGCTGGGAAACGGTGCCGTTTGGGCAGACAAAAGGTGCACGGCGTGATGCAGGACCACGGCTTCTCAGCGAAGGGGGAGAGGTGCATGTCACACGCCAACCAAGCTGTCAGCCCAAGCCAAGGGAGGTCGGGGAGGTCGATGGTGCTCAGGAACTAGCTGAGAACTCTGTTCATCAGCCGGGGAAAGAATTTTATATACAGCATCCTGCTTTGTTTAACTTTTTGAGTTAACTCTGCAAAAAGAGCGGATACTGCGATTAAAGGCTCCCTCTTCTGTTTCTAACTGCTATTGCACATTCTCTTGAACACACGAGCGTGGAAGACAACTGTTTCCTTGTGCTGTGCTTTGTTTTGCAATTCCTCGTTTCAGAACACACATACATATCTGATGTAAGAGAAGAAGAAGGACTTAACAGGTGATATTAAATATCCCTGCTAGGTTTGGGATCAGGGGAGCAGATTGCTGGGAAGATATGGGGCTCCTAGAGTGTAACTTTTGAAGCAGAATATTCTGACAATATCTTTCAATCTCCTTTGTTTTTTTCTTGGATTTAAACCACTGCTAAAACCAAATCTTCCAGGCATAAGCTTATCTGAGTGAAAAGAGGTGTTGCTGTCTAAGTCTTGCAGTCCCTAGATTTCTGGAATAGTATGACATGCAGAAATTTATTGTCAGTGATAGCTGACTTTTGTCTTTATTTCCAGAGCATCTAAGCCCATGTGAAGCTTTCCATGTGGAAATGTTGCTTCACCTGCAACTTCTACTTGTAACTTAATGAGTATTTACCATGGCCATGGTAGTTACAAATAACTTTATGCTGCTGAGGGTGGTGGCTGAGGCTGCTTCACAAAAGTGGACTCCAGAAAAAAATGTACTTCTTTAGTAAGGAATCAGTCTTTGAGCAAAAGCAGAGCCTTATATGTACTGGTTTTTACCAGCCTTTCATCTTCCTCAGTGAGGAATTGTAATACTCTTGCAAGATGCTGCAAGTCCACTTCTCTTTGATATCATAGGCAGAACTTAGGCTGGGATGCATTTGTTGAGCTGCAACCCATCATGTCAGGTGAGTCAGGAACAACTGAGAGTGCTGGACCTGTCCCATTAGTGGGATTGCATCAATAGACGAAATGAGAGCATCTGCCTTTCATTTTACTGCAGACTTCTCTTGACAGTGACCTGAAGAATGAAGAGTGGGGAATGTTTGGACACAGTTACCTGACCAAAAAATCTACGTACTTTCTTATATCATTTAGGAACTTTCCATGGATCAGCAACATCTGTAATTTTGGTTGTTGGAAAGTTCTGTGAGTGGCATAATTTTACATTGATAACCCCTAGAATAAAAGACATCAGTGCCTGTTACTCTTTAATTCAATGACCACTGGAGGATACAATGCGTGTAATTAATAAAGGTACCATAATTAGAGGGCTGTACAGTTAAGGCAGAAGTCACTACTGATATAATACTAGTTTCTGCCACATTTCTGCCAGAGTATGACTCCAAGGAGTCTTAACAGCCTCAGGTATTTGAGATTGCTTCTTTCTATCTGAAAATAAGAATAGTTTCACTTTTGTACCAAAATGAACATATTTAAATATCCAACTCAACACAATGGAAAGAAGACAGTAGCATGAACTTGCTCCTGCAAACTCGCCAGCCTCTTATATCTGCCAACTACCCTGAGAAACCAGAATATTCTAGAAAAAGAGAACAAGTAGGGATGGTGATATCATCAAGCTTTTTAATTCAGGGAGGGTAGTGCTTTGTATCATCAAAAGTATACCTAAAATCTCATTTAACACCAGTCTCTGCATATGTGTCAGTGTATTGTCCTGCTTTCACTGGAAATAACAGAGTGACAATGAACTTTAAAACAACCTTTAAACAATGGCAGAAGAGTTAGTTGGGAAAAGACTTTCCCTACAGGTAAAATCTAACATCACTCTAAAATCACTGCAAAAAAGGCAAAAAAATACTTGCAGGGGAAGCAAAAGCATAAATTTAAAAATGTTGCGCATTGTATCAGTCACTGACATTCTCCTTTTCATAGCTCAGGGACTCTGGTATTTTCAAATATCTGAAAAGCAAATAACAGAAATTAGTATGATTCTGATTATGAAGGAATTTCTTTTCACAATGATGCATGCTTCTTAGAAGGTACAATATAAATGTTATTGAACTCTCAGGGATCACAGATGTGGAGAGCTTACTGCAGTCACAGAGTTTGAATGCAACCTGTACAATGTCCTGTGGTTAAGAAAGAGTTTAAACACTGTTATGTCACTCTTTGAAGTAAAGAGAAGTCACATTGATAAAAGGTGTAATACTTTTCAGCATGGCAGGGAGGAGATGAGGAGGAGGCTGTGAATGTAACTCAAGCTTTTTCAAGGCTTTGTTATAGAGGTACTTGGGAAATGGAGCAAGACCAATAAAACATCCTTTCAGAAGGCAACAGAGCAGTGGATTTGTGGATGATTGTTCTGTTTTCTACAGCAGACATGATGACTATAGTGGGACATAGACAGTGTATGTTTCAGTGTAATTGCTTTTTAGGCTTCCTGTCCTTCAAAACTTTTACTCACCCATTTTAACTCACTTTGGTGATTTTATTTCAGTTTATTTCCAGATTTTGATGACATGTTTTAACCATGATGTGTATTGGTTGAGTAATAGTTCTGCAGTCACCTGTGTTTGTTTTGCCTCTTCAAAAATCTGTGTCTTTGATTCTATGCACTGGTGTTTGCTGAAGGTGTTTGCTGAAACCAGTTCCATTCACACTAATTTTGTGTATCTAATGTAGTAGACTTGAAAGTGAGCTAACTGATCACCCACAAAAAACAGGCTTCCTGTAGCAGGATGATGGGAAACGATGCACAATCTTGTAAGGAAAACTCATGCTGCAGCGTGAGATGTGATGAGGGCTGCTAGACCCGGGGGAGTCCCTTTACAAACGCAGGGGCTGAAAGACTTCAAGTGTTATTCATGGGAGGTGCAGAAGCAAGGATAAAAGCAGCACGGAGAAGTGAAACAGAGGGATCAGAACATCAGTACACAGAAAGTGCTGGCAAAGGCTGGAGAATGTGTTTGTGCTGTTTCCAGGGACACACAAGTGCGAGTGCATTCTCTGTCACCATGCTGGGCTTATACCAGCCTCTCAGTACCAGACATGCCAGGTGACACAGGACTGTGGTATGAGACTGGCAGTGCGTGACCAGGGTGTGAGCCAGGAGACCAACAGGAAGCCCAGGGGCCATCACATTGTTTGACATGAAGGAACTCCCTGACTGGCCAGGTATGGCTTGCATGAGGTAAAGCTTGCACGAGGTACCTGCCAGGGCTTTGGGAGCAAGGAGCTCCTGGTACTGCCCTGCGAAGGGAGGGATGGAGGCACAGCAGAAGGGGTGGTGCATCTTGCTGATACACTTGAGTATATCTACACAGCACAGTGTATTATTAATTTCTCCTCCAAATGGCGAGAAAATGTGCGGCCCCACATTCTAAGGAGTGAATAGGAAATTATGCCTGTTCACTTTCTCTGTTACTTCCACCACCTCAGCTGTTCTTGATTTGCACATGCATGCAACATATCTCTGGGCCATTTATGGTGTTCATTGAACCGGTAACAACCAACAAATTTCCTTATCTTTTAAAGACAGTTACATCAATTGTACCTTAAAAACATCTGTCTCTGACTCTTCATTCACATCAGCCTCCAATGCTCAAGCTGGCTGCTGCTGAGACGTGCATTGTTCCTGTAGGATTGGTCCAGCTCCTTTCCTAGTACCATCAGAAATTCAGTTTTCTAGAGCAGATTCCTCAGAGCAACTGCAGTTGTAATAGCTGTAAGAACATACAGGGAGTACTGTAAGCACCATGAATAATTACTTCTTACCTTCTCTGTGCTACTGTTGAATATACGTAATTCTTCAACATTCCCGGTTACATTCATTGGCAGGGTGAGATGTCTTGAGTATTTAGCTGTTTCTAACATAGAAGCTCTTTCTTTGCTTCTTCATTCTGCTGTACTGAGTGTAAGATGAAGGTAGGAAGACCACCAGGTCTTCCAACAGAAGGAAGGAAGGGTTGACTAAATGGGTTTCCCTTTAACTTAGTGGCATAAAAACACCTCTGGTTTGCTGTGTTCCATTTCTTTCCTAGTCTTGTTTGTTCTCAGATTCTTACTGGACCACCATTTTCACTTGCAATAACCCCAAGATCCCTCTCATGAATTCTCATAGAAAACTCAGAGCTTATAATGTCCCCGTGACACTTTGTGTTTATTCTATGTTGAATTTATCTGACACTATATGTCTTAATTTCATGAGGTCCTTCTGCATCCTTCACAGCTGAACTTTAATTTCTGTCTCTGTAAAACTTGTGTCTACAACAAAAAACGTATGCATTCATTCTCCTTCCCTTTCCAAAATCACCAGTGACTAGGACAAGTAGCACTGGCTCCAGAACAGATGCCTGTGAGACCCCATTGATTGTTCTGTTCACTTGTGAACATATTTGTTCACTTGTAAAACCCACTAATTTATTCTTTATTGCCTGTCTTTCAGTTGGACATTTTCTGTGTGATTATTTTCATTGTATCCCATGGCAGCCTAATTTCTTTAAGAGTGAAGAATGCTTTCTGGGAACAAGGTGGGCAGTAATCAGGGAGGTCACTCATCATGTACTCCTTCAGGGAGTGCCAGCAGATTTACATTACGACTGATTTACATTATGACAGATTTACATTATCACTGATTTACATTATGACTTCTTTACTTTTCCCCAGTGTACTGTGTTTAGTCATGTTCCCACCCGTCTGGTTTTTAGGTGGGTCTCTGCCTCTTTATCCAACATGACAGCAGACCTAATGTTCTTCAGCTCTCTGGATAGCACTTGGCATTGTACCAGCCAGTTTTCTTTGCTGTGGTCCTGAGCCAGAGGCTCCCATTGTTCATTCACCACAAGTTGCCCTAGAGCTCCAGGCTGGATTCCATCCCATTCTGGCTTGTTACATCTTGTTTTGAGGATCTGTCCTACAACATCTTCTACCTGCACTTCAGACAGACACAGAGCCTTCAATATACCTCTTTTTCCATCCTCTGGGAACCTCTCCAAGCTCCACCATAGTGAAAACGCATGCAAAATACTTAGGCTTTCTGCTGTGGCCTTATCATTATTTTAAGCCTTCCTTCTATACCCTCACCATCTACTGGCTCTCGATGCCCTCTTCAGGTTTCTTGATCCCATTGCACTTGGACAGAATTCGTGGCTATTTGCAGAATGCTCCTGTAACAGTTCTGGAGAACATTGCATTACTCTAGTCTTTTCTCACATTTACCCTCCTAGCAGCAGCATTGACCTTAAGTGCTTCTGAACTTTCTTTTTCCCTCTGCGGGTGTTAAGTTTGGGATGAGTTGTTAAGGGCCATTAATGGAATATAAAGCCTGACTTCAGCCAAGCATGTGTCTAAATCCCATTATTTTAACTCTGACCTGTATTAAGTACTTGAATTCTCTGCAGAGTTTATACCTCTAGCTAACAAGGCTGTGTGCAATGGTTATTTCTTTCCTCCGTAATTTTTAATGATAATAGTTCTTGTTTGGTGTGCTGTTGACAATGCTGACCCCTACACAGAGCTCACTGTAGTAATGCAGTAGTGAAACATCCGCGTGTGCCTTGGAGCAGACAGATGGGAGTTTTTCTCCCTCGGTTCCTGCAGCTTTGGCAGTTGTTGCTAGCTTGAGATCTGGAAGCAGCAGTTCTTCAGCAGGACACTAAGGGGCAGCCCCAGACCAAAAGAATATTCCTCCTTTCTTATATACACACAAACTAAGAGAATGCTGTATTTGCATCATTTTTCTATATTCATTTAACATCAGTAGTGCCCAGAAATACTGAATTAAGTTCATCTGGAGTGCTTTTTTTTCCTGTTGCATCTTTTAATATTTATTTTGGCACTGATGATGAAGAAGGTGTGAGTTTATTTGCCAGTCACCTGCAAATGAGCCCACTTGAGCTCACAGAAAGGGTAGAGAAGATGGAAACGATGTGGTGAGCTCTACATGTGGAGCTGTGGTGGCCACCCCACACACCATGGCATAGCCAAGCACATGTACCAATGCATACTTGTATGGGCCAGGGGCCTTCACTGCTCAGAGATGCTCCTTGGCAGCAGAGAGTTACACAAGGCCCTGGAATCCCATTCTGAAAGTAATAGCTGCTATATGAATAGTTGGAAACCAGGAAGGAGGAGCTGAGGCAGGGATAACTCAACAACCCACCTAGGACCATGGAAAAATCTGTGTACAATTTTCTTACCAGTACAACTTGGTAGGTGACTTGCTCACCATCCTGGGACACAGGACCACCCCCTGCAAAGAGAGGTCCCAGTAATTATGAAACATAACCTGAACCTAGCTGCAAAAACCTTGTGGAAGGAACTGGCCATTGGAGTGAATTAGGTTGAAGGCTGCTGCGTGTTGATATGAGCTGGAATTAGGAAAAAACATGAGTCAGTCAGAACCAGTGTATGCCCAAGGGATGGGTTTGCCCTACTGATCAGTGGCTCTAATGCAAGGGGAATGAGTGTCCTGGCTTTGTTCAGATGGTGATGTATTGCCAAGTACCAGCTGTAACGTGAGCTGCCACTGCCAGCTGGCACTGGGTGCGTGGTCTCTGGTTACCCAGCTGCTCTGTAATGGGACCCTCTGGCACTACCTGGGGCACAGCTGGCTCCGACTCTCCATCTACACCAGGATATTTTACACGATTTTGGCATCCTTCCTGGGCATAGATAGACAACGTTAAAGTCATACATTTCTTGGCTGATACAAATCTGGATAGATCCGTCTACTTCAGAGGTATAAGAGGCAGAAAGAACTGTAGCCAGAAATACTTCTAAACTTCAGTTTAGAGTTAATGAAAGTTTTCTACACTATTTTACAGATAACAGTGCATTCATATACAGTTTGATGTTGCCTTCACAGGCTAGTAATGGATGCTTGCTCACAGAGGTAGGAAATGCTGAGCAATTTTCTATGAGCAGGAGAAGAAAGCAATAGGTGGTAACTGAAGTCAGTACCTTAATTACAGACAATGCTCCAATTTCTGTCTTAGGTGGGTATCACAGGAGAAATGACCACTATGGGCACAAGCAGGGTTCAATGATCTGGACAGTTCAGTGAAAAAGTCATTTATGTATTTGGAAAAGAGGTGTGTAACTTGTTCAAAACAGGACTCAACAGGGAATGTAAGGACACACTTCAGTTGAGCAGGCCTTTAAGTGTAACCCATTAAAAAAGATACTTAGAGAGTAAACCACCAAAACTAGGTGCTAAAAGCTACTAGCAAGACATTTAACTGTTCTTTGCTATTCTGCCGCCTGTGGGATCACAGCAGTTAAAACAGTTTTGAAGATGTCAGCTGGAACCTGTAGGGGAGGGAGACATTTCTGATGTAAATAAATAAATCAATCAGCCACCCAGATAAGAAAACGAACCAGCAATGAAAATGCTAACAATCCTAAAATGAGAAAATGCTCATTATAATTTAACAAGAACTTCTGACTCAAATGTAAGTCTCATGAACTGCTTAATCTATTTAATACACTCTCCAGTCTAATCCAGGCTCTAATCCAATATAGGATTTTTATTGTGTAGTATAAATGTCCTTTTGAGCCTTGCAGTGTTGCTTCCCATCTCACCTTTTCCCACTTTGGGGTTACAACACTGATTCAAAATATGTGCATACCAAGAACTATGAGAGTTTGGGAAAAATAAATAATGACAGGATGTGGATGGGAGGCTGACTTGCCTTTCCCAGTGCAATAATTACTTTTGAGAAAATGTTCCCCATGTGCATTCTGGCAAATGTTGAAGGCCAGATGCCCTAAGTACTAGATTCTCACACTTAAGCTGAGTAGTATTTTACTGTAGCTTCGAATGGCACTTTATAAACTGCTCTGGCTTAAAGGCAGCTTGTGTCATGTTGTCTCAAGAAGAGATCAAGGAAAAATCCTGGTGAATAAGTCAAAGCTCCTTCCCAGCTGTGGAGGAAGAAGACTGCTGACCTACGTCAAAGACTGACTGCTTTCAAACAAGTCAGAACTCTGCTCATCTTTTTGAGGAGCCAAGAGCAGTGGTAAGGTTTTCTGCCTATGGTCTGACTGCCCCATCTCCAAGTAGGAGGGGAGGAGCTATACCATAGAGCCTCCCACCTGGGTGCATGTTTATATTACCCTAACTAAAATAAAAGGAAACAGTTCTGTTTGTTGAGTCCTTTCTCAGATTTACAGGGCAAGGAACAACCTCCACTTCTCTCAACAGCCTCCAGTGAAATCACAGAATCACAGAAAGGTTTGGTTTGGAAGGGACCTTAAAGATCACCTAGTTCCAAGTCATCTGCAATGGCCAGGGACACCTTTCAATAGACCAGGTTGCCCAGAGCTCCATCCAGCCTGGCCTTCAATACTGCCAGGGATGGGGCATCCACACCTTCTCTGGGCTCACCACCCTCTCAGAAAAGAATTTCTTCCTTATATTGAATTTAAACCAACCCTCTGTCAGTTTGCAACCATTACCCCTTGTCCTGTCACTACATGCTCTTGTACAAGTCCCTCTCCAGCCTTCTTATCAGCTCTCTTTAGGTACTGGAAGGCCACACTCTTCTCCAGGCTGAACAACCCCAAGTCTCTCATCCTGTCCTCACAGGACAGGTGCTCCAGCCCTCTGACCATCTTCTGGAAGTCACGGTGACTAACTCATTGGGTAAGCCTAGCTAGCCTATCACTTGCTTGAGAAAAGATGACAGAATTCAGCCTTATAGAGATGTTGTGCTGAGCCAGGTGAAAACTCTGCCCTTCCCCTTCTGACAGCCATCCCTTCCACAGTGCACACTTTGAGGCTGAAATACTCATTGGAAAGGCACAGTTGGGACAGTGTATAAGGGTCAAGGACATAACATGAAGGGGACAATAAAACATGGAAATAGATTGGGTGAGTCAGGGGATAGACTGCTTTCAAGTTTATTTCTGAGTTTGAGTGAAGAGTCAAGACTATTTGAAGGGAATTTATAAAATTAAAGTGTTTGTGGTAGTGGTAGGTGGTGCTAAAAGGGCCAATGCTCACAACTGTAGCTTGGGATGCTCAGATTGGATATTAGGGCAGCTGCCTTCCCCAGGCAGGTAGTGCAACACCTGAGCAGGTTACCCAAGAACTTGTGAAATAGCCATCCTTGGAGGTTGTTAGTATTTACCTAAACAAAACTGTGTCTGTCTAGTCTGACGCTGGAGATTTTCCAGCTTTAGAGCAGGCAGTGGGACTAGGCATCTCCAGAGGTTCTTTCCCACCAACACTGCTGTGATTTGGCAGGCTGTGATGGACAAAGACTGGTCATGAATTAGGAAGGCACCATCCTTCACCATGTCTACAGGCATGCTGCAGTCCTACATCCTCTGTCAACCACACCTGGTGCTACTCCTGTGCTTAACCTGCTGGAAACCAGAATGCAGGCTGAGGATTGATGGGAGAATGGTGGTTGCTGACACAGGATCGGGTCTTGGCCTGATGCTGAACTGCTTTGCAGTTTGTGCTGACTTTAGTTACCTTCAGTGCCAACTAGATATCATACTAAATCAGATTGTGCTGGAGTGTTGGATGAGGAAGTGTATAACAGCTGATTGATAATCATGAATTTCGAGTAGCCACTGCTGGGACCTGCCTTCATAGAAGTTGTGAGACATCACTGGAGCCACTGGCAAGATTTCGCTAGCCAGGGGGGAAAGGACTGGACACAGCAAATTTGGACCCCTTGACAAACAAGCTCAGTGCAGCTGTTCCCTGTGTACATCACCCACTAGTGTGGAAAAGGTTTCTTACACAATTAGCTGGAGTGAAAGTAGCTATAGAAAGAGTCTGCACATATTATATCACTGTATAAATTATTGAGCTGATGTTCTGGAGATAATAGAGGAAACCCTGCTTTCTTCTGTCCTGAGGATGGCAGCTCTGAAAGTTTACACCTGCTTCCTGGAAGTTGTACCTCCTGTAGACTCTGCTTACATAATTAATTTGCAGTATTCATTAGCCAGAGGATCAGTGTAATAATATATAGAGAAACAGAAGGATTTCATGCTTATGTGTTGACTCAGCTGTGGGGTTTTTTCTGGTTGTGGGTGAAGCTGCTGTTAAATAAATGGCAAAAACCCACATAAACCCAACAACGAAAAACAACCAAGTATTTTGATGTTTATCTGGATAATATTTCTGAGCAATAGTTACAACTATTAGTGAATCACAGGCAAGACAGAACCCTGTGACTGTAGCTACGTCAGGGGCTGTGTGCTTTCTCTTATCATCTGCAGACACAGAGGATTCCCAGAACTGAGTGGGAGAGATGTGCTGTGCCTGATATCACTCATGTTCTTCTCCCATATACTCTGTATGATCCAGCTAGATCCCAGTGCTTATGGGAGCATAGGAGCACAGGGGCAACTCCTGTATAGAATCAGGCACCCATGATTTTATACAGGAGCTTTCCTCAAACACAGAAGAGGTATGGAGGGCAGCTCTCCTCCCCAGCTCTCCTCTGACTCCAGGGGAGATTGTGTTCTTCTTGTTCCTCTGGTTTTACACCTTAACTTTTTATAAAAAGTCCCTGAGCGCTGGCTTGCCCCTTCACTGGTGAGCACTCCTGGCCACAGGGATGGCAGCTGGAGGTGATGCCCTGCACAAAGCACTGTGCACACCCACAGGGACCTCTAGCCAGAACAGCCTGCCTATTTTTGGAAATGACACTTTACACATGGTCACTTCCCTTATCACTGAGATCCAGTATTTTCATGTGTTCCATCCCCTCCTTCCCCCCGTTTTGTCCCAGAGGCCCACGCAAGACCCCTCAGGTTGTGGAGACTTGTCACAACAGCACAGGCAGAAGAAACATGTCTGAAGGCACAGGAGGCAGGCAGGGATGTGGGCTGAGATATATGGTGGTACTCAAAATTAAGAGTGCTTGGAGGATTTCAGAGCTAAAAACAATGCCCACCTCATTCTCTTTCCCTCTGGCTGGAATGAAACAAGGAGCTGCAGCTGCATGCCCTGTTCATCTGCACAGCTGTGCTCACTGGACATGTGTGTGCAGCAGGTACAAAGCTTTATTGAGGGAAAGCAAACCCTCAAGCAAACTCACAAGCAGTTTTCCATTTCATGTGTCTGTCATGAAAGCTGTGGTTACTTGTTATTTTGGGTGGTAAGTAGGCCCTACCACAGTGAATCTGCTGTTTCCTGCATCCCTCAGCAATCACTTCCAGCATCAGCAAGTTCCTGGGCTTGGGGCAGAGGTCACTTACTGCCCTTCTGGGGCAAAGTCATTTGTTCAGAGAGAGATGCTGGACTACAGTTGTTGTGCAGGACTGTAAAAATGAAGCTGAGACTGTTGTTGAGCGTACACTAATTCCAAGCATACCTTCCACTGAAACTGGTTCCCTGATTTCCTCCTGAGGACACATGTACTACAGCAAGAATTTAATTCGGCAAGAGATGATGTTTTAGGTGTATGGAGATATCTGACAAATAAAGTAGATGTCTCAAGGGATATGTGGCAAACTCATCCACAAGCCTACCCCCAGGTACCAAGGTACCTTTGAACTCTGGCTGACAGCACTGAGGAACTCAGAAACGCTGAAAGACAGATTAGAAAGTGTTCTTTTGAAAATGGTGGAAAGTTGTTTTATATCGACTTGGTGATTGTTAGCATTTTCTAATTTTGACTTTCAAGACCCTGAATGGTCATATCTGAAATGATAAAAAGTATCCCATGTGTTCCAAACACAGCCCTTTACTCTGCCTGGTGAATATTTTAGTGACCCAGTTACAGCAAGAGGCTTTTATTGAACAGAGCAGACAAATGCAGAGGGAAACAGAAGACCTGTCATCCCTGTGACAATTATACGTCTGTCTCTATTTGTGTAATCCACCCTCTCAAGCTGATAAACAAGAGCCTGTGCATGGGTTTTGAAAGGAAGGTGACCATACCTTCTGCGATCTGGGTATTTTCTTGCGTACACCTCCGCTAGCCTGTAAAACAGGTAAGTCTTAACCTTTGCATGATGATATTGTTCAGGACTCCAGTCCTACCCTGAAGTGCATTCTGGCTTTTTAATCTTTCTCCATGGCTTAATCAACATAATGTTTCACTTATACCTGATTTCTACTTTCAGTTACTTTTTGAGTCCATTACTTCGCAAGTAATTGTATTTCCCTCTGTTTTCTTGGTGTTGCTTCCCTGTGTACCTTCTTACTGTATGCTCAGTGAAGCAAACCTTGGGGGTGCCCAGCTCACATCTGTTTACTGCAGGCAATTTATAGGAAAAAGGCTCAGCCCAAGCAAACAAGACCAAATAAATTAAAAGATGATACTTGTCCTTATTACAGATTACTTGCCTCTGATCACCTTTAAATTGGTGTGGAGCTTTCTGTATAAATGCACATTCACTTTTGCAGATGGAATTTGTTGACCTCATCTTCTTGAGAAAATTTTTAAGTTAGCAGGTAAGAAGGTATGGCTTCATTTTTCCTATGTTTTCAGCTATGGGTACAAAAGATTTCCTTTTACAGTAGCTTTATAAAATGGGTACACAGTAGATAATTTTCTTAAATAAAAATCCTTCCTTTCCATTTAGCTTTTTGAAGCAATTGCTTGTGAGTTCAGGACAATGAGTTTTTTTAATATAGTCCATCCTTGCTCACTCATAGCCAACGGGATGGATGAACTGAAAGCCCAACTTTTCAGTACTGGTAACCATTTCTGTCTTTGTCTGGCCCTCCTTTCCTTCCCAGAGACTGGCCTTTGGTTTGACTCCTGTGCAATGTCAGTGACTGTATCCTTGCCCCACAGCTCTCCCACTCACTACTATGACCACACCACTGGAGGATGCAATGGACACCTTGATCAGGATTTTCCATCACTACTCTGGCAAAGAAGGAGACAGATACAAGCTCAGTAAAGGAGAACTCAAGGAGCTTCTCACCAGTGAGCTCACTGACTTCCTTTCAGTAAGATGCAGCTTCTGAGCCTCCTGAGTGACTGTTTCATGCGTGGGTTAAGCAGCTATCCAAGTGCTTGGATAGGAATAGCATCTCCTTGTGCAAGGCCCATCCTGTCACAATCTCTCAGCTGACAGTTCTTTGTGGAGCTGTACAGAAGAATATTATGTCAGATGTCCCATTTGAGAAATCTGTTTTCAGAGGGTGGTTGAGCCCCAGTGCCCTCCCATGTACTAGTGGCAGCAGAGATGGGTGCTGGTGCACTGCATACTCCACAGTGCTTTTGAGCAGGAGGGCTAGGCCAGCCTAGAAGCAGTAGCAAAATCAGTACCAAATAAAGTTCAATTAGTTTTTTTGTTCGTGGTTTTTTTTCATAATAGGACATAGATAAGTCCATCGAAGAATTACATGCAGCAACCAGTTCTCATGAGACAGGAAAGTAGCTTGTGCACACTGGCCACACAGTACTGCTGCTTGTGTGTCCTGTAGAGAGGTGCCAAGAAAATCCTTTCAGTGATAAGCTGCTGATCTGAATATCTCTTTGCATGTTTGGTATGTTCTACATTACACAGCATGGATGCTTCTGTGGAATCATAAGCAATAATAATAATTTTTTAATGTATCCTCTTAATTGTAAAAACCCTAAGACCACCAGCAGGATTTTTTTTTTACTTTGTATCCGTTTCCTTGAATTGGATTTTTCTTTTAATCTTGGGTATTGATTTATTATTATGAGATTCAATATTCTTGCACCCACTGAATAGGATGTGTTGTTTGCCAACCAGAAATCTTATGAATGTGATGAATGGATATATAATACGACAATTTATGAGTATCCTGTTGGAAATCTAAGTATTGTTTGTTAAGGGATGATACAGAGAAATGCACTTTACAGATCCATCTTGTCAAAAGGGATCTATGCTCAGCATCTCCTAAAATCTGTTTGATTCATTTCAGTGCCTATTTAGTACCTGTATTCCTTCTAAGGGTTGCACTGTCTTTAGTTTCTGATGTTGTAGTGACTAGAGATGTAATTACTGTTCAGGTGTGTATTTGATGCATCCTTTTATTTAATAACACCAGTCTCGTAGCATAGCAGTGGTGCCAGGTGTGTCAGAATTGCACATTCAAGATCTGTACAGCTAAGTCACTTTTCTTTCTCTCTAGGGCCAAAAGGACCCCCTCTTGGTCGATAAAATTATGAATGACCTGGACTCCAATAAGGACAATGAAGTGGATTTTAATGAGTTTGTTATTCTTGTTGCTACTTTGACTGTGGCATGTAATGATTTCTTTGAAGAACAGCTAAAGAAAGAGGGATTTTAAAAATCCTTGATGTAATCAATCTCCTGGCCACAAATGCAAGCAAAGCATGCCTAGTTAGGTAGCCCTCACTGGTGTTTAGTGAATGCAAACCATATTTCCTTCAACTGTTACTGCTGTAAGACATTTATGGAGCTGATCAGCAGCTGGTGTAAGCTGGACCACAGCCAGCTTATACTGCTTGAGATCTGGCTTTTAATATTTCCAATCTTTGCGCTCCATGCATCTGTAACATGCCTTCATCAGTTGCCCAGGTCAAGGGCTTGGGGTGACAGATCATTTGGCAGGAGTTGAGATTTCTATTTCTTAAATGTCAGTGGAAAGTAAAAGGCACAGGAATGTTACTTATATACCTTCTGAATGGAAAAAATTTGGAATGAGACATAAAACCTGCAATTTATTTTTCAGTCATTTTATAATAATCTTATTTTGCAGCTCAAAACCAGCAGATTCTTTTTAGCTCAGCTCTGCTTATTCTAAAACCTTTTTTAGATGCTGCTCCCCACACTCGTATTTCAGATGTGGTCACAGCTGTCTCTTGCTGCCTGAGCATACAATACCGCTTGCCATTGTCACAGGTTCATTTCCTTTATGTCCCCAGCTTCAATTTTGTTGTGTTGGCATTACTGCATCCCAGTAGTCAACCTCTTCACTCGGCATAAATAAATTTATTCATATGATAAATTATTCAAATACATAGAAGATTTAATCAGAAATTGCTCAGAGGACTGATGGAAGGATTTGGGGGAAATGTGTAAATGCCTTCTGGTCTCACTATTCTGGCACGGTTAAAAGCAGGTCTTTTGGAGCACCACTTGTGGAGGATTTAATGATGGAATTCCAGGCTACACTTTGTAATGTGAGTCATCTTATGGAAAAATGATGATTTCATTTTACACTGATCCACCCCATGGAAGCAGGGGTTCCCTGGACCCTATGGCCAGGCAAAGAGAGAATAGGATAACCCCTTCCAGTGTTAGCTTGCTCTTGGGTTGAATTAAGAGTATTTACACACTCCTGTTTGATTTAAGCATACTTCTGAAGCCCTGAAAATCCTCAGTGGCAGGATATCATGGCTTTTTTTCTTGCATGGAGAGCTCTCTTATTTCCTTGTTATTTTGTTGGTAACTCAAACTATAATAAAGGGCATCTGAATTAAATGAAGATTTTCTGTTTGTGTAAGAGGTTATTAAAAAACCACTCGTCGATGAAGACGTGCTCTGCTATGCAACATTTGAGGAATGTATTTCACTTGTCTCTCCTTCCCAGACCTCCAAACATCATTTAGTAAAGTGTACAATTGTATGAAATTATATATGATTGAGAATATATAATCAACCATAAGCAGGGGATTCTACAGGGCATAGTAAATATAACAAGGGGCAGACATAATCCTAAGAAAGGGCTGGCAGACATAATCCTAAGAAAGGGCCACCACCAAATGGTGTTATCCCAGAAAAAAAGCAGACTTTGCAATGGTGACAGAACCACAGCATGCTTTAACCCTTCAGTGACAAAGTTATACAGGATTCACAAAATATCTTCTAGACCAACACAGCAGAAAGTATGAAAGTAAAACTGGCAACAACCGGACAACTTTTTGTGCCCTTCAATGTCATGCACCTCACTATCATTGCAAGTGTTGGACCAGGATGGCAAAAGTATCAGACAGACAACATAAGACTGTTTTTATGGTTTCTCATGGGTCCCAGACTGTTGCTAGCCTCTAAGCCTTTCCCTGTCCTCCAAGGGGAAGTGAAAGAAGAGCAGTCTAAAGCTTCAACTCCAAGCTAAAAGGAATCATGATAGTAAAAGCCAGTTTCTTCTTTACAACATTTGAGCAAGTAGCTTTTTGGAAAGAAGCTCCAGAAAGTTCATAAACCCCCTGCCCATCCCTGATGAGCCCTTGGACATGTAGCAGCCCACGTGCACAGCAGAATTATGCTAGGTCACAGCTGGCACAACAATGTGCCCTGGAGTCAGGCAGCAAGAGTCACTGCTGTGACGGAGAGGGCCAGTGGAGCCATCTCATCAGCTGAATTACTAGGGATTGCGTGCATCCTAATTCCTCTGTGGAAGGGGTTTACTTGCACATGAGCTGTGGGTGAATCAGAGGAGAATGACTCAAATGATCTTTTTTCCAACAAAGTTTAATAAAACCTTGTAAATCACTGGTTTTGGCTTGTCTTTTTAGGTGTTTCTTGTTCCTGTTTTAACTGCAAGGGCAAATGTTAAACTCTGTCAGTTTTAAAGATCTATCCTTTTTGTACAAAGACTGGAAACCAAGCAGAAAAGTAAGAAAATGCACAAAACACCTTCAAAAGCTCAAACCCACAAAGCCTTCTCACAGTGTGGGGCCCTGGGGTAAGACTTGCCATCCTATTCTTGGCTAACTATGGGCTGACCCACTGCACCAGTGGCCCTCTCTCTCTCCTCCCCTGCAGGAGCCAACTAATGTTCCATTAGCAGACATCACTTCTAAGAAAGATACATGAAGATCACCTGAAAGTTTTGAATTGCTTCTGAACCAGAAAAAACTGTGAGCAATCCTCTGTTTTGTAAGCACTCCTCAGGAAGGAAAACGGCATTGAAGCCACTTACACTGGCTATGCATGATGGTGCATGCAAGGCCAACCTCACTATGAGCATTATGTCCTGCAGATGTGAACACTTTGGGGTTTCCTTCTCTCAGAAGGGAAAAATGTCTCCTTCAAACCTGAATGTAGGATTTTTTTTCTCATTGTTTACCCTCATTTTCCTGCTGACTTCAAGTCTTTCTGTAGTTCAGGAATCTAGGAAGCACTATGAAGTTTTACATGCAAATCAAGCTTGCTGTGTGGCTTTCTCCAGAGTCCTTCAGCTTTAGGAATGATGTCTAATTACAGACATTTTTTCCATTTGTTTTTTCAGGCTGTCTGAAAAACCTATAGAAAATTGAACACCACTATATGGCTTAATATTTTTAAGTTACATCAAAGACCAATAAAACTACAACAATGCCAGACAAGATCTTCTCTATATATTGTGAAATTGCTTTTCTTGACATCTAAAGAGCAGATTTGCAGAAGATAAATTCCATTATCTTGAAAGCCTCGGCCTCTGCCATTTGCTTTTATTTCAGTTCAAAGGAGACTTGAAGGGCCAGTGCAACTGGCTACACAAAGCTTGGTGCATTACCTGTTAGTAAATTTATAACTTCTTCAGTTTCATTATCCAACTACTAATCCCGAGTGTATGACACCACCATGAAGACAAGGGGTTTGTGATGGAGCTGTGCCTCCAAGCTGTGACTTACCAGCTAGGTCTAGAAGTAAGGCACCACCTTTTCCACCCTTCCATGGAAGGTGTGGAAGTGCAATGGGATAATAATCCCAAGCAGTGTGGAAGGTATCAAGTACAATGGGATAATAATCTTCTACAACATTGTTTTCTCCATGGAAGTTGTGGAAGTGCAATGGGATAATAATCCCAAGCAGTGTGGAAGGTATCAAGTACAATGGGATAATAATCTTCTACAACATTGTTTTCTCCATGGAAGTTGTGGAAGTGCAATGGGATAATAATCCCAAGCAGTGTGGAAGGTATCAAGTACAATGGGATAATAATCTTCTACAACATTGTTTTCTCCCTGTAAAGGTGAGAGACAAAGTTGCCTGGGGTTGTGGGAAGGGAAAGAGAAGTGACCCCAGGAGACCCCAGCAGAACAGGTAACGTTTCCAGTAGCCAGCAACATCATTAATTGCTGTCCACTGATTGTAGCAATGCAGATCCACCCCACATCCCTCAGCCACCCAAGGCAGACCCTTTTTCAGGCTCCATGCTACAGTACAAAGCAGAGCGTGGCCAGGAGAAAAACTCTAAGGGACAGACCAGGGTCCATCATACCAGCTCAGCAGCACATGTAAAAGATCCAGCTCCTCTCTAATCACAGCCTTGAAAAGGTTGGGTAAAAGGTCGCACACAAAACTTGTATCTGAAATCAGATTAATCTATATAAAGATTTTTGACTGGCAGGAAGATTTAGATTTAGATTAAGATTTAGACTGTGATGTGACATCATGCGCATGTCTAATAAGGGTTTTGATTGACAGGCCAACAATTATTACATGTGTCTTTAGGGATAATTAAGTCTGTTGAATAGCACTGTATTATTTGAAGAAAAAAGGGGGTCACATTTTCAATTTTATCTTTCTTCTGCCACATGATATGGCATGAGAGAGAATGTTTAATTTATGATCTGGAAATCCGTTTTTGAAATGGATGGAAAAAGGATGTCCACATCCTTTCCTCTGAGTTGGAGTATGGTGGGCTGCAGGTCCTGGGCAGCCATCAAAGAGAGCACATGAATTAACTTCAGCAGAAATATTTTCAAAAAAAGAAACACCAAAAAACTTGTCCTTTTTAAATACCAACTCTCAGCCACCTGCAATCAGTTGTGTATAAGGGGCAACTCCCAAGGAAGAGAACTGCAGCTGCATCCACTTATTTTGCCCTTGCAAGTAGATTCTCAGCTGATGTAAAATGACAGAGCCTATTGCACTTAGTGGCATAATTTTGCAGCAGCTGAGAACATGTGCTTGAGACTCTAAATTAGCCTTCAATGGAAAGCTGTGTTTCTGTAAGCTGGTTGGCTAAATAAGGACATGTCTGTAAAACTGCAAATATTGCAACAAGACAGCTAAGAGGAAGACAGAAGGAGTAGTTGCTCAGAGCCCAGGTCTTTAGGGGAAAATCAGTGGAAAATGTTCCTGCTGTACATTTGCTTTAAATTCTAAGCTGTCCTCTCAGGTCCTGTTTGACTGCGTGGGTTGCAGAGCAATCATCACAGTATAGCTTCCAAATATCTGTCAGCGGGCTCTGCCCTAAAACTCCATGTATTGCTTTGACTTTACATTCCCAGCAGTTGCATGAACTCCGAAAAGCACTACAGAATAAAGCTATGGCAGGAAAAAGATCTGTGGGTAAAACAAGTTATAAAGGGCAGAAAAGCAACTGAACCACCTGGAGCACTACCTAAGGTTGTTCTTTGGGAATTGAAAAACAGCAAGAAGTTGATAATGAAAAAAGATGTAAAATCCTCATCTTTGGCTGGGGACATCAAGTGGCAGTAGCAAACAGACCCCTGTGGCTGAGCAAAGTGTTTGGATGAGTTACGGGGCTGGAGAGTTCCATCCCATTGAACTATTGATGCCTTGGGTAGGTGAAAGCAAAACTATTTTTGTCCTTGCACTAATGACCTAATTCTGCAGTTTTCATTTGGGGAAGGGTTGTTTATTTTTTTGTCATTTTTGGTGCCCTAGGAGTAGTATTGCAAGAAGGAGAACAGTTTATGTTTGAAATGAAAAAGTCCATTACTGCACTTGAGGTAAAGATGCCCTGTGGCATTGCTATCAAAGGTGAAGCTGCCTTTAGACTTCAGGAGGTGGAAAAATGCTGGCCAGGTGATCTCAAGGTCCTTCAGCTTATGTGATTTTTACCCTGACACAAGATATCCCTGTACTTTCACCTGAAAGCATTTGGAGCCTAACTGATCAAATTGGCACTGCGGGCTGCACAGTACTGGGGATAACTGGTAAGGAATCACATACATGAAAAATAAAGGACTGCGTAGAGGGAGCAGTTGAAAAGATAAATATACCATTATGTTGGGTATGCTGACATCTCTTATCTGACTCATACTGACTGCTTGAATTGTGTAACAATTCACAGTGTTTCTGAAGTTGGGTCCATTACTGTGATGTCTAACACTACCAGAATTGTGTTGAATTACAGTTTGTTCCCGGATGAGAAAGATTTAGTCAAGGACAGTCACTTTAGCTAAGAAATACTCGTCCTTCTCAGATTAAAAAAAAAAAAATCTTAAAATATCACTTATGAAAGGGGTGCTTTGTGAAAGATAAACTTTGTTATTCACAGATAAGAAAATTTTGGAACATGATACATGTAAATACAGAGATTTCCCAACACATCTGAAATTTTATTCTGTGTAATAAACTGGCTCAGCATGTAAAAGAAAGTGACTAATGTTCTAGTAGCTCCAAGCTGAACAGGAAATTTGGGAGAGGAGGAACAGGGGCTGCTGCTTTCGGGAGGGCCACGGGGAGAAATTTGCAGCTGTGAGAAAGGAGATCTAGAACAGGATGTGACCTGGGCCGTGAGGGTTACGCTTCCAAGCAAAGTCTAGATGCAGTAACTGTGCCATGTTTTGGAAAGGAGACTGTTCTTCTGCAAGGGCACTGGTACTGATCAAAGTAACTGCTGCAGCTGGCAAAGGCAAATGGGATCGGATGGAAGAGGCTGCCTGGGAGCCATGCTGAGACCTGTGTGCAGCTCTGGTGTTGAGGCCTTCCTGCAGCAGTCCTTGAGGGCTGAGATTCTGTGTAGAGCATCCACAGAGGAGAAAGGTCCATGCTAACATTAAACAGCTCAACAAGCCTGTGGCACCTCTCCTAACACCAGAGCGATGGCATGGGCCTTTGCCAGTTTCCCATTCTCATATCTCTTTTCTCCTTCCTGGGAAAAAACTTTTCTCCCACTCCTTGGCCCTGCCTGCTTTGTGTAGATGCCGGTTGAGTCACAGGCAGAGCTGGTAGTGATAACCGCCCGCAGGGTAATCTCGGTGTCTGAATATAATGTTTGCTTGATTATTTGTAACCCGCTAAACTGCGAATTTCACAATCTTTGCTTTTAGACAATGCCATAAATAGAGTTAATGCAACACTTATCATCAAGCCTGCATGATGCTGATAGGCTTTCAGTTCATAAATCACACGTGTTTGTCATCCCTCTAAGCCACTTAACATGACAAATCACACCATCTCTTGTGTCAAACTGCCCAGAGTTAACAAGCTACACTTACTTTACCTTATGGAAAGTTCAGCTCTATTTAAAGCCAATTTAGACACACAGAAAGAAGTAATAGAAGTGGTGTTACAGAGAGATGTATGGTGAGGCTTGGAAGAGGCTTGTCATACCCAGCACAAAGCTGAGGCAGACAGGTAGCGACAGGCATGAGTAGTGGAGGTGCCCACTGATTACAGACAGAGCAGTCCTGGGCTCAGGTTGGGTCATGGGCTGTTGGGATACCTGCCTGACCCTGAAACAAACACAAGACTAAAGGACTGAAGCACAAAATGTGATCTCAGACTTCGTGTATCTGCTGCTGGAAATGCTTTCCTTCAGCTGTCATTGCTACTCTGATTGGGTTCTTGCAAAAAGGACATATCAAACTGTTGACAGGGCCAATTTACTTACTTTAGTCATGCTGAATTCTCTTTCCTATTGTATGTCCATAGTCCAGGTGCTTAAACGGTGTTTCCAGTAGCTGGCTGATGCATTTTGTAAAATAGGCAGTTATTCATTGCTAACTGCCATGGCAGCAAACTCATTTCTCATACAGTCTCACAAACAGTTCCTAAATGTAGTTATGACCACAGGTCCTGTTAGCATCCTGAATGCAGCCACACTTTGGGCCCTCTAGACAACGAGGGCTTTGGAGCTATAAACTCCACGTTTGCTTTTCTGGGTCTGTGCTCTGGGTTGCTTCCTGGCTGGGTGTCACACAGGGTAGTGAGTAGATGTGCCGGGTATCTCGATAATTTGCCCTTATCAATAATGATAATATGAAGCATGGTGTAACTTCTTAGTGTAGAGAAGACTGATGGATACTATGGGATGTGGCTGCTAAGTTCCTCACGACTTTAGTGAAGTATTCAGTAATGATTTATGAGTATGGATGAAGTTATCCCAATGTTTTCTGTGATGACATAAGGTATGAGGGAACTGGGCCAGGAGCTCCTTACATGTTTGTCTTTGTCTCAGAGAGAGTTTGAAGTGAAGTCTTGTACACGTCTGTATCAAGGACATGATTTCCTAATGGCCTTCAGGACTGTGATTTGCTGTACCATCTTCCCCTTGCTTTCTTTTCTATGGTGTTATTTCAAAGCAGTGAATGATTGCAATTTAGCAAAGATGGGACAAAAAATTTAGCTTTCACTGTAGCATATGTGACACTTTCGAGCCACTAGATTTCTTTCTCACCTTAATCCAGGCTAACCAATCCCATTGTTCAGAAACTATATACTGAAGGATTCACAAACAGTTGAACATGTATAATAAACTGCAAGTGATGTGTAGCAATCTCTACTCTTCAAAAACACTGATGCTGATATGAGACCTGCAGCCACCAGATAAAAAGACAGGAATGACTAGTACTATGTCTCCCAGACACCATGAAGGAAATGAAAAGCTGCTCCCTGAATGAATTCTCAGTTACAGTGGGAAAGTGCATAAGGGAAATAAATGTAGCTCAGCACAATGTTTAGCAGCTGACACAATAGGAAGTTTAAAGTCCAGTCAGATGTCTCACACTGTGCATGACCCCACATGGCATCTCTTCAGCTGGCTCTGATCAGTAGTGAGAAATCAGCACGAACAGCTGAGGACAGAGTGCCTGAGGCAGGACTGCTCCTCTTCACCAGAGCAGTTGCACTGCAGTCTCGCTGCTGCTCCTCTCGGTTGAAGAAACCACCAGTCACAGACAAGCAGAGGAGCCTCCATGGGATATGCAGCAGCCAGGCTGAGCCCTGTGGTGTGGAGTCAGAGCTTGCTTGGGATTATGTCTATACAGGAAATATTAACACATGTTTAAGGTCCCAGTGCTAGAGAGAGCTTTGGTCTGCTCCAGCTCCTTGTTCCAGAAGTCAGGCTGCAGCTGAGGAGTAAGAAGAGCTGTATTAATGAGCTGGGGACCCAAGGGACCCTTTTGGAGAGCAGAAAGGGTTCACAACACCTGGTCCGTGTTTGCCACAGTGTCTGTAGCTCAAACATTTCTCGCTAAGAAATCTCACTACTGAGCACTTCATGCATATTCTTCCTGTAACAACTACTTTTACTTTTTATGAGAAAAAACTGCATTTACCACCTGTATTATAGGACAGAGCATGATTTGATCACCATGGAGGAGGGTAAATGGAGTTTATTTCACTACTGTCTTTATTCAGCTTTGTTTTCTCCACTTCTTACCATAGTTGGGACCTCTTCTTTGTTCTAATAGCTGACAAGACACCTACAAGCTTTGAGCACTAGTGGGGCAGGCAGGTAGTCCAAAGCACATTCCTGGAAAGCCCACCCATGAGCACTGCTCTAACAGCCCAAGGCTCTGCAAAGGCTGGGGTCCCTAAACAATGCCATCTGGAGCTGCAGCAGAGCAGAGTGGGTGATGCCCTGCACTCATCCCAGACTCACCAGCACCATGGCTTCCCATCGTTTCTGCCAGGGAAAGGGGCTGCTCCCGGGGTAAGTTACAGTTGTTAGCAGTTCAAGGCGCCAATCAACTGGATTATTTAGCCTGTGTCAGGGTGTCACTGGGGAATGCATTTTACTGTGTTAAACAATTTGATATTAACAAAAAAATTTGTCCTTCAGAGTGTTATCATGACTCAACTCTATGAAAGAAAAATGACACTCTCTTCATTCGCCAGGGCTTTGTATCACACTGAAGGTGCTTTTCCCTTCTGAAATGCTGCAGGGGTGTTTTGAACCCAATTCAAAGTGATTTTTCTTTGCTTTGTTAGTCACATTTTCATCTCCTGAAAATCTCCGTTTCTGCAAGTGACTTTTAACAAAAGCAGTGCTGCAGCAGGGAAAGGGGGGGTAGAGGGGAAGGGGACTTGTGATACACGCTGAGGAGACAGCAGAGTTGAGTGAGAAGATGGCCTCTCATCCTCTCTCTCCCTCTGACAGCTGGGATGCAGGGCTGGGAGATGAACCCCCTCTGTCCCCTTCGACTGGTCCCTTTTGGGGATCTTTCTGCTTGAACTCCACCTGAGGCAGCAGAGCCCCAGCCAGCAGCAGCAGCTGCATCTCTGTGCATGTGGTTCTCTATCCCATCCCAAATACTTGCCCTCCCCAAGCATTAGAGCTGCACGAAGGAAAGCATATGACACTGGGGGCTGAGGACGG
The DNA here is from genome assembly GCA_013397055.1 of Pachycephala philippinensis. Lineage (NCBI taxonomy): Eukaryota > Metazoa > Chordata > Aves > Passeriformes > Pachycephala > Pachycephala philippinensis. The sequence continues at coordinate 39,303 of VWZT01012518.1, forward strand.
CCCTGTGTTTGAAGACACAGAGAGTTACCCCAGGCACTGGGAGGCTTTGTGATGAGGCTGGTCAGGGTGTCATCGTGCTTCATCAGCTCCTGCTGAGCCCAGAGCTGAAAAGTGGAAAAAACCCCCCAACTTAACACCTCTGTTAAAATTAAAATTCCACATCAACAACAAAGTGTCTGAGTTCAGCTTTTGCACCAGGGTTACACAGAATATTTGTACACTTAAAACAAACTCCTGCTGGTGTTGCATGGGAATTTCAAAGTCACCATAGGCCCTGTTTGAGCAATAAATTATGACAGATACAGAGGTGTCTCCTATCCTCCTTCCCACCACCTTGTTTATTGGAGAAGGACAGTGCCCTCCCTTCATCTGCCAGGATGTCCTCCAGACTGTAGGTGAATGTTGTGCTAAGCCCAGATCTCAGCTATTCACAGGCAAGGGTTTAAACTATGCTGACATAACTGTTGGTATGTTTCATTCTGAGTAGATCACCTCACATCTGGTTTAATAGAGTCGTAATAATTTAGCTGTAGTGCCATGTGTCTTTCACTCATTTTTGGGGTTGAATTCTGAAATCTTCAGTAACAAATTCACGCACAATCAAACACTCTCTCCTTCAGTGAAGATCTTCAAGGACTCACAGTAAGATATAGTTCGAGTCTGACCATTCAGGAGTCTCTCAGGCAGTCACACTCCCACCACCAGAGACTTTAACTGCGGGGAGCAAGGCCCCTTCACAGCAGGCAGCTTCACTGAGCCGATGGGTCCCCACCCAACTCCCTGCACATCCCACATTCACACAGACAGACCAGCTTTACTCACCAGCTCAACCCCAGGCTTCCCACAGCAGAGCCTCAGACTTCTGTCTCCTTTAAGTAATTTTATAATGGTGCAGCAACAGAATGAAAACCTCGACCTGGTGCCTCCAGAGAGGGACCCTGAACAAAGGAATGCCTGGGCTTTTATACCCTCACAGTCTATGTTTGTGAATGTCTGTGATCTTCCAGCTGACTCCTCGACTCCTGCTGTGTCTCCAAGTGTCTGGTCACCCGGCTGGTGCCACAGGTCCCTGGGCCTTCTGGAATTCAAAAGGTTGGCAGTTCACAGCCTCTTGCCTTGGGCTCGGGCTCCTGCCCCAAGGAGCTCAATTTGCAGCTCTCACTGCAGCTGCACATCGAGCTCCCTGCACTGAATATTCCTCAACACCCAGCATCTGAGGTCTAGGCCGGGGACTGGCAGGGCAAACTGGGGCACTGCAGCCAGAATTTGGGACTGGATTCTGCAAAATACCTCTAAGAGGGGGAGTGGAGGGGTCAAGCTATAATTGTAACCTTTTCAATCTCTTTAGATAATGTGCAAAAGAATAGCAAGTAAGGCTGGGCTCCCCTGCAGCCCCTTCTGATCCTGATGGACTCCAAGGCACCTCTCACCTCCCTGATTAACCTTCCAGCCATCCTCTAATGCAAACTGGGACTAAACCCTGCAGTTTTCCAGCAAAGCTTCTAATTCCCAAGAAACTTGGATGGATTTCAGATTCCAAACTCCCTTGTATAATCTTTTGATAATCCTTGCCTAAAATGACAGTATTCAAACAATTCAAGGGAAGCACATGGAGAGAATCAATTCAGTCTCAGTTCACACAGTAATTAATTATTCATTTCTACAAAGCAGTTTTACCAACCTTTGAATCTAACCTGACACCAAGGTTCAAAAATAATGTTTTCCATTTCCTCAGTAATTTTTTTTTCTCAAGAAATCACAGAAGTTCCATGCAGATATGGAACAGTATTATAGTTTACAATAAAGTAAACTGTAAGATAAGAATTACATCATAATAAGGTCAGAGCCACAGGTGTGTAGACAGAATAATATTTATTTATTTGTTTTTCAACCAACAAATTGTGTGAAACAGCAAGCAAATGTTTCTGATGTTTATAAATCCTTGCAATGAAATCAGGAGCAACAAACTTTAAACTTTGCAAGTCTCGCTCATATTATTTCTAAGTTTTGCTGAACCAAAGTGACATTTGTCATGAAAGCATAAAGCAGAAGGACACACTAGCAAGAAGCCTGAGGTGGGGAAAGGGTAGTCACCCTCTACAGAGTATTGATGGCTCATCCTGCTCAGGGGAAAACAAGAATATACCCACATCTAATACCTCTGCTGAGTTCCTGATTTTTGGTACTCTGCAGAGTTATGAATTTTCACTCACAGGTTCAACTTTTAAAGATCTTGTCAGGTTTCCCTTGAGGATCAAGGCTGAAGCAGTATCAGGAGTTCTGTGATCAATATGCACTTGGGAACCCCAAGTTTTCATAATTTCTGTATGACAGCTGTTTCTCCTGGGGGGAGCTGTCTGGTTTTGCCTGTGTACTTGCTGCAGAGCCCGGGAGGGATGCTGGCACAGGCTGCAAGCCTGCCTGGGACGCAGGGGTGCCCACCCAGGCCTGGCCAGCAGGAAGCACCGGGCACAGGCACTGCAGAGAGCTGCACGTCACAGAACAGCAGAAGGGACGCAGGAAACCCTGCAGGTCCGAAATACCCCGGGACTGCCCCGGGAGGAGGGAGAGATGCTCCTCGTTGCTCACTTCGGAGTAACTGGAAATAAACACAGTGCATGAGTGCCCCATCTGCACGGGGATGCGCTCTCTTCCCCGAGGTTCTCAGCTTTTCCACCAGACAGATAAGTAGGAAAGACATCTGCCAGAGAGGGGAATTCAACCGTCTTGAAAATTTGTGGCTGCAATTTGGACCCTCGTCATGCCCACGTACTGTGTCACTGCGAGAGGAATTCAGTTACCATGGGTTACCCTATCAGTACGGGGACCAAGTGCCTCCCCTCCCAACAGCTCTATAAAAAGAGTCGCTCCAAGACACCCCAGCGGCTCCTGCATACCGGCACAGACCCGGAGAAACTTGGCCACAGAGAGAGGGGCCGGCCGCCAGAGGAGGTGTCAGCATGCCGTCTGCTTTCCAGTTTCAGTGCCACCTCGTTCTCATCTTCCTGGCTGCCTCCAAGGGAGAAACCAGATACCTAGAGGTGAGCAATAGGGCTGATGATTAAACACCTCGCTGTGCTTTTAGCTGCTGTCTTCTAACTTGTCTCTCACCTTTCGAGCATTGTGCTTTATTCTCTCTCCTTTTCCTATTCCCACTTCTCGTGCACAGAACTTACACCTGGGTAACATTAATGCAACAGTCCCATGTATTCTGTACTACCCCTCCATTTATTTATCCTCAGCAATTTTGCTGAGGATTTAAGAGAATCTCAGTGCACTTAGCTGCTGGGGTCACCTCTTAGGTATCCCAGGTTTATTTCCCCTCTGCTGCAGGTTGGCAGCTTTCTGCCTGAGCTCTTCCACAGCTGCACTGTTTCTGGAGGGGGATGTAATGTGCTATGCCTGTTCTTGAGAGGTACAGGGAGAGGGCTGCATTTTACTTCACCCCAGACTTTTTGTGCCCTCCATCTTTCACCAGATGAGAGATGCTGGTGAAGATGACCCCTTCCTACTACTCAGTGAAGATCTGAAGCGAGAGCTGTCTGCAGGACAGATCTACCGGCGGTCACTCCGTGAGTTTCTTTGGTGCTCTGGTAGGGACTACTGGCGGGTGGGAGAATCCTGGGGCTACCTCAGGGAGGGGAAAGGGCTAATCGGGAATGATAGAGCTGCAGGAGCTTTTTGCAAGACTGGGGAGAAGAAGGACAAAACATTAAAACTGCAGAAACCTGTGATTTGAGGCAGAGGGTTGGGGTTCGTAGTTGATGGTCCCAAATAACTGGAGCAGGATGGGGATTCTACACCCATGTCCCTGGGCAGGGTCACGTCGCCAAGGGGTGGGGCAGGTGTAGCAGCTGTGATTAGAGAGAAATCTGAAAGAACAGAGTGTTTGTGCACTTGTGCACATACACACACGGAGTTTTCTGCTCAGAGATGCTTTGACACACAATCCCCCGCATCCCCCCGTCGCATGCTTGTGCTCACACCTGCAAGTTACTATTTATCCTCTGATGCTCAGCAGGCTCCTAATTGCTTCAGCTGGCTCTCCCTGTCCTCACTACCAGCCGGATCCCAGTGCGGGGGCGTCTCTCCTATCCCCCTCCTTCCCTGCACTGTGGGAGCTGGCACTGAGTCTCCCTCCAGAGCAGGCAGAGGCAGCAGCCCTTTGTCCCTGCTTCTCCAGGGTGCATTGACATGCTGAGTATAGAGGGGCAGTTCACGTTCACCGCAGACCAACCACAGCTGCACTGTGCAACCTTCTTCATCGGGGAGCCCGAGGAGCTCATCACGATAGACTACGACTTTGTGAACATTGACTGCCAAGGGGGAGACTTCCTGAAGGTAAGAAGCTGCAAGTCTCTGCTCTCCTCTGACTTGTGAGGTGTTTGCTGTGCGTGCAAGGGGCAGGCGAGCGCGTGTGCACATCTCTGTATGCGTGTGTTTGTGTGTGCAGAACAGGCTTTCGCAGAGCAACCATCTCTGGGATGGTTCTTTCTCCTCCCTGAGGCACTCCGAGTGTGTGTCCCCCCCCATCACCACTCCTCTAAAGCAAAGTCAGATGCAGGGTGAGGATCGCTCTGCAAACTACAGCACGGAAGCGCCTCTATGGAGTGTCCATACCTGCAGGAATGGCTGAAAATTTGGTCAGTAGGATTTTCTCATTGCACCGTGAATCACATGAGCCCTGCAGATAATGATACAGCTCTCTGGGTGGCTGTTGCTGCTGTGGGACCTCTGCTCACAGGTCACTTAGCATCAGATTAATAGCGAGCAGATCATCGCAGGCTTTCTTTAAAATTTCTCTGGTAGAACTTTTCAGGACATTGGCTCTGAACAGAAAGAGGCTCATGACTCAGAGCCGTTTATATTCCAGTGTCAAAAAACTTTACCAGCACGTTTCTCCGGCAGGCAGGAACATTCACCAAGATCTGAACTCGGTCAAGGAGAGAAGGGGAGGCTCGATGGTCCCTGGCTCCCCTCGCCTTGCACCTTGCCCTTGTGCTGCACTGGCCAGGCACAGCACAGACCATATCACACCTAGTGGCTAGCTGAGGTCCAGGAATGGGCAGAAGGAGGAAATCTGCCCTTTAGCCCTTTCCTTGTCTCCTGCTCCCTTTACCCTGGAGAATTCTGTCCTTCCATTCCATACCTCGGCTGAGATCTCTCCCCAAGTAGCTACAGGGATGCTGATTTCAGTCTCTTGTGGGTCCAAGGCTTTTGTACCTGGACTTATGGTCACTCATGGAGACCAGAAAAATGCCAAGAGATCTTTTTGTTTTATTGAGCTTTCCTTTCCTTGGTAATGGTGTCCCTAACTTCTGTGTTATATTGCTGTATATATACAGGCAGCTTTCCCCTCGTGTCATTTGAGCACCTGCATCTCATTACTTCAGAAATGTCCAGTTCTGGCAAATCCAGAGACTGATTCTGATGGTTTTTTGGTCAGGAAGTCCCACATATTCACATCAGAATTATGGACTGAAGCAATGGCTGAATCTGGTCCTTGAATTTCAAGAGTATTGACTGGAATGTTTAAGGAATTACCATGTGAGAGCAGCAAGGAGGGAATTGAAACAGCAAGGCAGGCAACTGCGTATCTATGCTAGAATTAATAGGTATTTCTACTTCTGACACATTTCTCTGAAGAACAGGGAAAACTGTTGCTTTTTTTATTATGAAGGAAAGATTCGTAGAAGTTGATGCTTAAGGTCCAGAAAAATACACAGGATTTGTTCTGCTTTCTAGTGGTTAGGATGAGGTGGAAGAGCCAACACAAGTGAGAGCAGTACCTCTGCCAATAATTCCTCACCAAAGCTTTTTGTATTCCAATACGTCTAGAAGGCCACCAGGACCATTAATGACAAGCTGTAAAACATGGATGATGGAAAATTACCGGCCAGATCAATTGACATAATGCCCAGAGTTTGAACAGGTTACTTACATTTCTTGTGGCTCCCAAATCAAACTGGTCAAAAACTTCTCATAGTAACAATGAAATTGCAAAAAAACAACAACAAAAAAAAAAGAATGTGATGATGCTGAAGCAAAAAAACATACTTCACTCAAAAAAAAAAAAGATAACCAAAATTGTCACCTGGAGGAGATAAAAACAACATTAAAAGTTATATATATCCCTTTCTAAAACATCAGTTGAAGCGTGAATAATTAGTTAAATGTTAGGAAATCAATAAATACAAAGAATTTTTGTTTTCAGTTTGTGGCTTTGAACAGGTGATATGATGTCAAAACAAAAGAGTGTCTGTTATACTTCATGTCTCTGTTCTCTGCTAACGGAGCAATAAGCAAAAGCCTTGTTTTAAATTATTGAACCTCTGTAGGTATTTGATGGATGGATACTCAAGGGGGAGAAATTTCCCAGTTCCTTGGACCATCCCCTCACCACTTCTCAAAGATACGTAGACTTCTGTGAAAGTGGGAATATTCAGAGGAGCATCAGATCATCACAGAATGTGGCAATGATCTTCTTCAGGATTCAGCAACCGGGCAATGGATTTACTGTCACTGTGAAGAAAAACAGCAATCTCTTCCGTAAGTCTGCATTTCATACAGCCAAAGGGGCTTGAATTTGGGGCAGGAAGCAAAAAGAACGTGTTGCTTTGCACTGAATTTTCTTGCTGTGGTTATCTGCACTGACATGGCTGCAGCAAGGCCAGCAGAGCCATGCACACCTGCATGCCTGCAGGCTTGACTCAGGCTCAGTGTGTGTCCAAAGGAAAACAAAGGAGCTTAAGAGATCGCACAGGCTTCAATATGCAACACTATAAGGCTCTTTCTTTCACATAAGATCCCTCTCAATCTAATATTGGCATGTTCCAACACATTTAGCTAAGACAAACAGTATTATTTAGCAGCTTGAATCTCAGCATTTTCTAGATCTGGGTGAACAATGAGGAAAAAATATTTGAGGAAGTTCAACAGTAAAATCAGTGTATTGAATAGTTATGTGGTAGTTACGAGAGCTATAGGATCACAAGGATCTATTTGCAAGTTCTTTCCCTAAGCCTCTGAGCTGGCAAGGCACAAATTATCACAGAATCATAGAATGGCTTGGGTTGAAAGGGATCGTAAAGATCATCCCGTTTCAATCCCCCGTCATGGCCAGGAATGCCACAGACTAGACCAGGTTGTCCATGGCCCCATCTGGCCTGGTGTTGAATTCTTCCAGCCGTGGGCACCCACAACTTGACTGTGCAACCTGTTCCAGTGCCTCACTTGAATTATTTTATCCAGAGAGGACAGGGCATTTAACAATTGTTGTTCAGGCCAGTCTGATTTATCTGCGTAACTATGCAAAGTGACACCAAAAAAA
>VWZT01012518.1:46639-70024 GCA_013397055.1 Pachycephala philippinensis
GAAGACGAAAGGTGACAGCATGTCTGCCCTGTCCTTACACCAAGTTATTCAGACGTGAGCCTTCAAGCTGGGTCCCCACTCTTGTGTAGCTTCGTGCCCATGGATGTGATTATTGAATTCAACTGCTGGAGGTGGCTGGTGTCTTTCACCATCCCGCTGAAGGAGCTGGAGGACCCCAGGTCTGCGCCAAGGGTCCCTTGGGCTGCTTACATAGATGATAAGTTACTCCTTTACCTGAACTCTAAAGTTTGAACTTAAAGATAAAATCATGCTCTCATTTCAATGAGATATTTTGTAGGGTAAGGAACTCCAGTTAAGAGGAGCAGAATAGGATTTAGGGGGTTGCTGCCAATATCAGACAATAGGCTGTCAAAACTAAACAAAATCCCTCCCTCCACTTGTGTTTAGCCTTCTTCAAACTGACAAACTGCAGGAGCCCTTGACAGCTTGAACCCCTGATGTATAGATTTGGGGTGTGAGCTCTCCTATTGACTGCTTCACCCTCAAGTTCTGCCAGACCTCATGCTGTGTAGTAAACAATGGGGAGGGAATTTTCAAGGAACAAATGCTATGTGAGACCCTCAGGAAATGTCACACACATATTTCCCAGCATTTGGTTGTAAGTCACAGTAATTAAATTATCTCTGCTTTTTTGGTACCGAAATTACGCAGTTTTGCTACATGCAGTGATGACTGGACAAGTAACTCTTGTACCTTTTCCTGTGTCCCAGCTTGCAATGTCATCTCTCAGACTCCCTCAGGAAGGTTTACCATGGTCATTCCTCACCAGCACAGAAACTGCAGCTTCTCCATAATCTACCCAGTGGTGATAAAAATATCTGATCTTATCCTGGGACATTTAAATGGCCTCTTTTTAAAGGTGAGTTCTTTATTTCCTATGAAAATATTAGCATGTGCAATTTCACTGGGCACAGAGAGAAGGGGTGAAGCAGGGCTAGCCTGAGGCACTGGCTGCTAAGACGTGTGCCTCCGGACCGCTTGTGTGCACGCTGAGGGCTCTGGTTTCTCCCCAGAGAGGAGAGCTGGGGCTCTCTGAGAGCTGCTATTGTCTCTGTAGCGTTGCAACGGCAATCAGATTATGCAAAGTACCATTAATGCATGTAATGATTGCTTGCCATAACAAAGGGTAAGGATTTCATTATAAAGAAAGGAGCATTCTCCCCCGAGAGCTGTCTGTCTGTATTTAAATTAATGAAAGCAGCAAACGCTCTGAAGAGAGAAAGGAGACATTAGATAGCAATGTATTATCAGGGAGAAAATACAAACGTGCTCACAATTGATTGCCTGCTCCACATGCTGAGCATCCTCTGCTCCATCTGCTCTGATCTGGGCTATTTGGTGCTTGGTGACAAACTGACAGAAGATGATGGGAGCTGTTTGGCGATACCTGTGCCTGGGAGGTCTAAGAAGGTGTTCTGTATATTCCAAAATATACAGAAGAATAGAGCAAGGAAATTTGTTTTCTCCTGCCAGTGAGTCTGGAAGCCTGAGTTCTTCAAGGAGATTGCCAGTGTCTGAGCAAGCCAGGCTTTGAGAGATGGGCAAATGAATTAATTTACTTATTCAGTGGTGGGCAGAAAAGGGACAACAGCAAAGGAAGGTAAAGAAACCAGGCACTTAAATAGCAGCGTAGGGGTGGCAGCCCAAAGGTGCTCAAGGTGTCCCTGCAAGATATTTTTGGAAAACGGCATTAATTTCAGGAAAATTGTGGGTCTAATATACAGGAAGCCATTGTTTTCAGACAAAACTATTCTTTTTTGTTAATTTCTACCTTAATTGAACTTTGCCACAATGGTGCATTTAAGCATTTTTTTTAGGAGTAAGTATGGTATAGTGGAAGTGAAGTTCCTGCCTGCCAGCTGAATGTAGGCATACATGCAGTCCATGCCTGCATTGATTTGATTACATGTCTTAGCATCCAGAACCAGATTGCTTATCTGCATTAAAAGCAGTTGAATCAACACCTTATCTGCATGTCAGTAATTTTCAGAGTCTACTTAGGTCTTTCTTTGGAATCCCTTAAGAAAATTAACTTACTAATGTCACGTCAAGGTAGTACTGCTGAGGATGAGAAACTGATTTCGCACAACTTTGAGCACATGAGATTTCTCAAACCCCTCTTGTTGGCTGCAATCATGTATGGAGAACTGCTACATTTTGTAGATAAATGGTAAATAACTTTTAGCCTCTGCCTTTTTAAGAAACCATCTGCAGGCTGTGCAGGAGTCGGAGATTTCGTAGAGCTTCTTGGAGGAGCTGGCTTAGACCCATCCAAGATGTTTCCTCTAGCTGACCTCTGTCACTCCTTTCATGGGTCTGGTAAGAACTCCTTCTTCCAATTACCTCCACATAATAAAATAATTAACCATAATAAGACAAGCAGAGAGTCCTACACACACCTGGACTTCCTGCTAGACCGGTGAACTTCACATGTAGCAGAACATGAGAGCTAGAACTATTCAAGCCCGTGGTTTGGCTGTGTGTTACAGCACAGCCATGACCACCTTCATTTGCCCCTTCAGTTAACATTATGACAAGGCTAAATTATACATATTTTAAAAATTCTTGTCCTGTGACAAAAATAAATATTAGAATGTCAGCACGTAAAAAGGTCTAGAAATTGACAACAAACAAAGGCAGATTGTTACGTTTTCAGTTAAGGAGTTTCTCTCATTTACTCAGTGTTTCCAAAGCCTTTTCTGCTGCAGATGTAATACATACCCCAAAAGCCTCAGAGCTTCCATTCTCTACTTTGAACCCCGTTCTGAAACTGATTCACTATCATGCCAGTCCAGTGACTTCTTTTTCCCCATAAGAATAAGAACTTCCAGTTTTCCTGATATTCAACAGCAGACTGCAAAGTGTGGCAGTGATATGACAAACTAACTCCTGTGGCACACCTGTCATGTCTTATGAGTATCAACAGAGCACTGGAGAAGTGGCATTTCCACAGAGCTGGAGAGCAAGAACATGCCTGGCCCCTGTGGTCTCCCTTGCCTTTCATCACACCACACCTTACCAGTCCAGGCACTGTTCAAAGATTTAACTGGCAAGTGCTGCTGTTGAATGATAATACTGAGCACTGGAATGAGATTAAAATGTGTTTTCCTGGTGGTGTGAAGGAAGTGAAAATCCATCTCAGCAGCTCCTGCTCTCCCAGTGACACACCAGATTTCTCCCCAAGTGAGGAAGGTGCTCCAAGTTCCCCAAACAAAAAGGCTTTGCCAAGCCTCCACTCAAATGGCTCGTCTAAAGCAGCAGTTATTGGTACACCTGATTTCCCTCAGAGTGAGTCCATGTGCTGGGCACTACCATTTGAGTTTGTCTTGATGGGACTCTCACACGTCTTTGTTCCCGTGAAGAATGTCCTTACACACAAACCCACTCATCCCTCTAAAAGGAAACATTTCCATGTTACTAATTTTGGCTATCTCCAGGATAGAGTGCCATTACCCTGACTCCTCACCCATGGCATCTAACAGTAGCACATAGATGTGGAGTGGCATTTGCATGAGGGAAGGATGCTTGATTAAATACCCAAACGTTGTAAAGCAAAACTAACAAACACAAAGGTTAATCAGCAATATCACTACCAGCAGGCCATTACTACACACAAATTTGCTTTATTTCCAAAATTGCATGTATCAATGCTTTATAATTCCCATCATTATATATATCTTTTCCCTCACTCTCTCATGTAAATGTATCTTTATATCTCTTTTCTCTAATTAGCCCAAATGAAGATTGGCTGTGACAACACTGTGCTGCGAATGGTCTCCAGCGGCAAACATATCAACCGTGTGACATTTGAGTATCATCAGCTTGATCTGCAGGAAACAGAAACAAGAAAGGAGAACAGCATTGAGGAATTCTGCATTCCTAGTATCTGAGAAACCAGGACACACATCTTCACATAGCTAGTAAGGTTCTATAATAATGTGTTTTTTCCTTTAACTAGCTGGTGGTGTCGAGCCTTTCTATAAGCATAATTCTTTTTTCATATGAATCAGTCATTCCCATGAGCAAGCAGGAAAAAGCAACAAATGTATTAATCTTTGTTATTATCATTACATTCTTTCTGCAGTGTTTAAGCTCATTTACCATATCCAAAATCAATAGCAAGAATAGAAGGGTATGTTTCCTGTATAAATATTATTAGGAAAATAGACAAAGACACTAATCTGGGGATATATATGAAACCCACAATAAATATAAACTTCATGCAGCAGCTTTATCCTTTTATATCAAGTATAAACAAACGAGAAAAGAAAGATGGTGAAATAAGCTTCCGGTTTTGTAAGAGGAAGCCCAACATCAGTGTGCGTAGAAACTACTTGTTTATTTATGACTATAAATGTACTATTTATTTCTAATGACATGTTTTTAATGAAAATTTATAGCATGAGACTTCCTTACACAAATCCAAACATAAATAAATACATTCAAAGAGTTGGCAAAGAGTTCTTATGTTGTATTTTTTTCTGAAGAGGTCTTTTAACATACTGATAAACTTCCTAAATCTTGTGCCGTTTTCTGGAAATTAAAATTTTGAATACATGTTGCTGTAAAACCATGAACTATTATAAGCAAAAATTTGGTTTGTCTAGGTTGCTTACACCTCCACACAGAATAAGTTTCAGCAGTACACTTACTGGTACCTTCCCTCTTCCAGATTTTTTGGTCAGGTGTCCTGCTGACTTGTGAAGGCCAGGATACAAAAATACAGATTCATTTTTTCCAGGCCTTTGATGTCTCAGAAAAGGAGTGTCAGCCTTGAAGAGCTCTGTGAAACACAAGCTAAGCAGAGGAGCAGAGCTGTGTTTTAGCTTTGAGAGCAAGGACTGATTGGTATGTTATCTCCGAGTGAGTTACTACATGGCAGTAACAAGAGCAAATGTTCATCCTTCAGGGCTCAGTTAATGGTGAAACGTAATTAATCCAGCTGCATTCCTGAAATCTTTCACTATAAATTACAGCTCTTAATCTCACAGTCAATCACCCAAAATCAAGTGTCTTAATTATTCAGCAGCTCTGCAGTTAATCTCCCTGACTGAAGTGGGTGAAAACCACAGGATGCCTCAGACTCTCCCTCTTTTGGTTTTGGAAGCCCTGTTTTTGTGACTGACTCATGAACAGATGGATGTGTTTGGCGGACTGGTCAGACTCAGGTGAGCGTACCCATCCTGTAGGGCTGTGTTTATGGAAAAAGTGGGGATTGTGCGAACATTTTACTTTGTTCCAAAGAAAACAGACAAAAGTCCTGCTGGCTACTCCATGACATGAAGCAGCCCTGACTCAGGTCTCTGAGTGGGGGGTCCTTGCCCACTACATCCCTGCTCCAGTCTTATGCAAACCACTGTGGGCTTTCTGAGCCCTGCTGAAGTGCTGGCAGTGTTGGTTCACCACCCAGCATCAGAAACATCAAATCCTAGAATCCTAAAATCATAGAATGACCAGAGTTGGAAGGGAGCTTAAACCTCATCCAGTTCCAACCCCCCTGCTGTGGGCAGGAACACCTTTCACTAGACCAGGTTTCCCAGAGCTCCATCCAGCCTGGCCTTGAATACTTCCAGGGACGGGATATCCACAACTTCAGGGCAACCTGTTCCAGTGCCTCACCACCCTCAGAGTAAAGAATTCCTTCCTAATATCTAATCTAAACCTACTCTCTTTCAGTTTGAATCTATGCCCCTTGTCCTGTCACTGCATGCTCTTGTTAAAAGTCTCTCTCCATCTTTCCTGTAGGCCCCTTCAGGTACTGGAAGGCCACAATTAGGTCACCCTTAAGCCTTCTCTTTTCCAGGCTGAAAAAGTCTAATTCCCTCAGCCTATCTTCATAGGAGAGGTGCTCCATCCTTCTGATCCTGTTGTTGGCCTTCTCTGGACTTGTTCCAACAGGTCCGTGTCCCTCCTGTGCTGGGACCCGAGCTGGGTGCAGCACTGCAGGTGGGGTCTCACCAGAGCAGAGCAGAGGGGCAGAATCCCCTCCCAGGCCCTGCTGCCCGCTGCTTTGGATGCAGCCCAGGACACGTTTGGCTCTCTGGGCTGGGAGTGCCCATGGCTGGGTCATGTCCAGCCTCTCACCCCCAGCACCCCCACGTCCTTCTGGGCAGGGCTGCTCTGATCTGTCCATCCCCAGCCTGTGCTGATACCAGGGTTACTCAGATCCAGGTGCAGCACCTTGCACTTGGCCTTGTTAAACCTCATGAGATTCCCATGGGCTCTCTCCTAGAGCTTGTCCATGTGCCTCTGGACGACATCCCATCCTTCAGCTGTGTCATCTGCAAATTTGCTGAGGGTGCACTTGATCCCTTTATCTGTGACATTAATGAAGATATTAAATCACACTGGTCCCAGCCCCCTGAGGGACACCACTTATCACTGATGTACACTGGAACTCTGAGCCACTGACCACTACACTCTGCATGTGACTGTCAAGCCAATCCTCATACACCTAACAATCTACCCACCAAATCCTTCTCTCCAGTTTGGAGAATTTTGGGTGACTGTGTCAAAGGCTTTACAGAAGACCAGATAAATAACCCCTGTAACCCTTCCCTTGTCCACTGATGTAGTCACTCCATCATAGAAGGCCACTGATTTGGTCAGTCAGGGAGACAAAAATCAGGGCTTGATGAAAAAGGTTTTTTTCAGAGAAAACTTGGGAGTGACAGAGCATCTTTGTCCCCAGACATCTCACTCAGCTCATCCTTTCTGGGTGGCTGTCACTGTCAGGGTGGCCCTAACCTCAAGCAGTCCCACCAGCCTTTCCTGAGCACCCTTCAGTGCAGTTTCTGGGTTGTGCCATTTGGGAATAAGATCTTATGTCAAACTGTTCCCATTCATATGACTGCCTTCAAACTGGGGAGAGGTAGAGGTCTTTAAAACACTACACCTTGTTCACTAGGAAACAGAGGGGTTGAAACTTCAACAACAGATTTCAGATGCAACAGCTGAGGACTAGGTCGCCAGTGAAGGCAAACTCAGAGTCTTTTGCTTCATGCAGTTTCATAGTAGGATTTTCCACCTTTTAGCTTCATGTGGTCCTTTCTTTCAATGCTAACATGGCCTAAATACCCCCAAAACACCAAGACCTTGTAGAAAAGATTCTTAATGCTACGAGATTTGAGATTTCACCTTCCATGTTGCACAGAAGTGGACTTCATTAGTAAGAAAACTTACTGCTACAGATGAAGGAGAATGAAAAACGACACTCTGCATATGATGGGCAGCACCATCTATTGATACTGTTTCATGGGTAATACTCAAGTATATAGTGGTTTTCTCAGAATTGGTTGCCTTTTAACCAACATTAATTTAGGCAGCACCGTCCATGGTATCGCTCTTCTCTGATGGCTGTCTTAGACAAACCTGGATCCCAGACAACCAGGCATTCTCTGGTCCATGATTTAAGATATACCTCATGCAGAAAATCAAGTTACTTCAATCTGTGCATGTGCATGTATGGAGGCCCTCATCATTTCAGGAGTTGCAGAACTTCGCTCACAAGGAGTAAGCTCTTAGATGTCAAATGACATGAATCCTAAAGGGTTTAGTACTGGAGAAGTAAGGAAATAAGTATCCTCATAAGTGGAAAAAAAAAAAAAAGACAGTAAAAGCACTGCAAGAAGAAGAAGAAAAAACCTGAAAATCTGAAAGTGAGTAAAAAAAAAGCAGCATTAGAAATAGGTCAATAACTTGAATATCTGTTGAAAGAAACAAGGAAAGAACTTATCAATTAGCAAGGTTGTAGCCTGGAGGATGACAGGAAATGAAAAGCCTGCTAAGAATAAAGAAAGAAATCAAGCCCCTAAAAATAAAAATTTAATAAAAGTCTTTGAAGAGGAAGTGTTTCGAAATGTTGGCTTTGATAACAAATTGTATGTCCAGTACTTAGACACCCTGTCATTCATCACCACAGGTAAAATGATCAAATCTCACAATTAATGATAAAACCTACAGAGTCATCAGGGAAAGGTGTGAGTGACAGACTTAGTGCAGACTCTGATGTCTGAGAATAAACCACTTTTCTTCATCTTTTTTACTTGGCATCACCAGTGACTTTTTCTTAGGGAAGTGATATAAAAGGTGTCATGATACCACAACAGCACAGGGCACAAGAGCACTGTGGTAGACTTAGAAAGAAAACCACTGATAGGCTAGCCAACAGTCAATCAATGACTGAAAAACTCTTCAGCACCACAAAAACTACCAAAGATCCTACTGTTAAAAACTGTTGTTTGCAGGGAAAGGAAGTAATCAGCAATTCTTACTGCAAGAAAAACTCTTCAGAGACAGAGGGATACAGGATATGAATCAACTCCTGCATTGCTGGACTAACATTAAGTCCAGGGTGGCTGTTCAGAAAAAAATGATGTAGTGAGTTGCCCAGAGGGAGAATTTCCCACCTTAAAAATCTCAAGTCCATTGAGATTTGACAATGAAAACTCTTTTACTTAAAATCATGCAGTAATTCTTCAGCTGAAATGGTGGGGTTTTTCTTTCCATCTATACCAGGTAAAAATGAAATATGTGAATAACAATGCAGAGCTTTAATAGAGAGTGCAAAGTCTTTGTTGTTAAAATTATTCAGAAGAGAAGATGGAAATATTCTGGAGGTACTGGGGAAAAAAATCTGTCCCTTGAGAAGTGACCCCAGGCGTTTGAAAAGATCAGTCAACTGAAAAATGTTTGTAATGAGCTTTTCAGCAATGGAAAGGGGAACGTTGTTATGGGACCCACCAACACAGAGCAATCACAGATCACAGAATATTCTGTATTGAAAGGGACCCACAACGATCACCACGTCCAACTCTTTAGTGAATCACCCGTACTGGGATCAAACCCACAATCCTGGTGTTATTTGCACTGTGCTCTAATGAACTGAGATAACCTCAGCCAAGAGCCTTATAAAATAAGACTTGATACAGTAACAAATACAGACTTGTTCAAGCTATTTGGGATTTTTAAGGAAAAAAAAAAACACTTAGAAATTAAGGGTTATTTTCAATAAGTAAGGTGAATTAGAAATCTTTTATCAAAGTTGGTCCAATGACACTAAATTGGGCGGAGCTGTTGACTCCCTCGAAGGCAGGGAGACCCCACAGAGAGACCTCAACAAATTAGAGAGATGGACAATCACCAACCATGTGAGGTTTAACAAGGGCAAGTGCTGGATTCTGCACTGGGATGGGGCACCCCTGGATGTACAGACAGACTGGGGAATGAGAGGCTGGAGAGCAGAACCATGGAAAGGAACCTGGATTTCCTGGTCAATGGCAAGTTGAACATGAGTCAGCAGTGCCCTGGCAGCCAGGAGGCCAACCCTGTCCTGGGGGCATCAGGCACAGCATCGCCAGCCGGGCAAGGGAGGGGATTGTCCCCTCTGCTCTGCTCTGCACTGGGGCGGCCTCACCTTGAGTGCTGGGGGCAGTTCTGGGTGCCACAGCATAAGAGAGATATAAAACTATTGGAGAGTGTCCAAAGGAGGGCAGCAAAGGTGGTGAAGGGTCTGGAGGGGAAGCCACAGCAGGAGTGGCTGAGGTCACTTGGTCTGTTCAGCCTGAAGGAGACTGAGGGGAGACCTCACTGCAATCTTCAACATCCTTATGAGGGGGAGAGGAGGGGCAGGCACTGATCTCTTCTCTGTGGTGACAGTGACAGGACCCAAGGGAACGGCCTGAAGTTGTAACAGAGAAGGTTTAGGCTGGATGTCAGAAAAAGGTTCTTTACCCAGAGGGTGGTTGAGCACTGGAACAGGCTCTCCAGAACCTGTCACCAGGTGGTCACAGCACCAAGCCCAACAGACTCAAGAAGAGTTTGGACAATGTTTCTCTGGCACATGATGTGACTCACGGGGATGTCCTGAGCAGGGCCAGGACATGGACTTTGATTCTTGCAGCTTCCTTCCAGCTCAGGATATTTTATGACTCTTCGATTCTATTGATATCTGTCTTTGGAGGTAAGAACTCAGAAGAAAAATTGTTACTTAGAAAGACTGACAATGGTGAGATATTACAATGATTTCTTGCTTTGTGAAGTGACCATCTGTTCCCAGACTTGGATTCTTCCTTCATAAAGCAGTAACAAAAAAACCATAGATTTATTGGCAGTAATGGGCAACTCCCTGTAATAATGCACAATAACTTTTTTTAAGCTGAAGTTTTTCTGCTAAAATTACGTTGATTTTTATCTTTCACAACTGACAATAAAAATAAGCACTCAGGGCAAGACAAGTCTGATCTTTCTGAATGGCAGTCTAAGCAACTTCTAAAACATCTTCTAAGTATCTGCTCTGCTAACATTGAGTCTGTGCAATCATGCGCTGCTTTCTCTGTGGTGAAGTTTCGATCAATAGTTAGGGAGGAGTTGCACAAAACTGAATAGTAAGGAAAGTAGATTTGCAGAACACATTAAGTGCTTGGCTGTATAACCTGCTTCCCACCTAATGTCTGCTCCTGCAAATTTAAAATATATCTCCAGTGCCATCACACTGCACTGGCTTCACATGCCAAGTAGATTTTATGTATCTGCAGGGACTACATTATTTTTTGCACATAGGGTACAGAAAGCTCTGAATTCCATTGTCCTTCACTGGAATATATGTAGTACCAATTATGTTACAGAGATCAAACTAATTTTTAATGACTCTAAGAAATTTCACTTGCCTGCATGAAATGCACACTTCTTAGGACCGCAAAGCTGTACTTACTCAGTTCTAAACACAGCTAAATTATACTTCAAGGAAGTGATTCATTATAGTCATTTTTATTCAGAGACTCATTACTTCTGGTATCTGAGTAACTTTCTTGTTGATAAATTGACACAGTTTTCAATTTTTTTTCCCCCCACTTTGCTTCTTATCTTTAAAGATCAGCAACAACTAATCATAGCAACTATGGATTTTGTACGCACATCATTTCCTATTAAAGGAAATGCAGTGTATTACACGTGAGTCACTACAAAATGAAAAGTTTTCATTATCTGTTCTTTTGAATAAAATTGATATTCATGGTACCGTGCTGCTGCAAATTACCATCAAACCATCAATTACAGTGTTGACTAATAGTTTTTTTTATAACTTTGCCCCTCAACAGGAAAGCAAGCAGATTTATAACCAAAATTTGCCTTCCATCTATATACTGGTGCTCAGTGTCCCTCATCAGGACTCACACAGCGTTTTGAAGACCCCCAAGCGTGTCCTTCAGGTCAAGCACATGATGCTTGTTTCATGAAGGGCACATTGTTCATGGATGTCCCACCACTTGGCACCCACTGTACCCTGGCAGCCAAGTGGTGGGACATCCATGAACAATGACCCGTGTCCTGGGGGACATCAGGCACAGCATCACCAGCCAGACAAGGGAGGGGATTGTCCCGCTCTGCTCTGCACTGGGGCAGCCTCACCTCGAGTGCTGGGGGCAGCTTTGGATGCCGCAATATAAGAAAAATACAAAGCTATTAGACAGCATCCAGAGGAGGGATGTGAAGAAGGGAAACGGCCTAGAGGAGAAGCCATATGAGTGCCTCATTGCTTCTGCCAGGAAGCTTCTGACATACCCCAAAGCTGGAGGAGAAACATCTTCTGAACTTTAAGCTCACAGGCACAGCACCCCAGATCTCCTCCTTTCCCCTGGTGCACCCCTGGCTCTGCCTTGCCCTGTGAGAGAGGACCACAGTGTTACAGACTCCTTCTTTCCAGTGTTCCTGGGAGTCTGAGCAAACTTGTCCAGTGAGGATAATTTTGGCTCTTCTTGTACAGGACTTCTCCTACCCTGGGATACTTCCCACTGCTGGTGGTGAGGACGTGCTTGGGGAGGGCTCTCTTTTGTGGAGGAGAGCAGCAGAAGCTGCTCTATCATTCAGTCTGATCATCATCAGGGCCCACTGACCACTGTGCATACCTTGGACATGTGCAGCTAGAGGCAGGCACTGGCATGCGTTTAAATAAAACATTATATAAAGCTCAGTTACTAAAACAATATGAGGCAATACTAGAGAGGATGACTGAGTACTTATCACACAACAAAAAAAAATTACAGAATTATCATAATGGCAGATGATAAAAAAATCATAATAATTTGTCTGAAGAACAATTGCTGTCTTTGAGAAACTCAGCTTTAATTAACTGACAGATACCAGCCGACATCTACAGCGCAGTAGAATTGGCTGAACTCAAAGAAGCTGGATGGTGAGGATTCCTTCTGTCAGCTTGTTCAGATGTCAGAAGTTCAATTACGCTGATGGGGGTACTTGCTGAGAGTCCCAGCTGATCCTACCTGGCTTCCCCCAGTCCAAAACCCCTTCTAGTGGTGAGAAGTCACACAAGGCTCAGCAGGAGCTGGATACATGCAGCTCCACGACCTACAGCTGTCACCTACTGCAAGCCAAACCAGGCCCCTCCTGATATCAGAACTATCTGCATGTGGATTTTGCAGATCCCAAAAACCCCTTCAATATGGAGCTGGGTGCGTAGGGACACAATCAAAACCTAACATCTCTGGAAAGTTTTCACAACCTTTTGAATCAGAAGGTCTTTATTTACAAGGGAAAAATACTCTCCTGATGAGTTCTCTGGGCCCAAGGACTACACCAAGCAGATAGGGCAACAAGCAGGTTCAAAGCACTTTGTTGTGGCTTCTGTGAGGATAGAAGACATGACAAAATCAGCAATATCTCTAAGTAGCTGTTGGTCTCAATCCTGGTCAAATTCAGGTGTTGTAGTAAACTGAACATTAAACTGGGCACCTTTTGAAGGAGGTCCAAACACAGACCCAAATTTCTGGTTTCTCTTAAAAATATTTTGGTTTGGAAATCTGGCCAGTTTGCAAGGCGAATGAGATTGATAAGGCGTGTTTCTCAAATTGCCATAATCGAACTTGAGTTATAGTAAATCCTCCTTCAGTCCCCCCAGATAAAACAATAAATTGGGAGCCAGAAATGAAGTGTCCCAAATGAAGTGATAACCAAACAGGGTCTCTGATAGTTTAGTAAGTCAAGCTCCAGCCTCACCTTTGGGAATGTGTAGGCAGTTTCTTATTGTAATAAAAATCCTTTGTCTTCATGCTGCTGGAAGCTCCTGGGTTGAGCTGAAGCTTTGGGAAGAAGCAATATTACTAGTATTACTGGTGAAAAAAGACTTCTGTTAAAGTACACTGGGTTCCTTTAAGCAGAGGAGATAATGAAAAATATGAAAGATCAGCTTAGAAGCAGGAAGAATTGGATCCTCAAAATAAGAGGCAGAAAAGAAGTAAATCTGGGAAGATTCACAGAGGCATTGCTGCATAATAAAGTCCATTCTTAATGCAGCTGACACCCACATTTATCATCTCATTACATCCAAACATGTAGCTATTTTTGGAAGGAGATTGTTTTTGGCTGATCCATTTGTCACTACAGCTATATCAGCCCTACATCTCCAAATACAGTATTTTTCACGTTAGAAACAGATTCTTCAGAAAACATGGAAATTGCTCTGTGTGTACTATCATAATATGGTTAGATTGAACACAGATTATGGAGATTACAAAAATAAGAAACCTGCTCATTCTCAGCCCATCTGAGCTGTCAATCTCTACAACCACTGAATGGGACAATTTTGTGGGGAGGTGAGGATACAGTAGAAACAGTGTTTAGATGATCTAATCTAAAATGTAGAATGAATCCTGGGAGATTTGTCCTGGTGGTTGTGGCTTGCTCTCATCCAAAACCAGCTTAATTGAGGAGCGTGATCCATCAGAGTGTGTTCCCATCTCTTGGCTGACTTGGACAGTTGTCTTTACTAGTCTTATTAAAGAAAAGTGGAGCAGGAGGGGAAAGTTTCGACAAGTGTGTATTTGCATACTTTACATAGGACACATCAAAGTCAAGTAGGTTTTGGAGCCTGCGTTGCATCACATGCAAAACTAAAATCATTTGGAAAAGACCAAGCTGGTTCATCATAACCTGGGAGTATTATTAGGAGATCCCAGAACTGAAAAGCTTCAAGTTCTGCCAACGACTTTAAAACAACTGTCACAAAAACTGGAGCACAGCTCAATTCTGAATAATAAGATCACACAAATAGATCCCACCTATGCTTATGTTTCTTGTAGAATTTATTAATTGCCGTGCATAATTAGTTATTGATTACTAGTGGGTTAACTACTAATTCCTGTACAACTTACTACTAATTACTGCTGGTTTTCATATTGGGATATGGTTTTTTTGATGTTTTCTAAATTACAGAGAAGTAATTTTCAGAGGTGTAGTATAGTATGCAGTAAACTTGCAAAACTCAAAACTGGAGTAAAACCAAGTGTGTTCAAATGCCAGTGAGCTGTGAGCTCACTGTGGGCCCCAGCCCCTCAGAACTGTTCTGTCTGGAGCAGATCATCTGGGCACTTGCTCATAGTTGCACCAAGTTGCTCAGGGCCCTAGCCAGTGAAGGGTGGAGCTCTCCACGGACAGGCTTTTGATGATGTCCGTCAATACAAACATTTACGCCAGAATCAATCACACATGGTTCAGGCCACAACCTGGATACTCAGCATTATATGTCACTCCAATTGTTTCCTGGGTCTAAAACACCCTCTCCATCACAAGGGAATTGGAGGAGCAGTGAATAAGGTAGGCACCCTGCCCAGCACCATGGATCCTACTAAACAGCTGCTGTTCTGACATCAGCCTACCATCACAGACTCTCAAAGCAGGTGGGCAGGAATGGTGTCCTTTGAGAGGCAACTTGCCCAGCTTCACTGCAAAGGGAGATGCAGCCTGCCACATGGGTTGGAGAGGGTCTTGGAACAAACCTAATGACCATTTCATTGGCATCTCAACACTGACATTCTGATGCAGGATGGAAACTGGATGCAGACAGCAACATGGTCACACCATGTGCTGAGCAGAGGCCATGGGAAAGGGTTTCCCATCTGTAGTGATTACTGGAGTAATAATGGGGCTGGGAGGTGGGCTCTGAGCAAAGACCCTTGCAAAATCTGTGTCACTGCATAACTGGAGTCATCCACAGTGTCAGGGCCCTCTCACTGGTCAGCAGGGAGAAATAGAGCCTGGGAACAGCAGACATCCAAAATGGATCAGGTGACTAGCACCAAAACTCTGTTTGTTTGGCTCTGCTGAGCAGGGGGCCCAGTATTTTCACCTGAGTTGCAGACATCCCAGCTTCTCCATATGCTCTGGACATAATACTTGATCAAGTCACAGAAGTGCTTCAAATTCATGCAGAAGTTAATAAACAAGTTTCTGCCCAGTCAGATACAAGGATTTATTTGTAATTTCTACTATACAAACAGTTATTTTCACTCCTTTAGGCAAAATTATTTGATTGAGATTTTTTTTGAACATACTGTCTAGGTACCCTAAACATGAGTATTGAAATCTTTAAAAAAGGGAGGGGAAATGCTGCCCAACCTGTGACTGGTATATCATCTACAGGAATGAAGGGTTAATACATTTTTCTGAAAAGAGAGACTTAAAGAAAGGGCATTGCTCATATGTAGAACAAGAGAACTTACGTAAATTCAAAGTGATGTTCTATTTTTGCCACTGTTAATTAAGTGTTATCTTGCGTGCTTCATGCTTACAAATCACTCCAGCTATTGTCAGATCTCAAGTAGCTTCCCTTCATTTCTTCTTCTTCAATGAAACCAATTTCAAAGTCTCTTTCAGTGTTTTGCTTTTAATTGGAAAGCACTCCCAAATGCAAGACTGAACAATATGGTCACTGATGTGCATTGATACTGATAGAGGATTATTTGTCAAGCCTGTGTTTAGAAGTGAACATCTGACTGGAATCTGTAGTGTGGTTTATTTTCACTCTTCTGCTTTTTCCCCCAAGACTGGATAAGCCTCAGGAGCAGTGCAGGTAAGCGAGCACCACGACTCTGCCAGGGAGCACATGGACCCCAAACTACTCAAGGGGGGGTGCTAGGAGCCTACAGAGACACACCAGCAGATGAAGGCAGCAGGAAAATGGTGCTCATATCATCATCATCATCATCCCTCATGATGGTGGAGACAGGGAGAAGGGGGGGTCTAAAGCTGTTTACTTCTCCTTTAAAAATAAAAGAAGCCAGGAAAAGAGTAGGTTTTGTCTGCTTTTCTGCGGTGTCAGAGGATGCTAGTGACTGAGGATGGAGTCACATTGCTCATGTCCTCTTCTCTTCTTCCAGCTTCTCCAGTGTGTCTGACCTTCCCCTGTGCCACTCATATGGAGAATCTGTCACATCACTCCCTGCCAAGCCAGTGAGACAGTGCAGTTTAGCAAAGGACTCAGTGAGCCACTGCAATTCAGGGCCAGGCATGAGTAACTGAGGCTGGAAGAGAGTGGAAACACAATCTCCCCTTTCTGGCAGTGACAGGTTGCTGGAACAGCCTGAGCCTTCCCAGTTTGTTGGGAACAACAACTAACTAAACATCTGATAGCACTTTGGAACACACCTTTGCTTTCCAAGGACAGCCTATTAGAAGGTTGCAAATGGAACATGTTAAAGGAGATGATTTCCCTTTGCAATCTTCAGACCACACTCTGGGACCTAGCCACCCATCTGATTTGTTTTCTTCAGTATTTATACCTAGCAAAAAGACTCAGAATCAACATCCCTCTCATCCTTTACTTATGCAAGCTGCAAATACCATAAGGCAAACGGCTCCCCTGAGAAATGGCACACTAAACTCTCTCCTAATGTTGCACAGCTTTAACAAGAGCTATAAAAAAGTGGCACAATCTTAGCTGAGCATTGGAAATACATCTCTTGTTCCAGATAACACCGTTCCTGGCTCAACAGCACTCTCGAACAGGTTATCTGGCCTTTTTAAAGAAATGCATAGTAATGATTCTTTTTTGGCTTTTTTGCAGGACTGTCCTGGAGTATTTTTACCCCCAGTAATATATTGCTCAGTGGTAACTCTCATTACACAGCTGGTAAAAAGCCACTTGGTCAGGTTTCACTAGAAATTCAAGCAGCCCTTTCACTTGTCTTCTCCAAATTGTTCTGGTGCCCACATAGGTCCTGCCTTGCCTGTAGTGACCACTGCCACAGGAGTAGAAATGCTCAGCTTCTCATGGACGCACTCAGCACCCAGTGAAACCCTGCTCTGTCTGACTCAGCTGTGATTACTCACTCCTCTCGCTCAGGGGATTAGTCTCACCTTTGGTTTACCACAGAGTTTTCCCACTGCCACTTACATAAACCATTTTTTATCCCACTGATATTTGTGTTTTCAACATTGTCTATTAAATAATGAAAAATAAATTAGTCTTTAACAGGGATCCCGGCAAGGATCCAAAATCCCCGACCCTTCTTCCCTCCGTGCTGGCTTAAAGAGAATGGCTGCAGGGATACACAGTGAGATCATCTCTTGGATGTAGTGATACTAGGTTTTTCTGTCCATTTATTTTTACTGATAATTGAATAAAGTGGAAGGAGATAGTACCTTAATATGTGTGTAGGAACTGGAGTCTAGTGGTACAGGACTTTAATAACAAAGATGCCCCGAATAGATAATATAGAATTATTCTAAGCCGCAACCTGAGTTTGCATGCATCAAATAAGGTAATTGCAAGTTGGGAAAATCTGTGGGTCAAAACTAAAATACAATGGGTCAATGCTGTAATACAGCTGTTTTGGGGAGATCAAAACACAGAGAAGTAATTTCCCCTTTTTTTGGCAATTCAGTTAAGTTCATAAAGCAGGAGGATATGTTAATGGAATAGCATAAATTTGTTATCCTGGATGCTGACTCTTGAGATTCAGTGAAAACATTTACATCATTTAACCAGAGGGTGCCAGCAACCAAAAAAAGCTCATGAACCATAAGTCTGGGTAAGTGTTGACCTGCTGCCAGCCTGTTCTGTACCAGATCTCTTCAGTACAAAACCTGGGCATGTTTCATTTTCCTGTTCTGCTGTACAGGTTCCAGGCAGCATGGACCAGCCTGCATGTGAGTAGCTTACTCTGCCAAAAATCAGGCACCTCTAGGATTTGTACCCTCAGACATCCCTCAGACACAAGGGACAAGAGCTGTTAGACCACGTTATGATTGCAGGTCAAACTAACATTTCCAACAGTAAAATAGACAACAGACGTGGCTGGAAAATGTCATCCAGCTGCGGTCAACAAGAGGTGCTACCTCCATGCTGTCCCACCTCTGCTGTTCCCTTTACGCCAGCCTTGCTGAGAATGCTGCAGAAGCTGATGTCACATGCTGGGGCATATATGTCAAATGTGCTGGGGGGTACCAGCTATGCTCTGGAGAGGTCACTGAGCCCCAGGACCTGGAGACACAGATGGCCTGGGTGTTCCCAGACTGGCGTGGCCTCAGTGACCATATGAAACTATCCAGAACCGGCCATTGTGTTCAGCAAGATGCTGCCAGCTCCTGTAGAGACAGCTGTATCCTCAATGGAGTGGGAGATCTGAGTGTCCCTCCTCATCTCAGATCTTTTTTCTTTATCGCATTAGCTGACTTTCTTCTTCTTCTGAGCATTCCCTAGTCTGTGAGCTGAGCCTTTGACCCAGAAATCCATAAGATGGGTGACCCTAAAAGTTCCATATGACCTTGTGAGACCAGAGAAAGTCAGAAAAACAGGTTTAAGTGTTTTACACCTGAATTTTGCTTGCAATGAAGCTGAGAATAAGAGACACCAGAAATGGAACTGAGGTTTCTGTCTTTGTTGTTGTTTCCTCTCATGTTGTCTGTATGTTTGTCTTGTCTAAGGCTTCACAGTCAAAAGGATGCATCAGCTTTCCCCCTCATCTTTCCTCTAGAGACTGCTCCTTAACAAAGCTCTCAACTGATGAATAAATATTAATGTTGATTACATGAAAACCATTCTTGACATTTCAGATGCCTTTTATTGCATTGGCAGAATAGGAATGGGAATGAAAAGTGGTTTGTGTGTTTTGTAAGAAGGCTGTTCATCAATAGCAATTGTTTTCAAATTACAAAGCTAGTGAAGGTCTCTATCCACCCCCTAAATCTTATTTAACTTTCCAAGAAGGAGATCAGGCTATTTGTCTTACTGAAAGACTTGATGAAGTCTTGTCCATTACGTGGCAAAGACCAAGACTGGGGTACAAGAACAGAAAGAGCTGACAGCAGCACCAACATTTTGAGCTCCTGAATGCAATTACTACTAGTCCTTTATGACTAGAGCTATGACCAAAGTGGTTTTTCACTAGCTGTGAATATGTTTTTACTTCAAGGAGCAAGAAAATCTCAGATAAGTATCTAAATTCCCCATATTTTTTTCTGAGTGCCTGTGAGTCATGGAAATAACTGTTGTTTGTTTTCTCATTTGGGGTGAATGAGCTCTGAGACTGTACAACGAGCAGGATAAACAATTAAGAACATTTAAAACTCATGTTTACTTCTAACCACCCCTCAGTGCATTTCTTAACAAATGTGGTTGAAAGGTACGTTCATGACATTTTGATCAAATACTTTTTGTGCTGGGGAGAAGGAAGGGGGTTGGTATTCAGAGCATCTGAACTGTTACTTTGAGTTTCTGAAAGATATGTCACATTCAATTAGCTTTAATTTTTTTTCAATTTAAAATACTTTACTTCAAAACTGGCTGTTTATGATATTTCAGTGCCCATTTAATGTATTAATTATTTGAGTCAGAGGTGAAGTTAAAATGTCAACACAATTCAGGTTTCAATTAAAACATTTTCAATTAGATATTAGTATAACATCGCTGTAAAGGTCCCATTTTAAAGCCACTGAGTCACTAGTAAAGTAACAGAAATCACCATTATAATAGTTCTAGAGCAGACAGAGAAAAGAAACTGAAGACAAACAAGCTGTATGCCTGGAAAAGGAAATGTTAGCCATGACCTTGACATTAGTGATGGGAAAACAGCCGTTTTATCCTCTTTCTGACCAACACCTCACCTTCCTGGGTTGCAAACCAAACTTTCCGTGTAGCAAGAAGCCCATGTTGATGGAGAGGCTTTTCAGTTCCAGAATCATGCTTCCCCAGGTAAGGCAACTTCTTCACAGGAAACAGATCTTAATATTAGTTACACTTTAAGGCTAAATTAAATTGGCTTAATGAACAGACAGTCAAGGCTGAAGAAATCAGGGACTGTATTTGGTACACTCCACTTCCCAGCTTCTTCCCAGCCTCCCCAGGTCCATAGGAGTTTTCTGGCTACCCTTGGCAAGTGAGGCAGGCCCCTGGCTCCAGTCCCATCACAACCAGCATGGTCTCGCAAGCTGAGAGCCACTGCCTTCTACTTGCCTATGGATGTAAACACAAATTCCCTCCTCAGGGGCACAGGCGTATGCTGGGACTCCTTGCAACCCCTGGCTCTGGTAACTGGTCCAGCCACCTACCTAAGCTCCTGGCTGGCTTCATCACAGCAGAAGCAGCTGCTAGGGAAAAACATTTTGAAATCCATCTTTTCTGCTGAGGAAGGGTTTGCCTGAGTTCATCACTTGGGATGGGGTACTGGAGATCTCACTTGGTTACTTCCCACCACCCAGTGGCACAGGGGCAACACTGTACAGCAGAAGAGGAAAATGACGCAGGATAAAAGCAAACCCTTTTTTTTTCTAGCTATTGCCAGAAAATGTTGGACAGACTCAAACAGGAGGTTCACAGTGTTATGGTAATGTGGCTGCAATGCAGAAGGTGGAAATGCTTGTTGGCACTGCATAAGAGGTGTCTTTGGAGGTTATGACTCAACCAGAAAGTCCTTCCAAATTTCAAATTAATCACTTAGCTGTAGGTATGACAAAGCCCTCAGATCCCAGCAGATGTCTTTGGATTCTCTGAAGAATCAAGAACAGATGAGGACTGAAATGAAATAAAATCCTGCAAATGTAATATAAGCCCACTTCTCCAATGTTGTCTCTTGAATGCACTCAAATGTTCATGAGACCAACTGTTCATGAGTTCATAGTGTTTGGGTTTTCAGATACCTGCTTCTTTTCTCAGCTATTAAGAAAAAAAAAAAACCTAAATCAGACCAGTAATTACTGATATTCATGCATTACCAGTCATCAAGGTATCCCTGAAACTGGTCTATTCAGTTTTAGTTCCCTAAAGAGCCAAACACAAGCAATTGTGTAGGGGCAGCACATGCAGCAGTGAACCTTTCCCAGGAGAAATCATGGGAAGTGTTTTGGTAAGATGTGAGTCTCCCTTGAAAAGATGATTCAAAAGAAAAATGCATATTCCAAATAATCATTATTCTTGTGATGAATATTTTCTGAAGCCTTTTATTATTAGGCAACTAAAGAAAGAACAAACATCCTCAGTTCCATGAAAAAATCCAGAGGAAAGGCTTTAAAAAATGTATTTTTGTCAACTAATTAGATAATGCTGTAACTTCACGTGATTAAATATATCACATTAGTTATACAGCGGAAGACATAATTTATTTATTTATTTATTGCCTTGTGAGTTCCTTGAGTTTAACAATTTGTACCTTAAGGAGAAAGATCATGTAGAAAGTACAAAACATGATCAGTCAAAATCCAAATAAAAAGTCACAGAGCTCACAACAGGAATGCAGAGCTTTTCCCTTATTTCCCTCTTTTGGCCTTCACACCAGCTTCTCCCAAGAGCTACCAAATATATCTTTCATTTTTGCTGGTTTATGCCAGTCTTACCATTCCACAGAACAAATTGGAAAACTGCTACATATCTTCGTCAGCTAGTCTAGAAATCAAGCCTGTTTTCTGCAGGTTTAGATAGAATCTTGCAGAGAAACTTCTAACTTCCACATTTTAGAAAAATAAACTGTATTTCTTAGGATGTAGCTGTCACTTTAATATGAATGTCCTGAAAGAAATATATTTTTATATAATATAATTACGTTGTTTCATAGTACCTGCTTCCCAATTCCTTGCACGTATTTTCTGCAGTGCTACCTGCTCTGCGTGCTGGGTGATAGCTTTGTGATGGCATTCGTGAAGCAGATAAGGAGAGGAGGGGGAAATGAGTCTCTACAATTTACAGGTTTTAAAAATGATTAGTTATGTTTCTCTTATCATACGTTTTATGTATGGGGCTTCTTCTGGAAACAACTATCTGAGTCACCGGAATGAAATTTCAGCGTGAATCTTCTGTGATTTATATTTCTTTTTTTAGTCCACTGTATGGAATAATGCAGATTGTTTTCACTTTGAATAGTTATTTAGAACCATAGAATCATAGAATTGTTTAGGTTGAAAAAGACCCTTAGGATCATGAAATTCAACTATTAGCCCAGCCCTGCCAAGTCCACCATTAAACTACACACCGAATGACACATCTACTTGTCTTTTAAGTATTTGCAGAGATGGTGACTCCACCACTTCCCTGGAAAGCCTGTTTCAATATTTCACAACTATTTCCAAGAAAAATTATTTTCTAATATCCAGTTAAACTTCCCTTGGTGCAACTTGAGGCCATATACTCTCATCCTAATGCTTGTTACGTGGGAGAAGAAGCCAACTCCAAGCTGGCCACAACCTTCTTTCAAACAGTTGAAGAGAGTGATAATGTGTCCCCTGAGCCTCCTCTTCTCCAGGCTGAACAACCTTTTATATTTCTATACTTAGAAGTTGGATTTTACGTAAGGGTTTCTATTGTGACTACTTGCTCTCTCAGGTATTCAGAAAAAATTTATATTTTTTGATTTATCACTAGGAATAAAACACAGCCTCTTCTTTAACTCCTATTAGAGAAAAACTCCCCCTCCATTACTCTGTTTTTGAATGCAATTCCTCTAGATGAATTGTTTCAGCCATTGTTCCCTTTTTCCTGGATGCTGTTTCCATATTTCCTGCCTTTAGGCAATGGTGACAAACACTGTATTCTTTTGCACAGTGACAAACTTACAACCCTTCACCATACCAGCCAGCACCACGATGCAGCAAAGTTATGCAAAAGCCGCTAATGCAGCTCAGCTCAGCCTTGGTTGTCCAAAATGGATTTTTGGGGCTTGTAGATAGATATTAAAAGTAATGGTACCATTTAAAGACGTCCATCATAAGCACAGAGACAAAAGGATTGCCTGTTAAAGTTACTGTGCAACAGGATGGCAACAACTGCTCCGAATGTTTGTGGCCTGCAGAGTGCTAATTGTTTTACAGAAGTTGTCTTGCTATCACTTTTTCTTCCTATGCTAAGTTATTCAACATACATCTCGGTCTTGTCCAGACCATATTTTAATTAGTCCTGAGCAGATGGATAAGCAAGGAGGGGCAAAATCCCCAAATGGACCCAGACTCCTCCTCCCAGGGGAGCTCCACCTCTGGGGCGGATACTGCAGCGGACCTGGAGGTGGAGACTACAGTGTAGCCACGCCCCCTGGGAGGGTTCTAGGTCGGGTCCCCTCCCTCTTCTCTAGAACCTTCTGTTCTGTTCAG
>VWZT01012519.1:0-78838 GCA_013397055.1 Pachycephala philippinensis
TGGGAAGAGACACCGGGAAAAGACGGGGTCAGGACCGGCGGCCCCTGTTACGCTGTTGACCAGTGAGTCGAGTCCTCCCAGCACATGGGCTCTGACGGAGGCACCAGGAGAGGCAGCACGCCCGGGACTGCCTGCCTGGCCCTCAGCATCTCCGGGGCGATCATTGACACGCGTATGCCAATCTATAGGAACTCTTCACAGTTGTTCTTTCTTACTTAACGTTTTTGCACACGTACCAGTCTAATAAACAGGAACCAGTAACCTCATCTGCAGGTGACAATCCCAGTACATCAGTAGAAGGCATCTTAACATTTTCGAATAGCCAAGTCAAAATTTGTAAGCCATACTTGCATTAAATTGCAAAATCCCATTTTATTCCTCACAATTACTATCTTGTTTCTGATTCAAAGTTCTAAAGAGTTGGTTTTCATACACTTCTGCTAGGCAAACGATGTCCTTTGCCTTCTCTATCAGTTAATTCTCCACTGAGTTTACAGCTATCTGTAATAAGTAGGTCAGATTTTATATATATATTTCTATACTTGTTCACCACTACATTCTTTGTCAGTCTTCTATTTGGGTTCCAAATCCCAGGGACACAGTCCCTCCTCGCTGTTTATGCTGGGCCACTCTGAGCCCCCTTTTTAGCCAAATCTTAAGCAGGATCAGCAACATTTGTATTACCAAAGCTTTTCATTACCTTCAAATTTCATCAACCAACGAGGTAACTGCTGATCAGCAGCTAGTAAATTTTTTTAAAACTTTGAGTCATTTTGCTGTGGCTGACTAAGCAGAAGCATTACTGATATTAACATGAGATACAGAAGTTTTTTAAATTATTGTAAATTTGGCTGCTATATTAATTGTTCTTCCCAAGATTCTTCAGGTAAGTGAGTTTAACAAGAAATATATTTTTAATTGGATAGGCAAGTTGAAAAATAAGAAACAGTATTAAAAATGCTTTGTCTAAATCAAGAAAGTCAATTGGAACATCTGAGGCAATTGACTTGCCATAAAAATTGAATTTCAGTAAAAATTGAATTTTCAATGATACAAAAAGGTCATCAAATCTATACAACCATTACGTGCCCCTAGACACCACCAAAAATGAGTGCCATGAGCCGGGAGACATCTCAATGCCATCATTAACAGTCCTAAAAGATGCCTTAAATGATGGTATTTGAAAATTTTAAGATGGGATGTTTGGTGCTTGGGCTGCAGACTGACAGGGACCCAAACCCATAATTTCTCTGCCAGACAGGCTGCATCTCTCCTATCTCTCAGGAGCACATACTTCTCCCTCCCTCTTGCTCATTGAACCCTTCACTGACCCACAAAACCTTACTAAAGTGGTAGAAAAATATTTGGCCAAACACCTTGTGGTCTGAGCAAGCTAAAGCTCAGGGATGTATCAGACAACTGCTGAGGCCAAAACCAGGCCAGCGACAAGAATACACAACCACAAACTGAGAGGGAGAGGCAGAGGTGAGGTGTAAAGGGATTTGGGATTTCCCCCTCCCAGTGGTGGAGCTTCTGCATTTGGCTTACCATTTCACAAGGAACTGCGGTTTCAACAGGTTGGAGAAAAAACATTATGGTTCCTGTAAGAGAAAAACAAATGTTATTGCATCGCTGATCACCAGATGATCATACAGAACTATTTTCCAGCAAGCTGAAAAACACAAAAAAAGGCCTGAATACGTCTCTGTTCTAGGCATCCCCAGAATATTGACTACATCACTATGCACCAAATTGATGCTCATGATGCTAAAATAACTCCAGCCACTTGTGGTAGATTGTTGAGTTGATTATCATAAAAATAAAGAATCAAGTATGACTAAAAACTTCAAGTATTTCAACAGGCTGCAGACCAAGGTAATTTCAAAATATCTTAGGAAGGCTTGAAAACCTTCCCTGACCTTAAAGGCCATCTTATAGTGAAGACTGGCAACAGTCACAGATGAACAGAAAAAATGAAAAGCCCCATGTTGTCTCAGTAAATTGACAAATTCTGGAGCTCACTGCACTGGGCATCTCTCACTTCTAATGGAGGCCTACATCATCTGGGATGGCAGAAACTATGAAATGGATGTCTCAAGGTGAAGCAGCAGCAGTCTTGCCAAACACAAACATTTGAGCTTGTCTATTCCCTCCCTATCCTATTATACAGAATATGAGAATTCCTCAGGATTCAGGAGCAGATATTGGGCGAATAGCTTATATTAACAAACCTTAGCATTGCAACAAGCTAGTAGAGTTTATGCATCAAGACTACCTGTAGAGAGGGTGGCAAAAGCCAGTTCAACCCTTTGGAAAACTAAAGCATTGTTGCTGGAATGGCAGAAGCATTCCAACTTTGAAGATTTGTAAAAACATAATATTGTTATTATTCCTCTTACCATTCAGCCCAACTTGTCAAGCCAGCTCCACAGCCACTGTGCCCTAGTTAACACAGGAAAGGTATGAGCCCAAATAACATAATTTTGTAAAAAAGCCTTGAAACAACAATCCTGCAGGTTCAGGTACACAACTCCTATGGCTACAGAAGCACTAACAAACAGATAAATGGCATGTTGCAAGGATGGCAAAACCTTAATTCTGTGAACTGAATGCCAGAAGCAGCTGCCCTGGCAAGAATTACATGCCAACACTGTTAAAACCCATAAGCAAAATCAAACTGCTACAATGAAGCACAGAAGTTGCCACAAATAACTGAATGTAGTGAATAAATATATATACACACTCCTATGGTTGATACCAGTGTGAAAAATCATCCTGAATTTCTCACTGAAGAAACTACAAAAGCTACATTCAGTCTTTTCAGTGCTAGCTCACTGTCAGAGACTATAGAATAAGCACTTAAGAGCTATCTAGCAACAGGGAGTAAAATTCAGTAAAAATAGCATGGTGTGTCGACAGACCTATACTTTCTGTCTGTTTGGTTATGCCAATCAGTGTGTCTGAACAACCAAATGCTCCTGACAAATTTCTCACAAGTATTCCCTAAATGCCACCCACAGTATTTGAAAGAACATTTGACACGTAAAATATCAAGCAATTTCATAGGTAACAGACATAGAAAAGATTAAAATTCTAGACACAAACTACTCGGAATCACTAAGCACCTTGATTTGCCAACTCTTGTTTCTGAAATAGTTCAGTTTTAGAAAATCAACTCTAATCTGATGAACTCAGTCTCTGAAAACACAAGAACCAGCAGAAGGAAACTTCTCAGTTCAACTTGATGACTACTACCCAGATTTAATGAAAAGATCAGATTGCTTGCAGATGTCATGTCTAATTCCTCTATAGACATTAAGGGACATAGAAGCATAAAAATAATCCTATGGAAAAAATAATTACTAAGTTTAGGGAGAAACAGAGGCTTAGACATCACGCTTTAAGCTTGAAGAAAAGACTATTTACTTGCAACCTTGAAAAAAGTAGACAATTTGAACCAAATATAGTTGAATTCAAGTTTTTTTAAGTCTTCTTAAGTCTTCAGTTTTCCAGCATGAGGAAAAAGAGTGTGGCAGGCACGGGAGCAAGGGAGAAAGCTACTTGGCTCACTCCATATCAGAGCTCAACGAACACTGCCTATACTTGTCTACTGGCTATTTTTTGTGCCCGAATATGTAGTTCTGCTTGATTAGAGGCTGTGAAACCTGAGAGGTCCTGGATTGTTTCACTTTCCTTCATGGTATGATGTATTCTCATTGTTGCAGTATACTGTATACATTACTAGTCCCAGCCCAGATTCTGCTGACTGCAGATGTGGAACCATCTCCTTTAAAGGGATAGGGCCTTGAGTTGAGAATGTCTCTCATCTGGGGAAATGTGCAAGAACTCTATGTAACATATCTATTTTAAAATCACATCTTTGTGAATTGCTAGCAGGATTCCCACTCAACCCAGCTGTTTTATGTTAGTTGGAGATCACAGCCCTCCTGCTTTTGAACAGCCTTCACTTCTTTAGCTAGTTTATAATTCTGCATAAAGTCTTTCTCTCTTTCAAAGCATCAGTTAGTAACAGATTTACTTGCTCATTTTTGGGCTGGAATTTTCAGAACACAGGTTATGCTTTTGTTACTGGAAACCAGTGAGACACTTCGTATTTCGTTACCCTCAAATCAAAATTAGTTCCCTATAGCAAACACCACAGTGACCACTAACTAGTATTTCTTATGTAAAACCTAGACAATGTTATTTTATATTGGTGTAGTGCCACAAGTACAACATATGAAATATGTCCATTCACCCTCCAAGTTCTTACAGTATACAACAGTACAGAAAACAGCAATTTGTGATATATTATCCCATTTCAGATTTCATTTCCTTATTTATTGAATCATCTTCAACTGAAAAAGTGGTAAATCAGACTCTACCGTACAATATGTGAAAAGTAATATTGAAAAAAATCTGCTAAAAAAATAAACTTATGCTAACAGTAAAAAATCAAAAGCATTTATGTAATAAAAATTATTGAGAGTACATATGAAACAAACTCTGTATTGTGCTTTTAATTAAAAATACTACCCTGTAAATTGAAACTGAAGGCTTAAAAATAGTAATCAAAGTGAAGAGAATTACTGAAGTATCTTTGTGTAAGTTTGAAACTTATGACTAAATTTATAAATAAATGGGAAATTCTACTGGAAAGAAATGAAAAAAGGCAAAAGGCATTACATCAAAAAGTTCCAAAGTGGACGCATTATTTTTATGAGAGAATGAAAAGGCTCAATTTCAAATGAAGAGGTCTCACCAGCATACGGCCACAGAGCAGGCTAACAGCCATCTGTAAGAAATTACACTTAATGAGGGAAAGATAGAGAATACCCCTGGCAATTTTATTTTGGACCATCTCTCTGCAAAAAGGTGCTTCCTCACAACAGCAGAAGGTAAGCAAGAAAAACAAAAACAAAATGCTCTCCTTGCCCTATGTTTTCCATTTAAAGTCAACAGCAAAGCCTTTTTGACTGCTAAATCCAGCACTGGAGCTCAGTATGACAGTTGTAGAAAGGTCTAGAGGCAAGATATGTGACATTGCAACTGTAAGAACAGTTTCAGCTAGTTTTAGGCTATAGAAAATTGCAGGATTTATTTTCTGCAGGCACCCCAGAAGGGTGTAACTTGCGGTTTCACTTGTTTCAGACTCAAAACTGAAATTAGGAAACTTTACCTGGCTGAAGAGACTGCTGAGGTGACAGCTCAGAAAGCCACTGGTACATAGCTAACAAAAATCCCACATGTTGCTAACCAAAACAGCTTCAAGGCAAGTTGTCCCCATGTATTTGAGATTGCTTTTGGAGTGGGAACAAATTCTCAGTGGATGTGAACATCTGAACATTCCACTGTGCCCTGGCCTGAGATCAGCTTGACCAGCAAAGACACAATGAAAGCTGGCATTAAGTATCTGGCAGCTGGATTTGTCTGGATTCTCCTCATGCGGTCGTCCATGGGTGTCACGCACATGGCCATGTTGAGAGAGGCAGGTTTTGCAGCACTGCTGCTTAATAGGCTGATTTCTGTAGCTGCTGCATGTATTCTTTCCCCTCTACCAGCAGCAGAAAAAAACCAGTGTGTGCTGGAAGACACTGGGCTGACTGCATTAAAGAGTTAATTGCTAATATAACTGAACTCCAAAAACATACTGAGATACAGTGTAATACTAGAACTTCAAATGGATCACATCTGACCTTTTTAACAGCATTGCAGTGAAGATTCACTTGTAAAACAGAAGAAATAAATCCATACTCAAGAACATTGAAAATACAACAGGCTTTCTGGAAGCTTCATGGTTGGATTTCCTTCCCTACTGATTATAAATGGCAGCTGACATTTACAGTTCTTTTCGAGAAGCATTCTTATTATCTTTGAGAGGTTGGCCAACAGAGGGAATGTGGGACAAGCTGTGACTCTTACACAGTGATGGCTTAAAAAAACCCCACAACTCTCAACATAAAAAAGTAGCAATATGAAAATTATAATCTGCATGATTATTCAAAACATACTAGAAACATTTCAACTCAAACACAATACATAACACCTTTAATCAAGAGATTGCTTTGTAAGAGAGCAAAACTTCGCTTAAGGTTTTTAAACTTTTGCATGTCAAGAGTCAGCATTATTCTGAAATCATAAACCCACTTGTAAACTGGCAACTTTCTTGTTTTTCTGGCAGTTCTTTCCTGCATCTTTCACTACATGTAGCCAAGAGCAGATGAGACATAATTTATGCTCAATAATTCTACATGTGCACCATTTTCAGCTTTTGAAAAACAGAGATATATAACCATAGGTATTCATGTACCCTTTATTTGCTTTCAGTGTAACATTCCATGCTAATTGCAGATGTAATATTCATGAGTGTAAATATAATAATTAACAACTCTGGGATGGTTTTCTTCCCTTTTTACACTTGAATATTTCGGCTTACAAAATTAACAGCATACAGTAAATATTTGTAAATATTTTCACAAATACTTTGTAAAAAGTACATGATTTTGATATACAAGGATCGTGTTTTTATTATAGTGACAATATACAACCACATCTATTTACAATGAAAAAAGTACATAAACCACACTTTAAACATTCTGCTACTGGCAGCAACTATTGTTTAGGAGGTAGCTTTAATCAACAAAATGAACTGAAGCCACATTTCCCATCATGGGTTCTATCAAATAACTTACAATACAAAGATAAAAATTCATTGTATGAACAGTATATACAGTTTAATTCTCAAACCAGCAATCTAGCTTTAGATCTTGACAAGAATTTCTCCAGAGTAAGTGGGATGGCAGTAGATTTACTCTTGATCTAGTGTATTGTCCAAAAACCTTACATAATTACTTAATCATGCATTAATAACCTTGTATTGATCATATTTCAAACTAAATATAAAAAAATGGATCACTGGTTGTACTTAAATCATTTGGGTCTCAGAACTTTAATGGTTTAAAAAAATTGCACTGATTTATGTGAAAATCAGTGACTTTGCACAGTGTACTTCACTGTCAGTAAAGTAATTGGAAAAATGCTTGCTTTTTTACTGCCACATTGCCTTGCATTTTGCCTCTATTTCCTAAAACCTCAGTCTATGCACAGGTATTACTGTAGCATTCAACAGGCTGCAGAGTATTAGCCAGTCTTATTGCAAAGAAATGAGCTGTGTACAGTGACAGCACTGCTAACACCCCGATACGTCAACATTCCTTTCAATGGTATGACTCGACTGCGTAATACTGAAGAAACTTGCTGTGGTTCACCTGAAGTAATGCGTCATCATTGGAAAAATGTGTTCAACCCTATTATTCCTGACAGCTGTTAATATTCTTATTCCAACAAATCTACAG
This sequence comes from Pachycephala philippinensis, assembly GCA_013397055.1. Lineage (NCBI taxonomy): Eukaryota > Metazoa > Chordata > Aves > Passeriformes > Pachycephala > Pachycephala philippinensis. Next base: position 7,356 of record VWZT01012519.1, read on the forward strand.
AATATTGTGGATTACAAGTACTTTACTGCAACAAACTTTCTTGTTTTAATTGAACATTGGCTAAAATACAAAACAAACGCAGTATTCCGATATTGCTGTCACAGTTAGATATGGGAGAATTAATCCCTTTTTTGGCCCTGCAGTAAAATGCATCCTGAGATTCAATGCTGAATATACTATACAAAGCTAGCAATAGATTTTTTTTCTTAATTATAGAAAAGTCACATTTAAAAATAATTTCTATAATATTAAACAGCTGTCCTTTATATTGTGCTTTCACGGGGGTGGGGGGAATATCAACAGAACTTACCTCACCACCAGCAGAAGCAAAGTACAACTGCAGTATGATGTGGAAACACACCATCAGCATGTAAAAACTGTATATGAGAAACCGCTATTGTGTGAAAAGAGTAAAAATATTGGGTAACAATTTTGGTTTACCAATTATTTACAGTTAGGGCAATTGATTTATTTAATTTTTTTAAAATGTATGGCTCAAGAAGTTACTGCCCACTTCCCTTCTTTACAAATGACACTAAACTAAATAATGATTACAAAAGTGCTTCCTGCTTGAAAGGTCAAAACAGGCAACAGTCTGCAAAGCATTATACCTCTTTATTGGAACAGCTGATGGCAGAAAGTCTTTTCAGTCTTTAATTCTTGGTATGTTGTAGGCATAACGAACCAAAGGAAACCCTCTGCTTTGGTAGAAACATGCACGGCCACAGGCCTGCACTTGGTCCGAGCTGTCTGACACAAAGGAGTCGTCCTCGTCCGCATAGTCAGAGTGGGCTGACTGGGTGCCACAGTCTGACCAGTAGCCATCTGGCCTTTGGCAAGGCACCACTGCCAGCGCAGGGCAGCTGTGGAATTTTATTAAATGTTTACAGGGCATGCTCTTGGATAAAAGGAGTGATTCGCAACATTCACACAGAGCAATGTTACCCTGCAAGTGGGTGTAAACGCCACAGTCGTAGTAAAAATCCTGTGTCACGCAGCCCCCTTGAGCATTGACATCAATTGCTACTGCTCCATTCTTCCTGGTCAGATGGCGCCTGAGCAACTTCCAGTCTTCCTTGAACTTTGGGTTGAAGAATACGTACAGGACTGGATTCAGGCAAGCAGGCAACGGGAAAAATATCAAAGTAACAGACTTCATGATTTCAGGGCTGATAGAAATTGCAGTGATCAACGGTGCAAATGAGAAAAACGCAACAGGGCAGAAAAAGATGCAGTTTGTGAAGATTAGCCAAGCAACATGCTTAATCGTGCTGGACTGGGAGTTTCCGGAGAGATCCTCTTTTTCCAAGTTGCAATAGAGTTTAGTGTAGATAACAGCCATTAGCAAAAACGCTAATGAATTCAGGAGCACTAAAGTTACTGTGAAACCTAACAAAGGTGTTTCTCCAGTGGGGAACGGCAAGCAAAGGGGTGATGCTGAGTACTCTGCTTTATAAAAAAGTGGTAAGCATCCCGCTACCAGAGCACACAGGAAAGCAAAAAATGCTGCAATTTGAAATTGTTTTTGGCGATTGCTTTTCCCCTTTTTAATAAACTCCTTTGCAGAGAAGCTCCGTTCAACAGCTGCCAACATCAGGAAAAAAATGGCACTTTCTGACGAAAAAACTGCAAGAAACCCAGCAATTCTGCAACCACTGCCAGTCTCCCACCATATGCCAAATTCAGCAAATCTCCCCCAAGATACAGCATCCAAGAAAGTTAAAATACCAGTATAGATTCCCATAAATAAGTTAGAGACAGAAATCAGGCTTATAAACAGTTTGGAAGATGGCAGTGTAGTACAGGAGGCAAATATTGTTAACATGACAAGCAGGTTGAAGAACAAAGCAACCAAAAAAATAAACCAGACAGTAAGCCGAATCATCCAGCTGCCCAATAAATATTCACAAGGCTTAAAAGCACCTAGAAGAAAACAAACAGAAGGACAACCAATTTAGGAAAAGATTCTGCCTTAATAAGCAAGATTTTGAAAAGGTCTTATAAAAGCACGCTCCTCATTAATTCATGAATAGAATACACAGCTGAACTGCTAAATAGGTCAGTTGAAAGTAAACTATTCTGCTGAAGCTATTTACTAATTAATTATGCCTGAAATAATAATTACTGCAGTGAATGGTCACTTGAGAACATTTTGTATAAACATGCTAGCTAAACAAACTTAATTACTTTTTACCTATTCAAAATAGCTTTTATTAGTGCCACCTAAATACTTTTTTATTTTATGTAGATTTCATATTTCATAAAAAAGGTTGTCAAAAAAATATAAAGTAAACGTTCACAATCCCCTCGTAAGGGAAAAGAATTTTTTAGAAGGAACATATTCTCTCAAAACATTATTCACAAACATGCCTCATGGAATAACTTTTGGTCACAAGGAGACACGTGTAGAACAGCAGACAAATTCAATTTAATCAGCTTTAATAGGGACAGGAATTTACCACAAGCTTTGTCCCCCAGCCTCACCACTCAAAGGCACTGTGAGCTTAAAGAGTCATATGAGAAAACTATATTTTTATTCTTCTTTTGCCACTTAGAACAGCTTACATAATAAAAAAGTCCAACAAGCAAAATAATAGGAGGCAAGACGAGGAAAAAAGGTCACTACTATTGCTTACCCTTCTAATCCTCCTAATTGCTATTTATTCCATAGGGAAATCCTACTGATTTTAAGTAACAATTAGAAGAATTTAACCTCTCCTATATCCCCATTAGGCACTGGTGATTGTCCGAAGCACAATAGCTTGGGATCCCTCCCTGCAGCTGGGGACCACTCAGGGAGCTGAAGAAAAATGCCAAACTGCAAAGGCTGGAGCTTCTGAGGAATTACAGGATTCAGCCTATGACCCTGGCTCTGTGCAGCACATGCCCTTCCTTTAGGCAGGGGAAAGGTAAGGACAACACATCCCTAACGTGGGCAGGACCAGAACTGCCAAGAATGATTAAATGTCAGTGCAAAAATCTCGCAAGGCCTAAAGCAACTTCCTGAAACAAATGAACTGACAAGCAAAAAAAAAAAAAAACCACAAATCTTTTAGCTTGTTTAAATGATCAAGCTTCATGTATGGGCACAAAATAATGGATTATCAGAAAATCAGGAGTAAAACCCCTTTTTAGCAGGTATTCCCAAGTAAAATATCAATGTCAGAATAACTAATTTTACGATACATTCACATGACACAACAATACCTCCTAAGCTGATCTACTTAAAAATAAAAACAACTTCCTACTTACAAAATTTTAAAATGTCAATTCTGTATTTCCAAAAATCAATTTGAAGCCATTTTTCTAGTAGCTGTACTTTAGACAAATAAAAGCCACCACCCTGTCCTGTCTTTCTCCCAAAGTCTAGCTATCCTTTGAGTTAAAAGTTACCCTCCTCTCTAACTGATACTCCCAGCCCATGGTGGGAGGGGGCAAAAATTCATGCTCAAAAGGGTGTTTCAGTGAACTTGAGCTACTTGAGCACCACTGTTCAGCAATCCATTCTTTAGGCAAAGTGGAAAGTGGATTTACAGGCTGAGCAGTGATTCAGAACTTACATGACAGGTGGAGTATCTTATGACTAGATGGCAGCATGGCATAGAAACTTGTTCATATGAGAGGGACTGGTGAAAAACAAGGCAAATTGTGAACTTGTAGAACAAGCTCTTTCTTTTAGACCTACTACAGCATTTCTGGCATGGACAAAAAGAAAGAGCTAAAGACTTTAAAAGTTTAACCCATGTAACACACCATCTCACTTCTCATTCTGTAAACAGGAGATCAAATAAGCACCTTTAACAAATTAACTTTCAGATGATGTACAATTACATTAATAATATATTTGACTTTCTGACTACAGGTTTTTTTGGCTGTGATCAAGAAATCCTTGTGATATTCTGGATATTAAAGCTAGAGCTAGCTCAAAAGATAAACAGATTTTCATAACATAAAATAGTAGTTAGGAAAAAGAGAAAGAAATAAGACTTGAAAAACTCCTGCTCATCCAGAAGTAACTTCATTGGAAGCATGCTGTTCCCCCCTTCTACATGTTCCTCTTTATGCAGACAACCCTCTGGAGAGTCTGTGGCAAAGGCAAGAAAGTAAGAGGCACCACAGCAAGTCCTTTAGGAGTGGAATGGTGTACAGAAATCTGCAGTTTGAGTAAGAGAAGCAGAAGGGCAGAAACAAAGCTTCCTAGAATGGAAATATTCATTGCAAGATCAAAGACTTTTAACACTCCTGGACTGTTCAAGCCTGAATTGGAGTAAATCTGGTATGCCAGTAAGACTAACCACTGCACAAGTGTCTTTAGCAGTTTAAGATGTTACTGCCTACTCCAGCTACTTGTAACAGCCTTCTGCTCACAGTTAATGTGGCTATAGCAGAGCTGGGGAACAGATCACGTGAGTGTTCCTTACCCTCTCTCCTGGAAAGACATCAAGTTTTGTTAAAACCACCAAGACAGACAGCAGTTTGAGTTAAGCTTTTAAAGCACAGGCTGAACTCTCACTGAAACAGATGAGGATTCATACAGTCTGCTCCACAGACATCTCCTTGGCAAAAATAAGGCAGAATTAGGGAGCAGTGCATTAAACACAGCAGACTCCAAATATTAGCATTACAGCCTTGATTATTCTGCTTTTGGAAAGAAATTTCTGTATTTTTCCTAGCATAGTTCTCCAATAAAGTGCTACGTATTTAAAGCCGAGTCAAATCTTTGTGATTGCTCATCCAAAACAACACTGACATCAAATCAAGTTGTGCCCAAAGCATTGTAGAATTTAATCTTCTGTGTACAGAATGACTACCACGAATTAAAGATGTAATTCAGCACTCAACTCTTTGCATAACACCATGCCTGAAGTTCAGTGTGGCTAAAGCACATTAAAAGATTTACCTGTTGCTGGTGTACAGTGAATAACAGTCTGTCCCAATTCCTCACTTTTCACGTTTTTTAGAATATCTGCATCAGCTGTAAAAGTGAAAAACATGTCACTTGTAGGAAGAAAAATAAGTGAAATGGCAGTGGAGCTGCCTAGGATGGAAGTAGTTCACCAACACCTGAACCTTTTGACAAGTGAAGTTGTTCTGGTTTGCCACATAAGGTCAGAGGCTCAGTGCAGAAATTGCTGCTCACAAGGCTTTGCAACAAACCAACATCTTTGATCCCTGGGGAAAGATCTATGATGCCTGAAGTAGACAGTGGAAGGACAAGTCCTGTCTGAATAGAAAGGTTGAAACACTGAGAACAGTAAAACCATGACAGAAGCAATTGCAGTTTGAATTTATTTTTAATTACTTTTTTTTCAGACAGGCAAGCCTTACAATGTCCAAAGTATCTTTGACATGTTTAGAAGGAACTGCACTGCTGATTTGTAAGCAACTGCTAAGCACTTTCAGAGACTGCTTTTGTATCCCTGTAAAGACATTTTTCATATTCCCTTATTCAAAGGCAACATACACTGCTATTCTAGTCTGGTACAAAACAATACTGCTGATTAAGTATGATGAAACACTTACCCTTCTCATGATCCATCGAGGCACCTTGATCTTGGTGACTGGAATCTTCAGCATTAGAGTTTAGATAAGAATCACAACCCCAAAATGCACAGCACTGATAAGCATATGGTACAGAGAGTGACCTGAAATACAGGCAGAACAAGGAAGACCAATAAACTTTGTAACCAAAGTTAAGACTACCATCTATTACAAATACTTAAGTAGCACGCTTCAGTGCTAAACTCAAATCTTTTTCTCACAGTCGCTGATAAAAACTGTTTAATATTGGATCAGGTATAACCATTTCTAATGAACTCTTGCACTGAGATAAAGGACAGGTGATGTATACAAGTGAGAAGCACAAAGATGATGTTATGATATTTAGCTCTCTACTATTCTTTCTACTCAGTATGCAAACCAAATTCTGATCAGTTTGTCGCATTGCTGTAGAAATTAAACTGAAAACTAACTAAGTAAGCTAATTAAAGAGTAGCTGTTTTGTAAGAAAGTTAATTCCCAGATGACCAAAACCTTGTGTTACATCTTTCCTTCTCACTCTTCATTCTGTGATATCAAAGTAAGATTTTTATTTTTTGCATGTTTGGCACAAATGGTACATACTATTATTCTGGCAGAGAAGAACTACATCTTCACACAGAATTCTAAAAAAACCACATAAACAATGAGGTAATAGCAGACCAGAATCTAATTTTTTTCACTTAAGACTACAATATCAACTATCCTGAATTCTCTCCTTGAAAATATTTAGGAGGAACATCAGACTGCTTCTTCTTAATGTGCAGAAAGATCTTTGTAAAATGGAAAACAGTTCATTGCTGTCTGATCCATCACCCACAAAAATAAATTACAGGTTTCCATTTGAATGATTATTTTTACTCTTATCATTTGCCTCCAAGAACATATATAAAGCATGGTGATTATGTAATCAGACACATGCCTGTTTGCTGTTTTCCACATTGTGAAAGACACATGTGCTCAGTTCAGTAACAAATGGAAATCCACCCAAAGCACTACTCTCAAGTTGGATGATACCTTGCCTGAAAAGTGGTGGAGGAAAAATACAAAAGATCCCAAAAAAATTATCCTCAAATGGCTTCTATACCAGAACAGTCAGATGCCCTTTATATAGACCAACACTGAGATACTACAGGACTCAGCAAAGGGCCTGATCATTTGTCATGAGTACTATCTACACTGGCTTCATTTATTATCACATTGCTTGGTACTGCAAGCACTCTGTGGTGTTATTTACCAACGTACCGGAGCTTTGCGAAGTTCTTTGCTGCCAAAGCTTCTTTCAACTCAGAATTGCCTGTGAGCTTAAGCTGGTTCAGTCCATTCAATCCTTCAACTGGGAATGAAGTGAGCTCATTGAAACTTAGGTCTCTGGAATGTGAATATTAAGACCGTGTTACAAGTAAGTTTGAAGATCCTCTGGCACACATTTCATTAAAGTAGGGAAAGACTTTAACTCTCGTACAAGGCTGTGGTCTGGAAATGCCTGTTGGTGCAGCAGGCACTCTAAAGAAGTCTGCCCTGCATATATTCAGCTAGCAAGAGCCTTCCTGATTCACAGATATTAAACAAATGATGAACACATCACTTTAAAGCTAAAAATATTTATTATCTCAGCAGTTTAATGACAGAGAGAGAAGGTGACTGCACAGAACAGCCTACTTACAGGTTAAGAAGAGCTCCAACAGTGATGAAAGCTCCCTTGTGGATCTGATGGATCTGATTTCTACTGAGGTCCCTGCAATGAATGCCAAAGGAGATTATTTTGGGAGCTTCACCAAATGTAACAGCCACTGTACTGAGAAAAAAAGCTAAGGTGACAAATATATCATGCCTTTACCAGAAAAGCAGAACATATCCTCTCTCCTCCTCTTCAGCCAGGTGCAATAGTGGCCAAATTCCTTGGTAAGGCAGCTGTATCCTGCTTCACCTCATTGCCAAAGGAGAGTCCATCTCCCATTCCTGCTCCCTTTCCCTTTCTTTCTGACACTACCAGTACAACCTGTGCTCCCAAGGCAGAAGCTGGTTCTAGCATCACCTATTCCCAGCATGAAGGTGCCAGGATGACCACTTTGGTGACAATTGCATCTGAGCAGGACATGTTGGCAGAGATAGGAAAAAGAACAAGCAGAAGAGCATCTGCTTTGTTGGATTTCAAATCTAGCTCCAGCTTCTGCTCGACTGCCATAATGTGTATTATAATATTCTTCAAATACCTGTCAATTTCTGGATTGTTTTTCCTGCTAATTTAATATAGCTTGAGTTGTAAGGGGAAAGAATAATTTTGTTTACTTATCTGCTCCTCCCGAGGAAAACAGATAAGATTTCTCCAACAAATACTATATAATGAAATAGTATAGTTACAATGCAAAATACTGGACTACTGAAAAAATCTCATTTTTTAGACTTCCTATTTATAAAAGTATCTTTATAGGCCAGAAAAATAAAATGGAGTGTAGAAGGAACAGGGCTGAAACTGGCTGCTGGCCTTTTTCCATCAATCAAATTTGTAACACCAAACCCTGACATCAGTTAACATGGGAATCAAAAACATGATCTTGTTTTATTCAGCATGCAGCTATATATGCACTTACAGGACACGAAGGGAGGATAGTCCTTGAAAGGTGTCCTCTGCAATTTCATGGATTTGATTATGCTGTAAGGAACTGCAAAGGGAAGAAGGAGAAACAGAACTTTATTAGCTGATTTCAAATGAAGGGATAGCTTGGTGTCCCCTAAGATATGGCTTTAGCCTTATCAATGACAAGATTTTACTCATTTCCCCTTGTAGGCAGACTGCCAAGTATTTTGCATCAGCTATGTTAATACCACCATGAAGCACTTTCATGGCACCTCTGCCCAATCCCAATTCACACAATTAATTTAGAAGAGACTATTAAGTGTGGAATGAATTACTTTCAAGCTAAAAATAACACTTTGTGAATGCTGAAGAGTCATGCTGAAATTTAAAACAACTCTATTCCATTCTTCAGGGAGTCTTTGGGCATATTCTAACCATTCCATTTATGTGCATAGCAATACTACTATGAAATGCACGATTAAGCTGTGTCTTTCATTTCTTTTGTGCCACAAGAATAATTAAGCATTAGCTAATTAAGGAAGTAGTTGAATTCTCTGTCCAGCACATTTCTCATATGAGATCATATTATCTCTCTTTGTCCTTAATTTTTGAAATTTAGGATTAAACATGAAGCAAAAAAGTCTCTAGAGATGTGGACTCAGAATACTAAGGAGTTTATAAAAACAAGCAGCACTTATTCTTACTTACATTTCTTCCAAGGTGTGGCAGCCCTTAAAACTTGGGAGGTCCTTTATATTGTTATAAGACAAGTCCCTTCAAAACAGAAAATGGGAGAAGGGTGCTTAGTTCAACTCCTTTCTACTTGAAACATCTCATCACTTGTAACTTAAATAGATTGACAGAAAAATCATCCTGTTAGTACCATTCTACTGAAAAACTAAGAGTAGTTTAGAGAAAAGCACAGAGGGAATCACAAGTGTGAGCTCTACATCTCGGTATACACATACCCTAAAACCTACAGTACATGATCCCTGAATTCTGAGAGTTATAATCTAAAAAATTTATTCATAACCTGCTTTTTTTAGAATAAACTGGATAAATTGTATGTAATGCACAAATTTGGTGCCAATTTTGATTTAGTGTGCTGGTAACTGCTTAAGCAAAGCTAGGAAAGCTCAGAATGTTCTGTGAAACAATGCTGCAAAAAAAGACTAGAAACAAGCGAACAATCTTAAAATTTCTATTTGAAAGGTAAATGGCTGTTTGAAAATAAATCCCACCTCATCATTCTTTCTCCCCTGTTTTTCTTCTATCAAACAGAATGTATTTTTTCTCCTCCCTTTTTCAGGATTTGCTTTTGTTCCACATTTTCCTGTGTGTATCCTTTGCAAACATGGTTTTTTTCCCCATCCTCCTAATGGTTTCAGTTACCCATTTGGGGTTTTTTGCATTAATATTAACACATCCTCACTGCTTTTTCTGTATAGCCTTTGTATTGCTATCTTCTTCCTCATTCTCGTCTCTATTTCTTTTGGTTCCTGATGTTCCCTTCTCTGTTCCTGAACACAGAAAGTCAAAGCACTGTATCTAAATCTTTAACCTCTGAATGCAGATGACTATGGTTGTGTTAAGAATGAATGGTGGCAGAACGAATTTGAATATTGGGCTCTCCTGCACCATCTTATATATCTCTCGTAACATATGAAAGAAATATCGCTTATCTCTATAAAGGGGACTCTGTTTAAGGAATACAATGCATTACATCAAATCTGCCAAAAATCTTGATTTGAACAATCAAGAAACCAAATTTCCAACTTTGGTAGAACTACTAGGATGAAAAATTCAAAGCAACACTTTTGCTTTAAATTAGATTTAAGTTTCTTTCAAAACATTCTGATGTATGAAGAGAGGCACAATATGTATACTTACAAAGTTCGGAGCACCTTTTGCTCTTGGCATAAATTAACAGGAATATTGTTTATCTTGGTCCCTGTAAGAGTTCTGTGGGAAAAAAACCCAACAAACCCCCACATATAAATGGCTGTGTTGTCTATGACAGATGGCATAACAAGGATATATAAGAGCAGAATGCTATCGGGGTGCTAGATTCACCCACCTAATTTTTTTGTTTGTTTGTTTTTTTTGGAAGAGGACAATTTTTCTGTTTTTCAGTTCTGGGAGAGGGGGTTAGTATCAATGGCCTTTTCATAGGCTTTTCTCAGCTTCCCCTACTCAAAAAACCCCCCATTCAGTGGCACCCAGGTATCACAGTGAGGAAAGCTGTATCATTACATTTATTGACAGGAAGGAAAACTGTATCATTATATTTATTGAAAAGAAGAGAACATATATGCAGTTGCTCTCCAGATCCACTAATCATATTTCAATTACTTCACAAGAGGCAAACCCAAGAATTTATTTCTGCAGAAGACACTTACAAGCTCTCCAGATTTATGGTTCCTGTCAAATTAGGAAACCACTGCACCATGCTGGCACCCCGAATGACCCTAAAAAAAATCCCCATGAAAATCAGCTGTGAACTATTATGAAATTGAATTGTGACATTCAGTCTTATTATCAGGGAGATATTTACACCAAAGAAACATTATAACATTCTTACTGCTCTTAAATTTTACACTTGAATAAAGTGTGAAAGACAGTCTTTTCACTGCTTCTTATGCTACTCATTTGCTTAATAAATTACTCCTTCATGAGCAAACAATTGGAATTCACCAAACTGGAAAGAGTGCTATCAACACACATAGGAAAAGTGTAGTTTGTAGTTCAAAGTCTCACTCCATTTTGCTTATTCATCACCCCCAGAAGTGGTGTATTTTAAGAGCATACATGCACTAACCTGCAAAACATTCTCACCATGTACATCCCTGCTGAAAAAACACCAACGACATACTGCAGATTGTTTAACTAAGAATTAAGAATCTGGCCTGGGGTTATGTATCTTATAAAAGGTAATTAAAAAAAAAGTTGTAGAGCATATTTAATAGAGCTTCTTAAGAAACCAGATATTCCCAACAATAACAGTATTTATTAAAACGTACTGCAAAAAACCTTGTAACATAAGAGGGAGTCAGAAAATTTATTTATTTTGAGTTTTAGCCACAACATTTCATACCCATTTACTGTACTGTGTTGTCAAGAAGGTACTTACAGGGAATGCAGATCTGACAGATTCTGAAATGCTGAGTTCCCCACAAAAGACAAAGGATTATCATACAAATGTCTGGGAAATGAAAAACACATTTCAGTGGTTGTTCTTACAGTCTGCTAAAGGCTAAAAATAGATGGATGAAAATTACTTACATCGTTCTTAGAAGGGGGTTTCCTGCAAATGCACCATCAGGAATTATGGAAATGTAGTTACTGTGAAATCCCCTAAAGAAATTAGCAAAGAAAAACGCAACATTTAAAACTATACTGCCAGCAGATTCAACCAGTAGTCATTTTCTTCACATCTACTCAATTCCCAATCCTGCCATAACCAGGATTACAATAGGACTAAGTCAAACTGTAGGAATAACTTTAAAGGCATGATTTCTGTCTACTGCACTGAAACTAAACTAAATCTGTCTACTAAACTGAAAATATATCATTAAAAAGAAATCATTTTGACCAAACATGATGCTGTACTTTCACTTTTCCTACTCACCTCTAAGGAGGGGACAAGGAAAATATGTATGATCAATGAGTACTTAATCTGCTACTGGAGGCCAAAACCATCTCATGATGAAGATCTATGCTAATGGTTCTCCGGAACAAATTGCCTGCTTATGTAACTCCAAAATAATTTTCAACACATGCCCTCTCTAAATGACAATTATATTTTCTTTTAATTATACTTTCACTTAGTGTAACTTAACCTGATTTAGGCTCCTGCATGAGACAAGCATTCTTAAATCCAGGAATTTTTTTTTCCCTTTTTATTTATGGAAAGGAACAAGAAAACTGGTAAAAACGGAGAATAAGTAATACTCACAACTCCTTTAGACTTGGAAGTGCTTTTATGGCTTCAGGGAAGTCTACCATGTTATTATAATTTAAATCTCTAGAAGAAACAAAGCAAGAACATTATAAAACTTTTAATAGTAGCCATGAATTGTCAAAATAATTTTTAAGACAGTCCAATGAAAGAAAAAAGTTCTCACAACACCTTTAACTAGGCCATAGAATAATTCCAACTTAGATTTAGTCTTCAGATGTTTTACATGCTTTATAACCAGCTAATAACTTAGGTAAGATACTAAATATTACCCAGAGGATTATTCATATTAAGTCAAATAGTATTTCTTAACAGCAAAGCTCAGTATTTTTCAATACCGCACAGATTCTTCTTCAACAGAATTTACACAGAAATGAACGATGATTTCAAAGATTTTTTTGAAAAGTAGATACAAATGACTACTCTTTATATCATCTTACTAAGAATACGTTTTGTCAAGGTTTTATAAAACAAACAGTAAATAAGGCATTATGTAAAAGCAGACCTGGCAGCAAAAGCAATTATAAATACTAATTAGAAGGACAGAGAAACCTCATGACACATTGGTGATGGGGATCGGTTGAATTCTCAGTTAACTTGTCACTATTCTAGCAGTAATGTCAGGACCTCTGCAAAAGGGATTCCTTATAAATGGCAAAAAACATTTTCTGAGTCTTACATCAGCTGTATCTATTTACACAGCACCTCATTACTTAATTGGGGTTGTAACAGGATGACAAGATGAAGTAAGCAGCATTTCTGCACTCATCCAAGCTCCTCATATTAAGAGGCTGTCACTGGCTTGCCCTTGCCCCCCTTCATTAGTTTCACTTATTTAGCATTCTCCAAAGCACAAAAAAAAATGCATTGCTGAGGGAGATACTGCTTATCAGACATTCACTGAGTGAGCTGAAGGGAAATGGGAAATGTACCCCAAGCAGCTGAAAGCCATTCCTTGCCAGTGAGGTACTCTAGAGGTTGAGGATGAGGAGCAGTGGAGCAACAGCCCTCTGAGGCCCTCTCAGAAACCTCCTATTGTCACACAACAGCTTTGGTAACGTATCCTATATATGTTCAACCCTACAGGAAATCTGAGAAACAAATATTTGTCCCTTATCACTCATGCGGCCACTCAAACACTTGTGATCTATCCACCTGACTCAGCAGAGTGCTATGCAAAGATAGACCAGCTGGACCAGGGATAGGAACATTAGAGCCACATCATCTAGCATGACATTTCACCCAGGCTAATATTTACCTGCTTCTCAACAGAGTTAATTAGTTTTTGGTGGAGCAGTGCACTGATACCAGCCTTCAGTTCTGAAACTTGAGCTGGACCTAAGTGTCAGTGGCATGTGTTGCACAGTGCACATACACCTGATTTGCAAAACTTTCATTATGCCAGTATGGCAACCTTGATTAAGCTGAGAATGAGACAAACACTGACCACAAATTATTTTAAGAAACATACTTACAAGGTTTCAAGGTTGTCTAATCCATCAAAACAGTGCTTTCCTATAGTTTTTATTTTATTATTATGAAGATGTCTGAAAAGCAAAACCGAAACAAGTGAATGATTTCATATAAGTTAACAAATTAGCAGATATTTCTATGAAATCAAGAGAGTTAAGTAGTTTAGGAAAAAAAACATTGCATGGGGTGGATTACACAGAAGAGTATCTTTCACTTCCAGACAGAGTATTTCATCCTCATATAGAAACATAATAGATTGCTTGCAGTCAAGACAACCTATTTTAAATCTTTAATCACTCTTCAGAAATGTGATAGAAGTATTATGTAAACACAGAAATCAAACTAATTTTTGATACTATTCCTTGGAGATTTTTAAGGCTACAAAGAAACAGGTTTCAGATAAAACACAGAAAATTTTCTTCTTTTAGTATCTCTGAAAGCTTTCTCTGACAACCATTGTTTTAAAATATTCATTATATAAGGAGATGTCAGAAATCAAATCTCACTACCCATAGCCCATGTGACTTTTTGTTTAGGAGAAAGTCTTCAGCAAACCTTCAGCGGATTCTCTAACATACACGGTATCATGTCATGTTGGCAGTATAGGCTGTTACTAGTCAACTGAGCTAAAACATAGCAAAAAAACCATTTTCAGTGCCACTGTAGATTAATCAAACCTGTAACTGAGGAGAAAAGCAAAGTGACCTATGAAATACAAATACTCACAGAACAACAAGACTTGAAAGGTTTGTAAATGCATAGTCAGGAATGTGTGTTATTTTGTTGAGAGCCAGCGTTAAGGCTTGCAGAGAGGGGAGATTGCTGAGCGGATAGATAGGAACTTCTGTCAAACTGTTGTCATCCAACCAAAGGTGACGCAGCTGCACAAGACCCTCAAAACTGTCTTCTGGTATGGCAGTAATATGGTTAGCATCTAAACGCCTATATTAAAACAGAAAGAATTCATGTAACAAACTCACAAACTACAGATCAGCGAAAATACCAACTGAAGTCCTACTACTCATGAACTTTTTTTTTTCAAGCTTATGTATCTTTCACTGAAATAATTCAATACTGCAAAGTTTGAAGTTTCATTGAAAGATGCATGAAAACCCTTTCAAGGCAAATGAAGAGCCCTTAAAATAAAGTTCCATAATAAACTTTTCAAACATTATTAATAAAACATTTTAACAAATTCATGTGCTTATAATCAGCTAACCAAAATGAATTGATAACTCTGTAAGTTATCAACAAGTTATCTCCCAACAAAACCCTTAGCTTCTAACACTGCAATAAGTCTTTAAAACAGTAGCTTGACAGCATATCTAAGATTGCAGAGGCATTTACTCATTTGAACAGATTATCCCTACAGCTACCTTGTTGATAGCATTGTATACTGTTGTATGCTTTGTTTTGTGGTACTGCTATACAGTAACTAAGCAACTACTTTAGAGAACAAGATTATTAAAAACTGTTCATGAACAAAGTAACAGAGTTATGAATTATCCCAACAAATAAAACATCTCAACTAAAACTGATTGCTCTCCTCCACCTGATCTTTTCTAACATTCTCCACAACAAAATGTAAAATAGCACGTCAGCACTGTTAACTATTGTACATTACTGGATTTGTCATCATACTTTTTCCCTAAATGAATGCCAATTGCAAAATTAGATATAGTAACTGTCCTGGTTCCAGCCACGACAGGGTTAATTTTTGCAGTAACCAAGATGGGACAAGGGGACATATCTAGGACCCAGAGGTTATTCAACATCCTGGGAAGAAGCAAAACATTCATAAAGCAGTGATAGCCCATAAGATTAAAAAAATGGACTTTAATGGGTCTGAGAAGGCATAGGGCAGAGAGGACTGGACAATATTTGACTGTTCTCTGACCTAAAGGCTGTCTTCTCTAGGTCAACATACAGCTGAACCATGGTGACTTCACTGCAAACACGAAAGAAAGCACCTTGCACAACTGATTTGAAATGTCTGCTGTACCAACCAAGGTGCACTGTGCTGCCATGCAGGGAGACAGAACACATATACCCTCCTCCATTAACATGGATGCTCATTAAGATACAAATCAGCACAGCTCTGGAATTATGTTAGCGCTCTCTGGTTTCTAAAGCCATGATCATATATGCTCTTGAAAGCCTAGCTGGATTAGTTTCAGAGGTAATTTCCTCCAGCCATTCACCCTGTCCTTCTCCAGGCAGGCAGCATGGACCAAGTGACTTTGCTGTATTTGTCCCCTGGCACAGTCACAACAGATCTGGATCCCAACACTTAAAGGACATGCAGAATTCAAAGGGAGAAGACAACCCTGACCAAGAATTAATGCAGAAGACAAGCCTGATCACAAATTTAATACACTTGATCTTTTTCCTTAAAACAGAGGTTTGTTGTTGTGATGCATGCGGTTTGCGTATTTCAAATTATTGTGAAAAAAGTCATCGGCTGAATTTCCATGTAATAAGAAATCCAAAAATACATCAAATTAAGCAACAAATATACTATTAAAAGTGGGAACTTACAAAATTATCTGCAGTCAAAGTTCTCTCCTAAGATGAGTGAGGTGTCATTAGCTCTAAAGCTGTACATCAAAGAGGTAATTCCTATGGTTCATATACAGGCATCCCCTTATCATTTGCCCCATGGTATGACAGGTGTGTATGATATTCTATTTAAATGCTCTTAGGCTGCACTGAGACTAGAACATTTCAGAGAAACTAAAGTCAGATGATAATAAAGGCAGAAAACAAAGAGGCTGGGGGGAGAGAGGAAAAAAGCCTGAAGCTCTGCTTCAGAAAAAAAAAAGCAACTAGAAATTATTCATCTTTCTTGTCTCCTAAATTTACACAGCTCCCTGAAGATCAAAGAATTATTTCCCAATGGAATAAACATATCTGAGTCTTCTAATTTCTCCGTGCTCCTCCCCCCCTCTTTTTTTTCTAGGTTTTTTTTGGCGGGGGGAAGGGGTTGGTTTGGGTTTTTTAAAGAGAAGCAGCATACTCAAGAGACAGGCCTCAGTCATTGTGCCTACTTGTCTAATCCATTTGTACTTCCACTAGCACCTTGCTAAATTCTATTTATTCTAGGAGACTTTGGAAAACAACAGCACACAAAAAAGCTGCATGACCTGCTCCTCCTCTCCCATCCTTAAAGAAGGAGGTGAACATAAGAAGGATGGACGCACACAATGAGGGAGTTGAACTCAGCCAGGGAGAACAAAGACGGTGATGGAGATGATGACAGACCCTGAATTTTTAGTTTGCTCTGCCAAGACCTCTGTCCCCCAGAACAGGTGGATTGAGTACCCAAGTAACCGTACTTTAAACTGATGACTGTCCACAGCCATCCAATCTCTTGTGTTCATTTCCTCCAGCCCCCAGCAGGAAAGATGAGGGGAGAAAGAACACCACCACCCACCACTGACATTGAGCAGGGAGGTTTGGAAAGTGAAAGAGAGATTTTTAAGTTATTTGGCCATTTTTGCCTTGTCCACAATTTTTTGTGTTCCTTCATTTCTCCTAAGAGCTTAATATGCCATGGTTATTTTTTCTTCCTCTTCCAAATAGCCAAAGCTTATCCACATGATACTAAATGCACAAAACCAGCAGAAATGCTCCTGCTTAGTGTGAAATGCACGTAACAAAGCAGTTAGCGAAACAACTGAAAAGCAAACCTAAAATATTTGACAACCTTCACAAAATATTAACAATTAAGGACAACAACTTTTCTTTAAGGTAGATAAGGGAATAATCCCCAGCCCCAATAACTAACAAAGAACAAGCAATATTTTTTTGCTTGGACTGGACTTCGTACAAAGACTGTCTTTTTCCATTATATTGTTAAAGACAAGAGTATATTCTTCAAATTAGAGCTTGCAGCATGTACCTTAATCTTTCAGAAGCTACTCCAATTCCAGCTTTCTTATAAGCACTGGCTTGCGAGAGACCTTTACGTTTTAGTCTATAAATTAAGAGTTCACTTGTGGAGCTGTCATCTTCACTTTTATCACCTCTCGGGTTCCCTCCTCACACAAGCACCAACTCCAGAAGAAGAAAAAAGCAGGAGAGGATGATAGAAACCTAAACATTCAGCAGCTCTTACATCAGTATTTGATATATTGTTAAAACAGGAACATAGCAAGGTCTTCAAACAACTGACTTTGCTTTAAGGAAACCAGAACTAACAAGAACGCCTACCTCCATTCAAGTGAATAGAAGTTTCAAGTCTAACACACACATATAAATGAAATTTTACATCCAAATGTACACACACTGCTTAGGGCAACTGCCCTACAGCCTGCATCCCTTATAGGTAACATCGGAGAGGCCTCCAGGACCAGCCTCCTAGCCTCACTAGCTCTCATCTGTGACCACAGGCAGTCTTCCAGGCTTCAGCGACTGGGAAATTTTAACAGCCTTGTACTAATAGCCTAATTAACAGCCTTGTACAGCAGGAGTTTACTGCTGATGTTAATAAAAGGCAAATCACTCCCAGCTCTTGTGTTAAACCACTTCTGCTCAATGGCAATCATTAAATAACTTTGCTCTTTAAAGTGCTCCTTCAAAAACCACAAAGAAATCACTCCAGTAACAGTGGAGTAGATTTTTAGGTCTTGAAGTTGAGTACCGATAAGCCTGGTACCTCGGAAATCCTGCTACAATGGGAGGCAATAACCCATGTTAACAGAGGTACTTTAAAACACTCTGAGAGTTTGCTCACTGTATCAAGCAGTGGCTCTCTGTGCATTATGTGTTGAGAACATCAATACAAGGATTTGCTTTATTCAAAAATAAATTTACAGCAGCCCTCAGAAACCAATGATACATGCCAAAGCTATTTCCATCACCAGTACTGATGTGCCAGCACATCTGTTTCTTCCATCTAAATGTTTAAGATGGTACCAGTCAGAGGTCACAGTTTGCTGCAAATTACCCACGGGGATTCAGCTAATTTTGCCTACATGCTGTTTAACTTTCACCATCTCATTTAAGTTTCTGGTCATTCAATTTCTAAATAATTCCCTGATTTTATTTGAACTTAGCAATTCCTTAAGCAAGCTCAGACAGTTAAAAAAAAAAAAAAAAAGCTACAATAGTCCCAGAAATTCCTGAAGTTCACAAGAAACCATACCTCACCTTCAAGAAACCAGAACAGTTTCTAAAGGTAAAGATGGCATAGAAAAATACAACTCTCGTCATTCAGCAAGTATGTGAAGTATACGAAGCAGTATATTTAAAGATTTTTCAGCACAATCAGATATATTCAGAAGAGCTCTTGTACATTCTTAACTCTAACCATTAAGGAAGAAAAACATATTCAGTGTATTAAAGTCTGTATTGGTTTTGCAGGTTAAAGAGAAAATATGTCAATTTCTTCCATTCCCATTCTGATTAATCCCGTATTTTAACACAGACTAAATCTGAGGGCTGATCCCCTTTAACCCCTTAGTAACAGCAAAGTAAGGAACTAGAAAACCTCTGAAGACAAACCATTAAAAGTTGCTTAGCTGAAAAGACACCTGCCACAGTTAGGGGTGCATACTACATATAAAACCATTGAAAGATTCTTAACTTCATCTAGTCATTGCTGTTGATGAACACTTTCCACAGCCTCCCAGACACTACTGACCCTACAGACACGTCTTGTCCTTCCAAACTTTGTAATCCAGAATCACAAAATAATCAATGGAGCTCTAAGGCACTCTTTAAGAAGAGAACAGCAGAAATAGAACAGAACTGTGTATTTTTCGATTATGTTTGCCTTGTTCTCTTCAAATTCAGGGATCTTCCCTTCTGACATACGTTGCGTTTATGGTTTACGTTACTGAAATTGTCACCAGTGTGAACTATGGCTTAAAACTGGTCAGTTTCATTACCAGCAGAATGTTTCTAGATTTGACTTTTTTAAAAAAATACAGATATTAACTTGATCTGTATAAGGAATCCCTCCTAAAGTACAAAAAAGCTAGAAATGCACGACTGTAGCTGGTATGTGCTACATCACATATTTTCAATGTGTTCTGACTGAAATATGCCTCTATTCTCTGTCCCCATGCTTTTATCATACATTTTTATCCTGCAAAGCATGATTCTGCTCTCATTCCTTTCACTTCTATATTAGGACCCTAGTCCTTCCTGCCTGGGCCAAGATGATTCCCACTCCCAGAAAATATTATCCCATCCCAGTTCAGCACATTCATACCTCCTGCCTTATCCTGCCTCAAGCCTGCTCTGGCCTCCTAAGATAGGAAAGCAGACTGAAAAACTGGTTATGATCCTGCTGTGAGCAGACTGGGCTGTTCAGGGAGCCAGAACTGTCACCAGGTACTGCAGAAAATGACTGCTGACCACATGCATGAAGACATTTACCCCTGCAGCTCAGGTGAACACCCACACAAGAAAGGCAGAAGCTATCACAGTTCAGTATCATGCTGGCATGATCCCAAATCCCACAATTTGAGAATCTGGCAGAACAGCTAAGCTGCAGTGCTTTGAACTGTTGCTGCAGAACACTCTAATATTCCCTGCATGTGGACATGTGTGCACATGTGCTGGGACAGTAGAATTACAATTATAATAAATCATACCAAATACATTAGCAGATATTGACAGGCTTTCAAAAGACTCCTGGATTTGATGGCAAGTGCACAGTGGCAATTAGGTTTGTGCATTTTTTAATTCAAGTGGAATGAAGTTTCCTTTGTAAAGCACCTGAAAGTCTTTGTTTAAATAGTGTAATTCCAATATTTGTCACACACTGGGGATTGTACTAGACTATTCTGTGCTATGACTTAAAATTCCTACATAGCTGGGTTTCTGTGGTCAATCAGAGCAACGCTAAAAATTGCTGTAGTTTACAGACCCATTTTACAAATCCCCAGATTCTGAGTCAAAGCTCAGAATAAACAGTTACCAAAATAAGTCATCACAGTCAAATATGCCAAGGCATTTAAAGGAGGGACTTTCTTTAATTGGTTTCCTGGTCTTACCCAGGGAGCAGCTTTGCACATGCTGTTGAGCAGCACACCGCTGTGCTACTCTGCCTCTGGCTCTCTGTATGACCCCTGGATTGCCCATAAACCTCACCAACACCATTTCCAGATCTAAAATACAAAGTACACCATTTCATGGCCTTGTAATAACAAAAACATGTTGTTGATGCTTTGCAGTAGTCGAAACACATCAAGACTATTGTTTACCTTTGCGAAGCTCTTTGTCAGGTTTTTCTGCTACCAAATGAGGCGGGAACAAGCTGTACAACCACTGGCTTCTCCCTTGGTAGAGCTGTCCCACAGTCCCACCTATCACAGCATCTTGCAATGTGAGCATACATCCTGCCAGATAAACTTTTCTGGGGTCCTACATAGCAAGTTTCCACTCAGTAAAACTCCTTAATTTTACTAAATTTCACCTCCATATAAAGAACCCTATTCTAACTCTCTTTTGGAGGCCAGAGCTGGGAAAAATATTCAATGCAAACAGAAAATAAAGAGTTGTCATTTAGTATTCTGAACCAAGCTGGCTACTCACCAGCTGTAAGATGAACACTACAGATCATGAAGCTCCTATAACCATCTTCTTTATTTCCACCCAGGTATGTTTACTGAGCTTGTTAATACATACCACATTGTGGCAATTGTCTTCCTATGAAGCTAAAAACTGGAGCATATTAAGAAAAAAAAACAGCTGTAAAGGAGTTTCAAATGAAATTATTATCACGAGGAAGTAATTTGTGCCTTCATCAAGAAAAAATCCCTCTGAACCATACTTCAGAGCAAACTGTGGAACTGCAAAAAGAGGGTCAGTTCAGTAATGTTTAAACTTGCAGGTTTGGGATGGAGATTATATAGAAGAGTAGAAGCAGGTTTTCTAACATATATTCTGCAATGAGTTATTTGTTTTAAAAGAAGCTCGCAGCGATTTGGGTGTTTTGAATCCCCACAAATTCCTTCAGGAGGGGGATAAATCACTTTTTCCTTTTTTTTTTAATACAATAAAGCAGGATGCTGACAATTCCTGTCCATTCGAACAAATTACAGTGGTCTTGCAATGCAGACAGGTATCATTCTCAGCAACAGAGAGGGACAAACCAAAGGCTGATTCATATCAGTGGATGGAAAAAAAAAGCCCATGATAAAATCTTCCTGAGCTTCAGATTAGCTCAGTTGGTTAGAGCATGGTGCTAACAACACAAAGGTCATGGGTTCAATCCCTGTGTGGACCATTCACTTGAGAGCTGGGTTCAATGATCCTTCCAACTCAGAATTGTCTATGATTCTGATACCAGTGACTTCCAGACTGGATTTGCCCACCATTTTTCCAACAGTTATCAGGAAATCTCAATTTGGTTTTCCGCAGAAGAAGTAGTAACAAGCAGGTTGCTACTACTTACTAACCTAATTTCCTCCTTTTTCACCATCCTAAACTTGATATAGTTTATCATTTGCCCTTGAACAACGAAGATCCTAGAAAGGGAAATCTCACCACATTTTAAATTGATAGAATTATATCTTAATTGTAAGGATGTTTTGGTCAAGTGATTACAATGATTACATTATACAATCTAACAATCATCCTACTATTTTTTTCAAAACTGTTTGCTTTCTTAAAAATAGGAATTAAGAAAAAAAAAGAGAGACGATGGCTTGATTTTATACATTCATTATTTTTCCCTTACATTTCCTTCCTTCCCTTTTGCACATAAAATTATCATCAAATTATCATCTCCAGCAACTGGAGATTTACTATCTTAAAGTTTAATTAGAGAACAAACATTACTGCAAATCTGAAGAGAAAAAAAGAATGTTCACTGAAAATGAAATGGATGATTTGTAGACAAAATTTTTACTAAAGCAGTTTCTCTTTCTGGCATCAAAGAAATCCTGGAAGCCAGGAAGAAGTTTTTGTTCTGTTTTAAATAATTACTAAAGGTTTATTCATATAATGCAATTTGAAGGGCTTTTATTACAGTGCATAGTATTTGCACCAAAACCAAGGTATTTTCTCTTCTACATACATGCTAAAACAAGAGTGAAATGCAGACGTTAAATTCACTGCTTGCTGGAATATCCAAGCAGCTATGAGAAGTAGGGCCAAGATCCAAGCTTAGGGAATGCAGAAAAGCGCCTTTGCAAAAGTTGTGCAATAGTTTGCAAATCTATTTTGCAAAACTAGGTTTTTTTCAAAAATCCATAATCTGATACAACACCGAAAGAAACAGGATCTGGGGCCAGAAACCTGAATTATGGCACAGAAAGAATAGATAATTTACCCTCTCTCTCTCTGGACATAAGCGGGAAGGAGGAAAAATTCTACAGCCCTTCCCACCTCCTCCTCCTCACAGTGATAGGCATCTACCACCTAGAGTGCTGTATCTATTAAGGCCTGATTAAGATGCTTTATAAAACATAATAAGCCATGAGATAGTATAAACACATATGAAATACCTCGTGTGCAGCTAGCAATAATGGCTGAGGTATTCATAACAGTCTGTGAGATTTCAACACCTTCCTGTAAAACCAATATCATACATGTCTCAAGTAATACCTCTTCCCAGAAACCCCTTTTCCTCCTCTGGATACAAAAGACTTGGGCATCATTCATTTTTGCACAACAATTCAGAATTGCTTAAATACCTCAGGATGTGCAAGAGGGATTACAATTTAACTACACCACCACTGCATTCATACAGCAATCTTGGACCTGGTGTTTGAGTTTTGAAAGAGTTTCCATTTGGGTCACTCCAGCAAAGATGACAAATAAAATTCCTTATGAATTTTAATTGTGAAACATTGTTCCAGTTGCAATTGCACTTTCAGAAACTCCAGGTACATTAGTACACATACATTATTATACTTCATAACTTTATAGAATGAAGCAAAGGTGTACAGAGTGACTGAAAGTGGACCTTGGAGAACAATCCAAAACCAAAAGCAAAGTGAGGAAACTTACAAGGACTGCAAGCCGCTTAACCCTCTGATGGCCTCATTAGGTACAGTCTTCAGCTGATTGTTCTGTAGGGTTCTGTAAAAATCCACTGTGTTAATAAAGTAGAATCTGACAATCATCTTAATCAATGGTAGAGGTAACAGAAAAGCCTATAGTCCTGTTATGGTTTCCCAGATTTCTAGTGTATGTAAAAGCATGCAGAATTATCAAGACTGCATACCCAAAGGCAACGAAACAAGAAAATAGGCTATTTCAGTTTTATTTACAACTCATTCATTGACAGCATTAATTTGCAGAGAACAAGCTCTGACACAATATGCTGAAATTCTCTTGGGAACTCACTGAAGAGGTTAAACAACACTAGGACAAATTCGTGACAAGAGATTATTTTTTTGGTTTTCTTGTGGAATTATCTTATACATGCTACAAAACACACAAACCTCTAATTTTTCCTTAAGTCACATGAATACACAATGCATTAACGATCTACTTTACAAAGTGTGCTCACAAAAGCACCTTTGGGCTAAGCTGAATTAAGTTATACTGTTGTGGGTTTCTTCAAAATTCTCTCATAGGACAATGTATGTCATTGAGTTCTTTTGTAAAGAGAATGTAAATAACCTTATAAAATCTTACTTGGTTTTGGTGCATACTGGGGTAAAAATTCAAGTAGACAACAAAGTTAACTGTTAATCAAGACCCATGTCCCAAATTTTTCCAAGAACTGCTAGAATTTCAGGCACCTCTGGTGTTGAGTATTGCAATGGATATGCCTTCAAGAGCTTTGACACTTTGCACTCAATTTACAAAATATCGCATTAAATAGTACTGCAGATGGGCAGTTCCCTAATATGTATCCTGTTTATAATGCCTGTGTTTTTTTTCTTTAAAACCTCAAGGTCTGCTATTTTTTAAAAATATCTCTTTAATTAACTACCTATTACCCTGCTAGCATTTGGAAGTATTTACATCATCAGAAATCCTACAGTTTTCGAATAGAGGTTTTTAAAACCCCAAACAACAAGAAAGCTTTTTTTATCCTTAGCTATGGAAAAATAATTGCCACAAAAATTCTTACCTCAGAAAGAAAAACAGAAGATTTTTTTAATAGTAAGCCATTTCACCTAGAGAAGCATCAAACTATAGCAACTTTTTCTATCGCCAGTAGGGAATAATTCAAACAGTGCATTAAATCTCTAAGTTCTAGTACTACCTGATAATGTCAGGGCACCTGACAGAGTATGCTGAAGGGGTGGAGAACAAAAGCTTACATGTCCTTTTTAAGATTTTTCCTCTGATTCTTCTGCTACAAGATATACTTCAGAAACAAGTAAGTGTTCTAATAAAACGCAATAATTATAGTTTAGTCAAGTTCATCACTGTCATCTTAACCAGATCCAGCAGGTTTTGTAAAGTTAAAAAAAAAAAATTAGGAGAGCTATACATTAGGAGGACGGAAGGCAAAAAAATGTCCTCCGGCCTACCAGTAAACAGTCTGGCTGTGCACTAAGAAAGCATACAGCTAGCTATGAAGCTCTAAAACCCAATTACTTACAGAACTTTGAGTTCTTTCAACCCGGACAAGGCCTTTGGATGGATAAAACTAAGGTCATTGCCAGCCAGTCGCCTGGAAAAAAATTGCAATAATAATTTCAGTCACAAAATACAGTACTTCTACAACGATCTAACTAGGAAAATCACTCCTATATCAAATTTTGCAAGCAATTATGCATTTTGCATTCAATTACGCTACATTCACAATCTTCCAAGTTTGCTGTTATTTTACTTATTGCACATTTATAACAATGAGAATGCATTACTCAGCCTCATGGATATTCTTTTGCAAATGTGCTAGAAAAAACACACCCTAGAAGGATGAAGAACCTTGTTATGGTACTAGGTTTGAAAGCACATTTACCAACACAATCCTCTGGCTTTCAGCATTGCTCCACTGAAACACATGCTCTGGTACCCACTATTTTTAACCCATACAGCAGTTTCTAAAGAAAGTATGAAGTTAAATAAAAATAGCTAGATGCTACAGCAAAGCAGAAGTCTCTACGGGAATCTCATATATGAAAACAATATTCACAAGCAAGTGGTATGTTCACTCAGTGCTGACAGTTGACAGGACACCTGCTGATATGACTAAGACATAATATTGGTAATATTTCATCTTTTTGGTCAGCTATTTGGAGGAAACTCTTTTGGGGCAGGGAGAAATGGAACAGGATTCTCAGCCATACACACTCTCTCTCAAAATGTGGTTGGTTTCAAATTTGGACTGCTAGACATTAACACAAAGTAAATTATGAAAATCACCATGATATTAAAAGTAATAAGGACAGGAGATGCTGCAGAATACAAAGCAGGAAAGCAGAAACAGCAGTCAAAACAGCTGCTTCCAAATGAGCTCATGCCCCATTCCCCCCCTCTTTTTTTTTTTTTTTTCTTCAATGTTTTACCTCTCCCCTGACCAGCAGATCCTGTGCAGCCCAGCCTTGGTTGAGCTGCTAATAGCTGTATTTTATCAAGGGTAAAGACAATAATGCAAAACACCTTGTAATCCATAACTGACAAAAGCTGCAAAAATTTCAGCCAAAGTATTTGCTTTCAGACTAGGTTTCATATCCAAGCTAGGCAAAAGCAATGTTGGACAAGGTTGTGCAATGAAATCATTAGTGGAAATACTATGTACAATCCAATAAGTGTTAATAATTAAAAAATAATCAATGTGCTTTAACAAAGGTTACAGAATATCAAAACCCACCTCTGCTGTTACAGGGCACTGTGAAGCAAGCCAGACACAGTAAAGGGAAAAAATTATTTCAAAGAGGCAAACAAAGGAAATAACAAGAGCAACATCTAAAGTATCAGCTTGCCAGACCATAGCAATGTTATTACATTTTTATCTTCTTCTCTAACTACATAAAAGAGATTACCTAAAACATTTAATGCTTACATAAATCTGCTTGCAACAGAATTAGTGACTTAATAAAATGCTGCCTGATAGAGAGGATGCTAGTCATCTTTATTAAATCCATTTCTCAAATGCAGATGGCTATTATTTATAAACCAAGGGAGAACAGGACAAGTACACCTTCACGAACAAGAAGGTGACAGCAGAAGATACTATTTGTTCTTAGAAAACTGTGTTACTCTTGCTTGTTAAGGTAGACATTGGTTTTTAGTCCTGATATTTTCACACACCCGCCAATTGCTATGGCTCTAACATCATTACAAGCATGCTTAAGAAACCCCCCACATCTGCTGACTGCTGAGAAAAGTTTGTCTGCATGGCTTGTGTATAATCAAACAGCTCTGAAACTAGAAGAAAAATAAAAAGAATCTATGCATACTTATTCTTGAAATCTCCTGTCTGCAAGCAACATCAGAATTTCAGAGCTGGGACATGATTTTTCAAATACTTTTAATTTTTAACATCAATGGAAGTTTCCAGATGGCAACTAAACATTCCCCTAAAATTCATTTTGTTGTCAGTAGCTGTCCAAATCAACTTTATTAACTTTATCTGGGGGGATGTGGAGGGAGGTTTGCAATATTTCACGTCTTTCTTTTCAACAGTTTCCTAAGAAGTTCACTGTAAACAGAAAGAAGTACTGACGAAACATGCTGGGTCTCTACAGCAGAGAGCCAGTAATCTGCAAAACACATTTATGTTAAAAGGTGTTTGAAACAGCATAATACAAATCCTTAAATCAAAGAAAATTTCACTGAGGCTGTAGCACTGAATCATTTTGCACACAAACACTACTATGATTATATATTACACAATTCAAGGAGTGGCAGCCCTGGTAAATGTGTCAGGCAGCTCTGGCTGCAGCTCAGCCAAGGTTCCCCATTAATCTGATGTGTGTGTGGCTTTTCAGGCATCTGCTCCCTCTCCCAAAGAGGCTGGGGATTATTACTTTCTCTTTAAAAAAGCTAAACTAGATACAGCTGAATAGTCTCCCCCAACCTGAATGTCACTAACAACAACATAAAGAGCACCAGAAACAAATTACAGCTGAACCAGAGCAAGATTGGTGTGACTTCAAATAGTAGGACTTTGCCTTCCTCAAGGCAACTCTTGCTTCTTCAGCCTTTTTGCAACCAACGGAAAAAAACCAACCCTTGCAATCAATTACATTTCCATTTCTCCACCATCTGGCAGTGTTCCAGGAAGTGCGCAAAGGCTTTACTAATCAGTTTGCCAAATACACATTTATCATTCATACCCTAGCCTTGGCAAGCTGCTTGTGAGGAGGTTCCAACTGCAGCTCTCAGACAGGCAAAGATCAGTGTATCACACACTGCTCTCAATACGCTTTCCTCTACAGCAGTATGCAGCAGCTGGAAGGATGGAAACGTTTCTGTTTATATAACCAGGTTCATTTTAAAGAGAGAATTGAAAAATTAATAGCATACAGTATAGCACATGTACAGCATTATAAAATAAGATGTCATTGAAATCATCCAGTCAGGTTTTCCATGCTACCTTCTTTCAGCAAGTCTTTAAAATATTCATTATTAAATACTTTAAAAGCATCTCTGTTTCTCTCTCTCATGCACACGGTAAACAGGCTAAGGGAAATCACAGCTTTACCAAGGCCAAAACTCTAGCACAACAGAAAGGACACAACTTTCATCTCCTTACAGCAAGACTCACTATCCTGCTTGAGACCAGCCCTGGAAATTTCTGCACTGTGGTGGGACAACTTCACATTGCCACAAAGCAGCACCTGAAGGCAGCCCTATATTTACACTGTCAAGGGCTGAGTACCCATCCTTCCCTTCATTCTGAGTGTAAATGGTTACAGAGACCTGGTCAGAAAGTCCATCTGTTGCCACTGAGCCAAGCTACATCACCATTAATTAGAGCTCTTTCTCCCAAAGGCAGTGGGCTGCAAAACAGATTCACCCACAGAGACAGTAAAAACTTAATTAAACAGACAATTGTAAAGCGTCCTGCCATGCTATAAGGCCACAAAAAACTTTATTTGGTATCTCTGACTTCTCAAGGCACAGACACAGCAGCAGGCATCATCTGAAGTGGGATGAAAATGTGTTTCACACTGACCATGAGTTTTTCTGCTAACTCAATCCTGACTCCTCTTGTTTGGAGACTCTGCCAAGGACTGCAGGTATCTGGAATAAGTGCATCTGAGTTAAACCTTGGAGGTTTCTGCAGTGGAGTCACAGCTGTAATGTAGTTACCTTTCTTCCAGGTGGGCAATCTTGTAATTGCTTAGCATTGAATGTTGTAGTCTTCTATTTTTACTTTAAAATTAAAAATTGAGTGTTTTAACGGTAAGTTTGGACAAATTCAAATTTACAGAATCAATTTCAGTGTAGGAAGATAACAGAGTAGGACACACAGAGAACAAAATACTTCTGCTAGCCTGTCATACAGAGGTGAGCAATACCCTTTAATCATTATTTTAAGTGACACAGTAAATAATCTCCAGATGTGGAGGACACCTTACTGTTATTACAGACACCAGGATACAACGTGGCTGAAGACTAGCCCTTCGTGGTATCTCATTCCCAGAGTACACAGCAAGCCTAGTTTCTTGCACTGAAACTGCAGCTAATACTGTTTTCTCTCTTTTGGGAAATTAAAACTTTTGCAATTATGCATCTGGCAACCCAGCTGCATATTAGCCAAGCCAAGTTAATCACTGGTGTCACTCCAAAAATCAGGAAGAGTGTCCCAAGGATACGTTTTTGCCTGCAACAATTAAAACCAGCACTCTTATTATGACAGGATGCAATAAAACTTCTTGGAAACCTCTCCCTTTGTCTGGCACCCCAGATGGTAGTAAAGCTTAGGATACTTGGGCAAAGAATTTCATCTCCTTCTGTCTATCTGAAGTCTTATGCTCATACAGAAAATGTTTTTGCTGTGGATTTTGGGTTGGTTTTCCTTTTCCTCTTGGTGGTATTCTGGGATGCTTCTAACCTTTTGCCTATCTCATCTCTGACAAAAATAAAATGGCTGCTTTCTCCACAGATCAAATTCAAATAGTGACACAGACTGCAATCCTGACATGACAATAAAACACCTGATTTATTATTTTTACTTCTACATTGGCTGCTTTGTCTTAAGATCCAAGACTCCTATTTCAAAGTTTAGTCAAGCCTGAACCATCCATATCACTGTCCCTGTGCCCAGTCAACAACTTCTTTTAGATACCCAACTTTCACATATATATTTTCATCCCATTGGAAAACATTCCACTGCTTCTCCATCTGTATTTTTGCAAACTCTACTTTTTTTGCTGTCTTACACTGAAGTATTCTACTATCTTTATATGCCTGTCCCTAACTCCCGCTTTTTCTGGGTTCTCTTTGTTTCCCAAATACAAACTTGAATTTTACTTTAAGTTCTCCCACAACAGAAGTAATCTTTGAAAATGCATCATAGATAACTTAATCCATGATGCCCAGCAAGTGTTTCCTCAGACTTAAAAAAGAGCTTCCGTTTCCATCTGTGCCAAAATAGCAGTCACTTTGGAACGGAATTCTGTTTTCCTTAACAGATGATGCATATTCATGTGCTATAATTTATTAATCAAGGTTTGGAACTCTACAGGAGAGGTACAGTCATTTGCAGGAAAATACAGGGTTTTGCTGTGTCCCTCGTGCCGGGCTGGATGCCCTGCCTGGTGAGGACACACGCCTCTGCAGACAGCTCCTACTCAAGATGGGCAGCTGCAGAAAGAGAGGAACTGGTAAGTGGAAGCTGTGTCTCCAGACTAAACTTGGCTTTGCTTATCTGCAAGTAGCAAACAGCCCCTTTGGGAGTTTTTTCAGCTGCAGCCTGCTGAACTGCTGGGAAGCCAATCTATTGCCTACAGGTTACTCCAAATTCCTCCACACCAATTCAACAAAACTAAATGGATACTTTATTCCACTGCTGCTAATGGAAAATGCATTTGTCTCCTCCTTTTCTTGCAGTAGTTTTAGTATTATACATATAACCTCAACCATTATTTATAAAATCATGAGTATGTACACCAAGACACATCATGACTGAAGAAAGAGGACTGTAACTACAACCAGCACTGAAACTGTACCAACTCCACTTCTTGTCATGATCATTCCCTTTCCCGCATTTACAGCTTTCTCAAAGTTATAATGAACTTTTTAAGATAATTGATTGTTTTCAAAATGCATTTCGAGTCTAAAAAAGCTGAAGTATCTAAGTAAACTAAACTGACTGATTAAAAAGTCTAAAGCTCATTCATAAGTTCTATGCTTAAATTGTCAGCAAGAGTCACCAGCATCTACCACAAGACCAAATACGCTCTATGATAATGCTTTTTATGGAGTATCAAAGAGTTGTTTTTTTCCTAACAGGAAAATAAATTACTATGGATTTTCAGGAAAGCAAGCATCCACAACCATGCAAAATATGCTCTATCCTTTCATTTTCAAGCAGTACCTGTATTAGGGCAAGACCTTCTCTAAGTAGAACCCACAGGCTGCAACACATGCACCGAAAGAAATAATATAACATAAAACTATTATAAACTACGAGTTGTTGAAACAAGCAGCCTTTGTAATCTCAACTAGTATTCTGCAGAAAAAAACCTCAGAAGTTTGGATAATTTTTTAACATGGACACATACGTCATAAACATAAGCAACAATACCATGGTGTCTTGAAATCTGGTTAAAACCTAGTCTACAGCAGAAATGCTGAGTTGTTGCAGAAAGAAATTTTGATTCCTCTCACCTCCAAAGCAAAATGCAGAATATATTTTATAAAATACATTCTCTTCTCCCTCCTTGCCTTTGCACATCTTGTACTATGTTGTGGTAACTTTGCTTTGCTTTACCATAGGCCAGATAGACCTTTCCCTTGATAGCTATCTCAACACTCAGGTAATAATGCATTTTACTTACCTAGTACGTACAGCAGAGACGCACAGATGAAAGCCACCAAGTTTGGTTTTGATCAACTGGGACGCAACAACTCAGTTAACTACAGATTTGTGCTTTTAGCAGATAGTACTGTTTGGATGCTCAGAAAGTTTCCAAGATCATGAAATATGTTAATGGTCAGACATGAGAGGGTGAAAAAATTGCTGCTGATATAGTAAATCCTCAAAGTTGCTTTGGTCTGTTCATACAGCCTTGTCTCTTGTCCTGGTGTTTACTGGCTATCCAGGCATGGGATCTTTGAATGACCATGCATCTAGCAAGTGACAGTGCAAAACGGGGAAGTGGATTAAGTCTACATATATTTGGTAATTAAACTTCTGTTATTGGTTTTTTAACCACTTCAGATACATACTGGGTAAATGCAAGACCCAGGTTCTGCAGATACCTTCATGAATGACCTTAGAGAAATTGAGGTAATTTTCAGTATGATTCTTTGATTCAGTTTAGGTTGACTGTTAACTTTCTTCCAGCTGAAATAAAAGCAAATATTTTAACAGAATCACCTAGAATTTTACTTTTATATAAGAAGGGCAGGAAAAAGAACTCTACCAGAGTCTGGTTACTATTTCTGTGCCAGGACATCTGCCAGGGCTAATTAGGCAAGAGCACCTCTGTACTAACAAAAAAATACGAAGTATAAACATCCAAGCAGAGGGGAGGAAAGGAAGTAAAAGAATGACATCACTATGTCTTCTTACGGTAACATACAGCATCATACTATGACACTATGATGACAGAATATACTCAATTACTTTCTCAGAGGATGAGGCATTTACCTTCAACTTACAGGATTAATTTTTTCTCCTTTTTTGTCTAAGGTTTTTGTAGAGCTCATGTGATGACTCTTGAGACTCCAGCCTCAAATTGGCCACCTGATACGTCTTTTGTTCCGTACTCCAATTTCTGAAACCAAAAGGAGGAGGAGGAGGACTGCATGGTACAAGCGCCATTTGGAGAACTGTACTTGGAGAGACCCAGCTTGAGAGCTTCTCAAGCTACTGCTCAGCCTCCAGAAGCTTCTTATCTGGTTTATACCTTCAGACAGCCCCAACCTGGCAACTGAGGCAGCATAATAAATAAGGCTTGTAAGACTGGTCTTGAAGTGTAATACCGCAAAGTTCAGCCTTCAGGACATTTAGCTAAGCCAGCTTCTCTGTGTGTGCATTTGAACAGAACACTGAAACCCAAAAAAAACCGACAGGTAAGGAAAAGGTTTTGTTGTCCTCTGAAAGTTCTTGCATCAGAATAACCAGTTTTGGGATCCTTATATACAACCATGCCAACTTTGGAAATTAACATGTAGAAACAGAAACTGGAAAGAAAGAAACTTCCTCATCTTTTAAAAAACAATGGAATTTACTCAACCTACTAGCATCTATCCCCACAAACAGGAAAAAATATGCAACTGTCAAGCAGAGCAAGAACCTTCTAAGCTACAGAAATACTATTCTTGTATCAGCATGATTGAAACTCATCCAGAATCAAATTGATTTAGGACTCACAGAGATAAGAAAACACTAATTAAACATAGGTTGGCCAACATGTTTTTAAACATCATTTAGCATTTAATGCAGACCAAGTAAGTGGTGTTTAAAAATATCTTAGCTGACTGTGGTTAATTCTACTTGGGAGTCTTTGCCTAAAGGTTTGTCTTGACTAGAATGTGAAGGTGCAAGTTACAACACGCTGACGCTTTCTAAAGCTCCGGTGCACACAAGGCAGCAAGCATTTCTAATGTGAGCTGGCTGGTCAAGTTGTTAGGCTTTTAGCTTGCTACCACACGAGAAACCTACACCTTGCATTTTTTTCATTAAAACTTTACCTCTTGGAATTCAGGCTGGAGCAAGAGGAAATCATCTCCTCCAGCTGTTCAAATATTTAGAGCTGGTAGATCAATGAAGGACACTCATTGGCTTCCAACCCAATGTCACATGGCTATTTTGAAAGACCAACAGCCGGTATCTATACTGGCTGCCTTTGTAAAAAAGCAGCTGAAGAAAGATCTCTGCCTGTTCTTCAGACTCTGCTGGTGGGGTTGAATGGACAGAGATGGGGCAGTATTGTCTCCAATCGTGCCAGCCTGTTTTACAAGAGGATGTTTAACCACAGTTTTAGTTGTCATACGTGAGCTAACACAAGGCATCAGGACAACATGAAGATTCATCCTTACCTTCTCTACTCAAAACAAGTCCTTCATCTCCAGCTTCTAACTATAAACCTTGGGAGTTCTCACATATATGAAAGAGAAAAGAATTGCACCATCTCATCAACAGTCACACACTACCTTGAAGATACTGATTTTAAAAGACCTAGCACTGAAGGACAAGGCAAGTCTTTCCATCAAGTGTTCCACAGCAAGGTGAGGAAAGACACAGCATTCTAAACTAACAGCCCAGCCTTGGCATAACTCCAGTACATGTCTTATTCATAAAGCTCAGGTAATAAAAAAGACATGATACGCCCCCTCCCTGCCCAAGGATAATACAACTTGGTGCTGATGGAGAAATTAGAAGGAAGGGTACCATCTAAATTACACACTGAAATAGATACTACAAAAACAAGCAGCTGTGGCATTTCAGCCAGGTGGTCATCTTCAGCTGCAGTCAAGAGGGAAAATAACTCTATGCATTTCCCTTGCAGATACTTCCTGATTACAACCTTATGGCAAAAACCCACCTCATTTTCACTGCTAGTATACATTTTAATTATTCCTTATGTTCCTAAAACATATTCTGTCAATTAAAAGCCATGATCAGAGACTCTGGCCAGAGAGGGAAGATGAGGAGACATTTAAGCAAGACCTCTTAAGACTTGTGATCAACATGAATATAATTAAATAGTTGAGCAAATACTCAGTCGCACTATTTCTTTTCTTGCAAAAATTAGTTGCACGTGTGTGGTCTCTTGTTCACTGTTTATTCATCTCTCAAAAAACAGATTAGGCTTGTGTTTCAGAAGAGAGAAAACTTTTATTCATCTAAGCCTTCCTTTTATTACTTTATTTCCCTAATCATTTTCAGCCAGACATTAAATAAAATCCATAAGAAAGTTTTGCCCTTGCCTGATAAAAAAACAGTATCGAAGGTAGTGTCACAGGAGAGAGACTATTTCATATCATGTATGAGCAAAAAACAAAAACACAACAGATCTTGACAACAGATCTTGGTATCAGTATATATCTGGAAATTAACTGAGCACTCATGTCTGTTGGTGCTTTCAAGAAGGATTATTTTCCTTGCAGTGTTACTGGGTGTGATATGGTTTTTATACCCACCAGTTGAAGAGCAGAGAGCACCCTCCCCAACCCTTGTCGGAGAAGGTCAGGGCTCTGCCCCGAGGCTGACTGGTTGGGAAATTACCTGTGCTACCCTTCGGACAATCACATCCTTCTGTCACAAGTAACCTACAGACAGACATGCAACAGACTGCAGTCCTCTGCTTCTCACATGGACCAGCAGCCAGACAGCTAAAAGCTTATCATCTAAATCCTGCCCATGAGTGCAGGGCAAATAAGATGACAATATTCTAAAGCGTTAAGAGTGAAAGTCAAAACAAGCTTAAAAGATCATTAAGTCAAAGACACTTCTGCTTTATTGGAGTGGTTCAAGTTTCTGAAGACAGACTGGAAAACTGGCCAAGAAAAAAAAATCATTTTGATTTTGCCTTCCTCAGTAAGAGACTGCCTTTTTAATTAATCTAGCAGATCATTCACAAACAGAGTGTAAAATTCTTCAAACTACTTTAGATAACTTTAAATATTGGAAGGGACTGCCACCTTTTAAAAGGCCATCAAAACATAACACAAGCAGGATATTCTAGTTAAAAATTCACACTGGAAAATGGTTTCTACTTTCTAAGAACACTGCATTATCTAGTTATATTTTCTAGTTATATATTTCTATAAATACTTTAAGGTGTGGTTAGAAAACCATGGCCAAGTTCTTCAAGAATTTTTAGTTTCCATATCATGTTCAGGGCTGCAGCATATTTATGTTAGCATTTTCCAAAGAATACACATCATTTAACTGCTAAGGCAAAACCCTTGGTGGTCTGCTTCTCCCTGACTCTGACCATTGGCATTTCAATAGTTTGCAAATTACTTCCAGATGGGTATCAGTTACACAGACATAGAGAATTTTTGTAACATTTATAAATAGTGCTAGAATCCTGCAGACATATAGTAAGTGTGCTATGTAGTGACATGCATGACAAGGCTGGGAATGAGGGTACATGGAGCACTCAACCCAATGGCTGGATTCTGCCCATGGACAAGTCGAAACCCCTTTGCTTGTACTTGTGAGTAATACTCCGATAGGACACCATCTCAAAGTTACAAAATCCCAGATTATTCCTGCAAATTTGATACTTTGCTGGCAAGTCAGTTGCCTAAACATGGCCATTTAGTGCAATTGCAGATGTCCTCTTCCACCTGGCATCAACCGCCATTCACAGCACCCAGTGGTTTCCCATCTGTATCAGACCTGTCAGTCTGGTGTGGGTGTCTTGGATAACCCAGAACATCTGAAAAGAGCCTGGGATGCATATTTGAAGCACCTGATTTGCTTCCTCTTTGGTGACACAGAAGGCACTTTCGAATCGAGCTGGCAGCTGTTCCAAGTCTGGTACTCTCCTTCTTTCACTAGTGTTCATTTTAGGATTTGGAAAATGATCCTCTGAAGTCTCTCCAGACTACCAAATAATTCACTTCATTGAAGAAATGACAACCTCCATTTTAAGTGGCCCCTACTGCACTTTTTAATCTCAGCCTCTCCACACATGCAACTCAGTTGCATAAATAATACGTTCTAATTGCCTCCCATTTCCATTCAATTAAATTCTATGACACTATTTTGCAACACTAATTAGCAAACTCTGCCAAGGGCTAATCGAACACAGCATTTAACAATGGCAGGGCTAAGGCATAGTATGAAGATAAAGGTGTCTGGGGCTGTCTCCTTGATGGAGACCTACACGAGTCCACACTGATGTGGGTACTTACTGCATTCCCATGAGTTTGTGGGAGTTTCATTTGCTTTTGACACATAATTCTTGGGAGAACTTCTCAATGAAAAGTCACTTCTAGCACAGATTCCAGCACCGCTTTAAGTCTTTTCTTTAAATTATTTTTCTTTGGCATGGAGACTAACTCCCAGGTTTGCGTGCTGAGAAGGCAACTTTGCTAGTGCCTAGCAGTCAGAATTCGGATCTGTTCAACTAAAAAAAAGCCAGGAAGCAATTTTGACAATCATAGAAAGGAAAAATTGGGGTTGTACAGTAGGAAGTATGAGAGTTCAGTTGTTCCTGTTCATAACCAGCAAAAATAAAGAATGAAATATTTTTGTACCCCATCCCACAGAAAAAAGGAACAGGGAGAACGAAGCAGAAACGTATCATATCTGGTGCTGGTCATTTCCATTAAGGAGGAGAGCTGCTTTTGTTTGAAACTGCTTTATTATATCCCCATTTAAGAACAACTGAACTGAAACAAGGGAATCTCGAGTTGTGTTTTTGTTGTTTTTTTTTCCCCAGAAGCTGCTTGAACACATCAGGTAAGCATGCTAAGAATGATTTAAAGTTTCTCAGTGTTCACACATAATTCTGAGCTTAATGCTAGCCCATTTTTTTTTCAAACTGAAAACCTGGAATTTAGGGGGACAATAAGGTACATGTAGCAAATAGCTCTTAGGCAACAGGCACAACAGATGATGGCTGAAGGCTCTGCCTTTCCTCTTTACCTCCTGACACACCCCAAGGTTTATGAAGTTGCACAATATGCACACCCACCAGTTAGGTCTTATTGCTTAATCACTTATTAGGAAAAAAAAAATGAAGTCTCCCACAGTCATCTACATTGGAAAAACAGAATTGTTTGAGTTCTTCAACTTCTGGTGTGAAATATGCCTATGAGGAATTAAAACTAAAAAAGGGGGTTACAAATCTAGTCTAACAAAACATACAGACATACAGAAGCACATATGATAAAGCACATATGGAATGTAGGCTAGTATACATTCTGAAGCCAACCAGGCCTTCCTAAGCCTCTTTTTTTCCAACTGACTACTCATGCCATAAAGCCTTCTTAAATTGTCAATTACACAAATGCACCATCTGAAAACCTATTTTTCTTCCTACAGCATTCTTGATTATATCACAGATTTATGCAATACCTAAAATCAAAGGGAATAAACCAGAACCTGTTAAACATTAAATAAGATATCACACACAATTTATCTGACATAAATAAACTCAACTGCACTCCACAATTGTACTGACCTGAGTCAAAACTATTTAAGAACTGGGTAAAATGGAGTTATTTAAGTGCATTAGTAATGGTAGCTGCTACATTACCAGGATATAAGAGAGATCAAAATTCTAAGGAGAGGTGGAACACCTTATTAAAGCAACCAGTGAGGCTGAGATGCAAAGAAGAACCTTTCAGGAACCCAAGTCTTTCTTCAGAAGCAAGCAAACCATCTCTTATCAATTTCTCAGTATCTTTGTTCCAGTGAGGTGCAGTGGCTGTACTGGTTATAGTAGATAACCAGAGTCAAAGGGTTCAGGGCTTTATCTGCAGTTTTGCTACAGGGTTCATTTAGCCTTTTGCCCTCTACAAATGGTTTCTATTCTTTGCTTGTTTCCTCATTGGTGAAGTCAGAAGAACACTTCCCCACCTCATAAGGGTGGTCTCTTCAGGGAAACAAGCTGTTCTTTCCCTAAGGTGATTTATTGAAAAACCTCTCACTGCGGCATTCATAGCCCTAGTCTTGCCAAAGTCACAAATAGAGACAGCCTTAATTTGTACTTTAAATGTTCTTTAATATAAGAAATCCTACTTTGTCACTGAAAATATAAGAGAAGCAAAGCAAATTGCAGGGGTTTTGTCTTATCGATTGCTTAGTACTGGAAGTTCTCAAAGCTCTCTTGCAAAGGTTGAACCATTATCCTTACCCTCTCTTCACAGATAAGGAAACTATAAGGCACACAGAAAGCACTTGTCACATAACAGTACTTAATATTAAGTAGTAAGTGAATGTCAAACCTGCCTCCCTGTTTACTGACTCCGAAACCCCAACCTAATTAAGGACTATGCTATGAAAGCATGCTTCAGCTTTGCAAAGACATCTTAGTTAAGACTTCAGCAAAATACTGAGCACATGAGCTCGAGGATTCAGAAATCCAAGTATCAGTTAAGTAAAACATAAAAAAATAAAGCTAAAATGAGAGTAGGACAAAAGCAAGGTGGGAAGTAGGAAAAGAGATTCCTGCCAGAGAAATAAGAAAAAAGAAGCCCTGTACTGCAGAACTTCTCATATAGGTCAGGATGGGCTTGTAAGCACTGCATCTGCAGCCTACAAGGACAATGGAAGCCAGCTGCTCAGTAAATGAAGCAACATTTATTTTATGGAACTTATGCAACAGCTATACTGTAGCTCCTTCAGAAACAATGGTAATTACACAACTCTTGTGTTATCTTTGGATAACACTGTAATTAGAATGTGTCATCACTCTACCCATGATTAAAATAATTACTGCAAAAAGTCCCTTGTAAGTAGCATTTACTGTCCTGGTTTCCAAACATGTACAAGATTATATTTTTAAAGTATAATTGCTTTTTCTGTTCGCAGCTCAACTTAACACTGTTCCTCCACCCACCTTCCACTTTATACAGCCATATGATGTTGTAGCAAAACTTTATCGTGTGTAAAATACTTACAGCTCTTCCAAGTAGGGAAAGTTCTTGAAGGCATCTTCTGGTAGTCTCGTGATGTTATTCATGCTGATATCTCTGGAAAAGAACAAATACAGACTTAGTAATAACCAGGAGAGGATTTTTAAAGGATCTATGAAAAGAGTAAGGAAAAAAAAGGTTCATCATATAGCATGGTAACAGAAAACTATTCTAGTATCACACAGTAATATCTCTTTCTAGAAATTTGCATGCCAAACTTTCATAGCACTGGAATTTGAGAATCCAGTTGCAGCAAAGACCTATAAAATGGGAAGTTGACAAAACAGTTTTCCAACACCTTTAAACAAAAATAATTACTGTGAAACTACAGGCATGCATAGAAGAGGCTCTACAGTACTGTTATCCCCAGTACTAACTTTTAGCAACTTACATACAGTTTTAACTCAGATGATTAAGACTCTAAAACCACAGCATATGAAAAAAAAAGAAATCTTAAAAAAAATACTGTGACCACCCACTACGCAAATTTTCATCCCACAGTGTCTTTAAAAAAAAAGAATACATACATACATTAGGACTTAATAGCTTCTGGCAAATAAGGCTTCTGGAACAACTGGCAAGAATAGCAGAAACATGTCCTAGCTCTACCACAGTCTTTTTTTGTTTTGTTTTGTTTTACTTCTACAAAACCTATGGAAGTCCTCGAGGTAATAGTTTTAAGCAGATTTCATTTTCAGTCCATGAGCAGAGAGAAGCTGGCAGCAAGTGCTTACATGATAGGTATGCAGACCTGCTCAGCTTTTTTCTTTACAAAGCAGCAGTAAGTGGCAAACTTGGTGCCATCGCCTCAATTCACACCTACACAATGATCACAGATAATCCAGTCCTAAAGTAAGTTATTACTCAATGTGAGTAAAAGCAGCATGAAAACAATTTGGTTTGATAATTAATCTAACTGTGCAACAATTCATGACATAATCCAACTTCTTACTTTCCACTTGGTTACTGGTTTGGGTTTTTTTAGTATGTAGGTAATGAGCAATTCAGTAACACTTATTAGTGGAGCCTTCCCTGCTTGCTGTCTTCCACATGTTGTTCTCTAGAGTCTATATGCCACCTCCCTACATAATTCAGATAGAAAGCAAATAAACAATGTGAAACTACTTTTACCTCCCTAATGGCCAACAAGTACCACTGAAGCTCCTCCATGACATTAACAAGTAACTGGCAACTGATCTGGTGCACCACCTGTGCAGCAGAGACCATCAGGTGTTGCCAATTTGAAAACTGCACTCTTACACTAAATCCAGAGGCAACCGTTCCTCTAAACTAAATGTTTATTAAATAGCAGTCCAAAAACTTCATTTCTCATTTCCCAGTGTAAACTAAGAAAGTTACTCCTCAGCAGCTGCTAATAGTATACTAACCTAACTCAAGAGCAGTGAGATCAAAATAAGGTTCAGCACATACAAAACAAACCCAACTGTGATAAGAGCCCAAAAAAATCCACTATGGTACAAAAGACTCCTTCACTAAGCTCCAGAAGGAGCTGAACTCAAGATGCTTTATCCCCGGACTCTAGAGCCCACATGCTATAAGCAGTGCTTTTTGCCTTGGCAGCAGCCTGGTCACAGTGCAATGCTGTAGTTGCTGTGGAGGACATTTTTCTTCTTGTGCAGGAAAGTAAATAAATGCATCGGGTACATGAACTGTCATTTGTCTGCTCCATGGGAGACTGCAACTTCTATTCTCACAAAATTTTTCAAATTGTCATAAATACACACATTTAACACATCCAGGTTTGTCCTCTCCTTTCCAGAGGACTGCAAATACACTTCTAGTATCAGCTGGGAAGCATTTATGAATAGGGCAGAAGAGTAAGAAGGGAGTGGAGAGCCTAATCTTAAAAACCAGTAACCTGTGCAAGAAAATCACAACTCTCAAGAAACTGTCCAGGTGATATAAAACCTTACTGTCATATGCACCATAATAAATGGTGTTAGTAAAAATAAAGTCAACAGTACGTATCATCAGAAAGCACTTTATGAATGCTTATACATCACTTTGGCAAAGATTTTGGCTGCAACCACATTTGTTATACTACATGGTAGCTCTTTTTGACAGCTGAGGTAAGGAAATCACATCCACCTGAAAGCAATGGTCTTGAAATTTCCAGAGCTATAAATGCCCAGTTTCAGAAGTGCCCTATGCAATGCTAAACAAAGTCAATGGAAACCATGCAGACACACAGAATGGCTGACATCCAAATTCAAAGCAATTCTGGCTGTCTCTGGGATCTGAAATTAGCTAAAAATGTTTTTTCCCTGTAGCTCCAAGTGTGAGGCTCTACAATTTTAATTTGGAAAGTAGATTATTTGGATCTAAGCATGAAACGGACCACCTTAATAATGAGGACTTGAGAACCATCATCAATATTCTCAAATTCCACTGAAATTTATTTTCAGTGAAGCTGAATTTATAACAAAAGCAGACACAAATATAAACTGCAATTGTCTTTATCACACAAATCTTCAGGGACTGCTTATCATGACGCGTTGCTAAAAAGCTGAAATATTTACGAAGTTTCTGTATTTGCCTTCATTATATGTGATAGTAACTCTTACTAAATAAATAAGCCAATCTTCATAGCACTCATTTGCAAACTCTGGGGAACATCAAAACATCAACTTTGGAAGTTTCTTAATGATCGTCATACAAGTCTTAAAACAATTCTTGTTTAATTAAGAATATTATGTAAAAGCAACTTTGCTGATATATACATATATATACACACATTAAATATTTTTTCTTTCCATTTTACAGAATCTCCTCAAAGAATGAGTTCATAGGCACTATATACTGGTAATAAAATATTAAGTATTTATGAGCAAGAATTTACAAACAATATTAGGAACATCCATGACACTAAAATTAGATGACTTAATAACTAATCTCTGTTAAGTTTACCTAGATAATTTGGGAAGATGCTCTTAATAACACATAATTAATAGAAGAATTGCAACAAAAACAGCGGACCACAATATACTATGATAAAATAATGACAAATAATCCCCAAAACCACAGTCTAAAACAAAAACAGCCCTTGCTAAGTTTCTGCTGTTTGTACTTTAGAAAAAGTCATTTTACTACTCCTAAACCTAAAAAAATGGGATCAGTCTATGCAGTATCAAGAAGGCTGTCTATTTAATAAAGATAAATATTAGTATGACCCTTGTCATGTCAAAGAAATCTCCACTGAGAAGCTGTCATACACCACCTGTTTCTCTACTAAAAAGCCCTCAGGTCTGTAAGATCAGAGCTCATTTAGGGCACTAATATATAAAAAACGTTCTAAGAATGAACAAAAGAATACTAATTGTACTTTCCCAACCTCTAGTAGTGTTCATGGGAATGATGCTATCACACAACAGAAGGATCATGTCAGCAGTTGCCTAAAGCCCTTTTTCAGCAGGACTAAGCTAGAAGACCTACTATGGACTGGGTTATTACATCCAGATGTAAGTCCCCTAAGAACAGCACAACACCTGCAAACCTTGGAATTGCCACCAAACACATGTACAGAACTCCCAACAAACAAAACACCAAAGCCTCCATACGTTTGCCCTAAATTTTATTGGTAAATTGAAGTTCAGACTCAGTATCTAAAAGGCTTATTATAGGTTTCCTGTTCTTCCAGCAAGACCCCAGCGTGGTTTGTCAGCCCAGCAAACTACACCTCCGACTTGAAATTAAATTCAGACCCACATTTATATTGGGGACAGTTTCCCCAGAAAGTGCAAAACAGACACAACAGCTCTAAGAGATATAAGATTATGGTAAGGCCATCGGTTTACACGGTAGATTCATCAGGAAAAAGAAGGAGAAGCCAGGGCAGACCTGCACCTTTCAGCAGGTAGCCATTAACTAGGTTTACCTGTACTAAGCACTCAGGCTAACTCTTTTCTCACTAACCAACATTAACCAAGGCAGAGGTGGTAGATGCTCCATTCCTGGAAACATTGAAGGGCATGATGGGGCAAGAAGCTGGCATTGAAACTAAAATGATGGCCAAGAAGTTGGCATTGAAACTATAATTTGAGCTGCCAGAAGTTCTTTAGCAAGAAACCTCTTTAGCAAGACGCTGCATCTCGGAGGATAACAGGAATCACAGCCTTATAGTTATAATTAGTTTCACCATTTCAGGTAGGAGAGATGTAACACCAGAAAATAGGCACAACTGCACTCCCTCCTACAGTGCCATGGCTGCAGTTTTGAATTATAAATAAGGCTTCTTACACTCTGTCAGAAGCTTTGTCCTTCTTCCAAGAAGGTAATACAGAAAAGAATAAAACTAACTAAAATTAGTAGCTTGTAACTGTAAATACTATTTCGCCATCCCAGGTAATGCAGAGATTAATTTTTACAGGCAAAAGGTGAAAAGTCAAGCCACGGTACTCCAGCACTCATTTGCTGTCTCCAGCCTGCTCAGGTTATTCTGACAACTACTTGAATATTCATTTCCAGCTGAGTTTAGCAAAGTTTTCTGCTTTCACCTAACACAGAAACACTTTAAAGTCACTAAAAATACTTATACTAACTGGCAACAACAGTAAAAACAATGAAAACCTCCCTCTGTTGAAAACAAGCATCAAATGAGATTTCTGTGTTCTTGTGAATATGAAACAGTTGGGTTTTCCCCATTTAAAGCTCTTGTGTCCATTTTCCTTGGAAGAGGAAAACAGCTTTACCAGACACAGTAAAAAACACAAAGCACCACATCTCATCTTGCATAATGCCGGATATTTAATCACTTTTAAATCAACCAGCAGTGGAGATTTCAGAAAACTGAACCAGAAAACATAACGTACTTAAACTTTTTATTATACTCTTTCTGCAAGAATTACAGTTCCTGATGTGAGGTTTTAGTTACTCGGATTTTTTTTTTTTCAAGGATTGTTAATTTTACCACTAACCAAAGTCAAACATCTCCAGGCTTCCGGATGAGGAGAAATACTTTATCTCTTGGATGGCAACTTACTAATTCTCTCATATTTTAAAAATAGAAACTCTCATCTTTAAAGAGTGGCTTCAATCACAGCTTTCGTCAGTGGCATCACACAAAGGAGAATTAGATGCAATGTACAGCATGTCACAGTGTCTCCTGCAGGCACAGGTAGCCTTCTCTATCATTTTAAAGTACTGCCTCTACCATGAAGAAGCCTGATCCTTGTTAGATTTATCCTAAACATTTCTCTTACCAATTGCCAGAGCACGATTCTGGCTAGAAAGAACAGATGACTAGAGATGATGGAAAGGGAGGAGTGGGACGATAATTCTTGCTTGAGAAGAAAAGCTGCAACAACAAAAAGGGACCACAAAATGGGAAGTACAGACTTCCCGTAGGACAAAAAGGACAACAAAATGATAGATAAATTAGCCCAAGATTCAAGCAGAGAATAAAACCAAATGACCCACAATAACTGATGGGCATTGAAAAGGAAAACAATGCCAGTCTCTGTGAACTGAGGGACATTTAGCTGCAACAATCTTTTTTTTTTTAATGACAATACCTACCACTCCTAACTGCATCTCCCCCAGATGCGTGCACATTTCAGGCAAAGAAACTTTCCTCACAGTTCTGGTGTGCTGGCATGTCTCCTAAAACTCACAGGACATGCCAGTGTTACACTTTCTGTCCTAGCTCGCATTCTCCTCTCTCAACACTTGGATCTGCACTGAACTGGGGTCACACACACCTTCCCACCACATTCATGCACTGCATCCAAATACATGCTAATGACCTAAAACACATCACTTTGTAAAAAAGGTCTTAAGCCAAAAAA
This sequence comes from Pachycephala philippinensis, assembly GCA_013397055.1. Taxonomy (NCBI): domain Eukaryota; kingdom Metazoa; phylum Chordata; class Aves; order Passeriformes; genus Pachycephala; species Pachycephala philippinensis. Next base: position 52,351 of record VWZT01012519.1, read on the forward strand.
AACATGAAATACCTAGCTACAGAAAAGCAAAATTAAATCTCAACAAAACCAAATTGAGATTGGCTGTTTAAAACAAATAAGATCAAAATACAACCCTGTGCTTCCCAGCACTTGACTAATAGCTATCCTATCTACTTCTTGGCTTTTTGACTCTGTCAAGTTTAGAAAAGAAGGGAGAAAGGGAAGGAGTGAGAAAGGAAAAGAGAGGGGAGTGTTGGTTGAAGGAAAGAAGATCATGTTTCAACAAGGCACCTTTAAAATCCTATAAAATACTGCCTCTGAGCAAGCTTAACCAGTTTGTTGATAGATAATAGCACGTAATACTGTAGGCTCCATTCAGTCTTTTCCAATGTCTGGGCCCTCTGCCACTGAGTTATTTAATTATAACAGTCAGAAAATTACTTAGGCAGAGCTATCTATATTTGAATAAAGCCCTCCTACCTACCTGTACAAAACCATTAGGTAATAGGTCTTAATCTTATATAAAATTCCCCAGGTAGTAACCATCCAGCTTCAGCAGTACTAGGAAAAGCTGAGGCGTTTAATATTTTTAGAAACTATATTAAATAAGCCAGGATATTGAAAATGCACCTAAACATGATGCTAGAAAGTACCCAGCAACAATCAGCCATCTGTTACCATTTGGACCATTGATAACATGGATAATGACCTGATTAACATTGGTAAGGATAAAGACAAAGCAACATATTCTTCTTAGCATATGAGACCAACGGCGTTTTGCCAATTATCAAAAACAAAAACAGAAAAACAATAAGAACAAAAAAACGGACTGACTATACAGCTGCATAGCAATGGTCGGTACTTCAAGTTTTGTCTAGGTCATATCTGTTTTAACCAAGAGAACTTCCTGGTGTTGTGGCAGCAGGGGGAGGCAGGGACAGTGGAGCCAAGACAAGTGGGCAGGGGGAGACAAAAAATCAGAGAAACTCAAGGTTAGACTAATATTAAGTTGTACTGCAATGCTACATTCTTGAAGAAATACATTTAGTGCCCAGCTCCTTGTAGGAACTTGTTCACATGATGAAAACCAACGTAATTTTCATCCAAATCACACCCCTCAGCAGCCAGTCTCAGGAAAGAGCAGGAACTGAATTACATCCCTGGTTTAAATCTTCTTTCTCATTTAGCCAGTTCCTTCAGGATGCTGATAAAACCACTGAAGGGACAGAATAAATAAGTTTGCATTAATACTGTCCCACATCTTAATTGTATTCAATATGTAATATATTCATTATGGAAACATAATTCAGTATGGAAAGCCTAGAGGATTGGCAAGAAAAATTCAATTCAGTTATAAAGAAACAAATTTGGTAGTAGAGTTTTGTTTTATTGTATCTTCCTGATGACAAGAAGCAAACAATTCTCTTTCAGAAGCACCACCTCACAACTACTGCTTTGAATGTAACTGTCTGCACTATGAATCCAATGAGTGCAGCTAAAATCAAAGGATATGCATTACATGTAGACATGCCAACCCTAACAGTAAGAAATCATGAACAGGAAGAAAAGAAATACCAGGCAAAGATGATGTTTACAGAGGAATCTACATTTGGAAAGTGTCTGAGTTTGCAATGATGCTTGAGTTCAAAATAAAGTTTACATAACACGCGGATAAATTAATTTCTTACCTTTTATATATTATCTACATCTATTACTGCAAGGTAGTAGTATAATAGTATAACACCTATGCTATTAGCTAACATTTCTGTGGTAATAGGACCCCAATGTCAGACTGGCATTGTATTTAAAATTTACATCTCTCCCTTTCTGACAAAGTCACTACCAGTGCCCATCTTCCAGTGGGAAGGGTCCACTGGGAATGCCAAGCCAGAACTCTGCATCATTAGTCATCCTTTACCTCCAATCCTTACTGCCGTGTCCCAACACATATTTTTCCACCTGATACTTATCTACTGCTCCTTTTAACATGGGCAAAGCTGTTAATGACAAAAGGGAAGATTTTAAACCAATTTTTGCATTAATACAGATTTTTCTTCTTGTTATTCCATCTCTCGCCAGCAATCTTAAGAGATGTACCTGTTCTGTACTCACAGGCCATTCTGCAGTAACAGAAAGCCTATGAGACATGACATTTTTTCATTTACCAGCATGCTTCATTTTCCAACTCTTCCAGGAAAACACTCTTACAAGAAAGGAAATATCCAAATATTTAAAGCCTTAGTCAATATCTGCTGTGACTGGCTAAGAAGGACACACGTTGCATTCCCACCCAGCAAATACACTTGCCACTTCCTAAGTACCCATGCTATCTTACTAATGAGCACAAGGTCTTATCATCTGTTGTTTGTTTTGCAAGGAGAAGCTAAGGGCCCTGTTCAACACGTCAATGGATTGGCGATGCACAATACACAGCTGGAGACACTCCTCACCTAGAAGAGTTTGCTGCCTAAATGCACGAAACAAACAGCACGGCAAGGAAAACAGGTATGCAGATATAGGTGAAATAAGCTGCGCAAAATCACCAACAGAGCCTGACGCCCCCTCCAGCTGACCAATGCTGCTCCCATGTTCTAGGCCCAGCTACTACCTACCATATCCTTTCCAAAACCAATTAATTACCTTTCTTTCCGTGCCCCTTTTGTTTGTTTAGCAGGAAAACAGGACAGGAGATTGTTCTGACAATTTCTTGTTTGCTAGATATGTAGGGTCTCTCCATTTGGTAGCAGCAGAAAGAAATTATGGTCTAACTTATATGCAACGTTTTCATTCACTTTTCTGAGGCTCTAACTGGAAAACTATGTGACAGCTCAGTTGGGGATGAAGCACTTAACCTGATTTTTCATGGAAACAATCAAGCTTCAGATTACCCACCAACCCTGGCTATTAAAGAGGATTTTGATTATCAGAAGTTTTAGGAAATAGTGGTACACAGAGTCTTTTTTCAGTATAAATAATTTTTTTAAAAACTCCAGCATATAGATCCTGTAGATTTCAGTAAGCTTTTAGCATTTTGCCGAAGCAGTACCTACAACATTTGCACTGGCAGCAACAGAAAACCTGCAAAACTTCAGGCAGGTCTGTTCCTGCAAGAGAAGTAACACCTAAGTTGTTTCTCCTGCCTTCTTCCCGTGTCACATCAACCTGTTGTTGTTTTTTTTACTTCCAACATGGTGTTTTAGCTTTCTTTCAGACACAGTAACTAGCTCTAATGTACCCTATTCATGTGCCAATCAAGCCATCATCAAGATCTTAGAGAGAACAATACTTGTATGCAAAGCCCTATTTTGAACTGGTATTTGAGTCACTGCGGGCCAGCCATTAAGCAATCACACATACGGTTAATGGCTTATGTTGACACATGGTAGGGAATTAACCTAGAAAAAAATTCCACTGCATTATTATGAAAGCAATCCTATCCCGGAACAGGAATATAGTGCAAATTAACATGCTCTTCTGTTAATTTTTAAGAGCCACACTTTGGGTGCAGATTAGTCTAAAGGAAGGGCTTATTGTAAACTGTAGAAGTAAACAAAATGTCTTTCAGTGCAGGAGTATTTCTTTTACACAGAGATTATTTATAGCAGAGAGTAAAATTATGTATTATTCACAGTTTCATAATTATTAGCTCTGTGGAATACCGTAATACCAGGGAATTGAGTACAAAAAAATCCAACCATGTGACAGGCATGCTAATCAAGCAGTCTGAGGGCAAGCCTGTACCAACATACTCCTCCTGTACCTATGAGTATTCATCACAAAATGTGAATAACCAATAAGGCCACAAAGACGTTCACGGACAAAACCAAGTGGGAACTCAGATCACCTACATCCCTAATCTGTAACCAATTTGCATGTCCTGCTACCACCCAAACTCCTGGTAGGAAAGCTTTCAGCGTGGTTACATCACAGCTACCCTCTGATTTAAGATGTTTTTGAAATAATTTATACAAAGTAAGATCATCTTAGCTCAAAACATATGTATCTAAAACCATGCATTATAACCATGATTTTTGGCAAGACTTGAGATTATTTGTAAAAGCCAGTAAAAGAAAGCAGAAATATTTCTATTTCTTTTAACCCATAGTTCTTCACATATTATAGGGAAAAGGGGAATGCAGCAACAGGTTACACACTTAAGATTTCAACCAACTGTATCCTGGAGGTGTATTTCTATGCTTTGGGGTTTTTTGTTTGGTTGGGTTTTTTTTGTAATCAGGTGGTATTAGCTGTCTTTTATGTAGTATGGCCTCAGAAAGAGCCATATCAGCACAACTATGGAGCAGCACACTCCCGTGGTAGTAGGAAAGAGAAGTACAGAAGAAGACAGTGGGAACTTCACACTAAGAAAAAATATCACATGTAGCTCATGCCTGCAATAACATCAACAGAAAACCTAAACGAGTTTTACGGAAGTGTATTTGTTACATTTTAAGTAAATAAAGTTTAACACTATACCTGCAACTAAGTTAAAATAGGGTAGCATTGCTAGTTGCATCAATTGTCCTTACCATCATGGAGTCATATTGAATCATCAGTCACTGAGATTTACTAAGTCATTTTTAAACAACTCTGACTGATTTTTCTTTATTGAGTTGTCAGTCCCAGGTTTAATACATATCTGTGTTTTAAGTTAAAACATATTGCAAAACCCGACACCAACACTTCACATGACCAAGCCACGGTTTTGTTCATTACTACTGAGGAAGTTCTCAGGCACTTTTCCCTTATCAAAAACCTCCACGAACAACCATTGCTGAAACACTAGGAACATCACCAAGGTATGTAATCTAACCAGTTTAATGAGATCTGGGTCCCGTCCGTCCCACCCCCGTCCCNCCGCCACCGCCGCAGCTCCAGTCTCAGGTTTCTGCTGCATAACCACCAACACCTACAAGGCACGTTTCATTCCATTTAACAGCTTCAAGGGCAATTCCATAAAACTTAAACCGCCTCAATAGGAGCGTCGGGAGTAACATTCACCCTTTGGACTCCAAGGACATTACATCCCTCTCCACCTAGCAACACTGTATTTAAAACAACAAATGTTTCACACCGTAAGCTCCCAGTTACAACTCCGGACACAGACGCAGTGAGGCTCAGCGCCTTGCCTTGCTCCAGCAGAGACATATTTCATGGGTTTCGACAGACTGCTTTCCTTCCCAAGTCTCAGGTTCAAAGGAGAATAATATTTCTGCATCTCTCTGAGGAATGAGGAGGCTAAAGCTACCCATGTTTCTGAGCTGTCCAGACAGAGCCTTAAATCTGTTTACTGTTAAAAAAAGCAGTGATATCATTGCACACACATATTCATATAAAAATCTTCTGTTGCAGTTTCACTGTGTGTTTTTGCTCTGCTGCAAAAAGAGAACATAAACAGCTATAAATCCAAACTCATAAAAACACCAACTTTAGCAGCTCTAAGTAATTTGAATTTTATTCATTTTTTTCTGGTTTATTTTGGTCTTCTAGTCTGTCCCACCCAATGTTTAGAAAGCAACCAGAGCCTCAAAAGTCCGGGCAAGATCTACATTTTTAGAAGGCTAAAACCAAAAAATAGCAAAACAAAATTGGTGTATGAACACAGTCACTGATACAATGAAGACAGATGACAAAATCTAAATGTCGCAATTAGTCCAAACGTATATACAACAGCTTTAGCATTTAAGAATTTCTTTCAATTACATGTAACATGTAACTTGGATGTAACTAGAAACTATTTTTGGTAAAAAAGCACTCAAAATACCTATACTGTGGGAAAACTAAAAGCACATAGTACAACTTCCTAGTGCCAAAACAGACGTCATGGCAGCACCTGGAAGGGCCTTTTTAGAACCAAACATGCTTTTATGAAACGATTTTCAACGTATCTTATTTAAGCTGACAAAGAACAAACAATTCTGATAAGATGTAAAACTTCAGTTTTGAAAGTTTTTGGTCATCAATTATTCCATAGCATTTTAACATAAGAGTAATTTCTACTGTACGACATTTAAAGGAATAAAGTTTGCCCGAAGTTTCCCATGTGGCAGAGTTCATGTGTGTTAACACACAACCCTTGTACTTCTCTCAGGAAACTCTGCCTTCAACAACTGGTAAATTTGCTGCCTATTGACAAGGAGTATGGCTGAATACAAGAATCCAAACACCCTCATCAGCCTTCCTGATCTGTAGAGTTCTGAGGGTTTCAGCTACATTTCCCTTTTTTTGATTTGAGATCTATGTCCAAATCCCTTATAGATACAAATGAAGATATGGGTTAAGCATCCACCTTTGCTTCCAGTGAACCTTAGACATGAATTAAAATGAAAGCTGGCCAAAGCATCTGCCAGGACACTCTTAGAGAAGAGCTACAGGTTCAGCTTCTATTTCAATAGTACAGGACTGAACAAGGGATATCAAGGGACTATTCAAATCCCATTTTATTTCTTCTCATGTAGAGTACCAGGAATTACCTTGTTATTATCTGACTTACCACAGAGCTAATTATTTCATTTCAAGAAGCCAAATTCATGTATGCTTTTTGTCTTGTGAAAAAACACACAACTCTTCCTGGTTACTTCCCTGAGAGTCAGGCTGCTTGCCCATTCCCTCTGACAGGCGAGTCCGGCTTCAGGCCCAGGAGAGTCACCCTCGTCACTGCCAATTGCTGCTGGCATTGTGCAGGCAACTGCACAGCCCCACACATGTACACATCTCTTGTTCTCAGGAATCTGGCAGAGGCACAGCCCTACAACTGACACTGGCCTAGAGATGACAAGTGCCTCAAAGTCACATCCTCTAAAGATTCAAGAGCCTCAGAAAATGCTGCCTGCACCATGCTAAGCTCATGGGGGCACAACTAACTTCAAGCAATGTGGGTTAGCAATACAGAAGACTGTGGCAGGAGCAGTCCCATCTGTGGGCAATAGGCCAATCCACACAAAAAAAAAAAAATATATTCTATGAAGAGAAACCAAATGAAAGCACAAAAACTCCTCTTTATTCACCAAGAGATGAAGGAGGAATGTACTCAGCACTTCCAAAGGTCTGAGGACAAAAGGCTCTCCTCTCACCTGCAGAAGAAAGCCACATAAGCTGAGGAACATCACCTTTGTCCTTTTGTTTAGTACTATTATTGTGAACTATGCCTAAATGCAAAGAGGCTACCACAAGCAGCCCACCTCAACCACTGACAGGCCTAATGAGCAGCTAACATGACAAGAAATCTTCTAGTGTAACAAAGATGGATCAACTCTGTCATTGGTCCTTGCTCAAAATTTGCCCCTAACTGGAGGAGACTTCTCCGGAATCCCAACAGTCAATGAACCTGGTTCTTAGTCAACTGAGTCTCTTTACATGTTTAAACTACAACTACTGAAACAAAGACAATCTGCAGGGAAAAGAATACATTTTGAATTAAGAAAGAAAGAGTTTGGGGAAAAGATTTTTATAATGTACTGGACCAAGCAATAGAGATGTGGGAGAAGGGGTGACAAGTTTCAGGCACAGACACTTTCTGAGGTCCTTAACGACACGCTGATGTGTTTTGCTGTTGCAGGGCTTCCCACTAACCTGCAGAGGTTGTCCCTCTATCATTACTGCATACAAAGGAGCCAGCACAGCCTGAGCTGGCAAGCCGTAAGAGTTAAATGCACACTGCAAACCAATTAGAAAAACTCTACATTTAAAATCAATTGCAATTTCAAGGTAAAAAACAAAGTAAGAGGAGAAAAATAAATCAAAAAAATCTCACTCATTCACACACTCACAGAAAACGATGAGTACGGTTAGCATGGGGAATCCAGTCCCTTACACATTCCCATTCCCTGCCAGTATACTCACAGTAGTTTTCAATAAACATCTACACAAGTCACTGGAAGGGAAAAAAAAGATCTGTTTTCTTTCATACAATTACACAAAAATAACTGTCATCACAACCATCCTTGTGGTAGAAGAGTCCATATTTGCCTGCAGTGAAATCCGTCTGCAGCTGCCCCGTGGAAAAGACAGCCAATAATTGGCTTCTTTCACCTCTGTTAACCATGAACAAAAGTGTCATTCAGCTCCCAAAAGGATAGAAGGCACCAATGGATGGTCAGCTCTCTGAGCCAATGGGCTGGAATAACAATAACCCTGTAGCATTTTCTTTTTCCTTTTGTTTAGTCTTTCAAAGCCCTTAATTAAGACCCTCACAAAGCACCCCTACAGGCTTCTTTCAATGAGGCATTACACGCCTGTTTTCTTGTATTTAAAGAAGAAAAGCAACAGGGAATTCTGAAACACATTAAGCAGTACACACAATTTCCACGTATTCACAACTGAAATACTGTTACATTTTAGCTTTTAAATATTATCATCAATAACAAGAAGTTCAAGCTTACTATACTCACTCTTTGCTGTACATCCCTTGCTAAATACAGGCAGTCATAAAACTGCCCTATCTGCAACAGCTCACTCAAATCCATCACAAGACAGCAGCTCCCAAAACGAAAGCAAGTGGAACAACGCACGTTGATCAAACATCCCTGGTCATCCTGAAGCAGACAGCTGAGAAAGGACCGGGTAACACTGAGGCTGCACATGATGCATCAGCATTGTCTGAAACTAGAGCTGGTGAAGGCTAAAGTATAAGCCCTGCTATGTAAGTGGCCTCTTCTACAATTAAATATCTACTTGCATTTAATATAATGAAGGTAATCTGTACTCGACTATTTAGGACCAAACTGATGTAATACTGATGTCTGTGTACTAAACAGGACATTTGAGGATTACGTCAGCTTTTCAGCAGTGTAGGCAGATTCTGTTTGACAGAAATGCTATAGAAATTTGTACTATTTGAGCCACAAACAGGAAACAAAACAGTTTTAAGAAAACACCATTGAAATATCATCCTCATAGATGCAGGCTGGTTGGAGGAAACCTAGTCATCTAATCCCTTCACACTCCAAACCACCCAAAGCAGCAGACTAATGTGGTCACTGTTTTTTGGGAGGCATCCAATGCACGTGGTGAAGGGTTTGGGAGTAGGTAGGGAGTACCAGGTACAACCACCACTTAACAAAGCCATCACCTGCCCAGCCGTGGTCCAAGCCCTCCAGCCTGGTGCTGCCTTACTCCATTATCTTGTAAATGCCCTTCTCCTGTGAATACAAGCAGCTTCCCCGCGGGGAGACTGGCCCAGCCAGTCCAGCCAAAAACTACCAAGATCATTACCAGAGGGTATTTTTCACATCAAAGAACCATAGGCTGAGGTTCTGGTAATCTCTAAAACACTTTCTCCCCTGAAAGAAAACTGGAATAGCATTTTTGCAATTGACAGAAACCCCCAAAACATTTTGAAGAACAGACGAAAACATTTTTATTACAAACGCCAATCTGAGCGAATGCAAAAATCAACAGTTTAAAATCCTCTCTACACCACCTATGTATCCAGCAGGCACTCTTTAACAAGCACCACAAGCTATAAAGAAAACTGTGCATCTAGGCAAAACCTGGGATTATTCAGCTTGGAAAACAGAAGGCTTTGGGGTGACCTAATTGCAGCCTCCCAGTACCTGAAGGGAGCCTAAAAAAGAAATGGAGAAAGACTATTTACAAGAGCATGTAGTGACAGAACAACAGGGAATGGCATCAAACTGAAAGACAGTAGGCTTACATTAGATATTAGGAAGACATTCATTACTGTAAGAGCAGTGACACACTGGAAAAAGTCGCCCAGAGAAGTTGTGGGTTCCCCATCCCTGGAACATCCCTTGTTCAAGGCCAGGTTGGATGGGAGTCTGAGCAATGTGGTCTAGTGGAAGGTGTCCCTGCCATGGCAGGGGGGTTGGAACTAGGTGATGTTTAGTCCCTTCCAACCCAAACCATTCTACAATTCTATGAAAACACAACTGGGTACATATCAATGTAGACCTTTTTATTATTTTTTTAAAATACACCAGAGTCAGCTGCTTGTAACTCTGTTCACATAATCAAAGAAGCAATGTTCCTTTCAGGAATGGTAATCTGATGGTACTCAGTGATTTTGCTTTTCAAAGATCAGCTGGCCTACTTAGGTATTATATACCAAAATCTCTTTCTAGTCTCACCTTAGACCACTGAATTAAGGCCACTACAAATAATACATGACGACCACCTGTCCTACATGGTGTTCCTGTTTCCTCCTCCTACAAGAAAATATAATGTAGCTATACAAAAAGCAAGGAGGAAAAAAACACAGCAATGACTGCATGACTTGGTTTGAAGGCCCAACTCCACATATTTTTGGAAAGCCTATTCACAAGCCTTTATCAGAATGTCTCGTATCACTGACCTTAATAGAGTTCAACATTGATAAATGAGAAATTTGCATTCAAGTTCTGTTACATTATTGACAATTTCTGTGATTATTTACCACGGCAGTTCAGGAGGAACTCTCCTCTAGCAGCAAAGAGCAAGAAAAGTAATTTACATTCTAATACCAAGCATGAAGGCTCATCCTAAGTGCATCCAGTGCATTAACTACAATCCAAATTTGTATCAAGCTGATAGATATACTGCTAGAATATCTGATAAAACTGCAATATAACATAAGAATATGCCATTGCAATATAAAAAAGCAAAACAAGACCCAGCCCATCCTGTGCAAGCCAAGGCCCACACAAGGGTGAGGCTTTGCCTCTCACTAGTTGCATGGCCCAGTGTCTAAACTGCTGTTGTCAAAAAACAAACAAAAAAACCCACCCAACCAACCAACAACAACAAAAACCCAAAAAAATCCCTCAAACAAACAAACACCCCAAAAAACCACTCAACCAAACCAAGCAAATATGGCCATAAACTAAAACACAGGCAGTTTCACTGAGGTAGCAACATGACGAAGTACTTCTTTACATTGAGGGTGGCAGAGCGCTGGAACAGGCTGCCCAGGGAAGTTGTGGAGTCTCCCTCTGGAGACATTCAAACCCCACCCAGACACATTCCTGTATCACCTGTTCCAGGTGACCCTGCTTTGGCAGGGGGGTTAGACTGGATGATCTCCAGAGGTCCTTCCAACCCCAACAATTCTGTGAAAAAAAATGAAACCAAACAAACCCCCCAAAACTATTCAGACATCAGAGGCATTCACAAACATGACTGTTGGTTAGGAATTGCATCTCAAACTGGATACTTGTGCTAACCAAATTTAGTAGGATGGCTCTGGACTTCTGGATTCTGCTCTAACATAAATGAAATTAGTAATACTTACTACTGCTGACCCAACAATATAAGCCAATAAGAACTTAGCATATTTTCTCATTTTTAAGGAAAATGTATACAAGCATATGAAATGTTTCACAGAAACCCTCTACCAAAAAGAACTGATAGCCATCACTTGCAATTATAAAGAATAGGTCAAAGAAGCACTTATTACTAATGATTTTCTTGAAAAGGTTAAGTTATCTCTTCAGTTCGACTTTGTTCTCAGTATTTAAACAACTACACCCATTTAAAAATCAAGCAGATTTTAATCACTAAACTGTCAAGAAAAAAACAGCTTCCTTAATTCTAACAGAACATTTCAAGTATTCACATAAAAAATGAAGACCTATCACATTAACTATCTGGTCCACACTCTTTGCAACAGAGATTAAGGCTTGTCAAATTTAATCTTGTACATAGAATCAATTTTTATAAACACATCTAATTCATGTGTGATCAAAAAGCAAGCAACCCACAGAAGGCAATCAAGAAATCTGCCTGTATTTCTAGCTTGCTTATAAACAGAAATAGTACGTGCATCTTCCCAGCAATATGCATTTTACAGATGAACTCCAAGAAAAAAATTTGGCTTATGAACACTGGTCTACTTGGTTATCTCCACATGACAAACATGGGCATATTTTTACATCATCATAGCTATTCTATAGGCAAGGAAATACACTCTAGCTCTTACCCAAAGGCCACTGACCAATGTAAATTCACATTACAACAACTATATTGGATACAAGGTGGACAAAACATATCCTTCCCAAGCTCCATTAATAAAGTGATCTGGTCTGTCTTGCTCTTGCTTGTTTCGAAGAAGTCTGGCTCCTTCCACCTTGAAAGACTATGAATTTTACTGGATCAGTAAACCAAGGCCAGTAAAACTTGCCATGCAGCTTGAAACCTGCTCCTAATATCTCCTTTAAGCTATTGACACCCTGTTTCCTCATTACCAATTTAATAACTTGCTTCCATTAACACACCCATTTTTCCAATTTATCACCAGCAAAATTATGAAGATCGCATTAAAAAAAAAACAAACAATGCCCTGAAAGTTGACAGGGTGAAAAGGTTTCTATTGAAACTGGCAAGCCATTTTTAAAACAATAAATGAAATAATGCTCTGCAATTACAGTGTCGGATTCCACAATAAATAACAATGTATCTTATATTCTCTACCAAATCTGAAAAGTGTAAAGCAGATGCAGTGATTTATTTTAAATTTTAGTTGAGGGACAGGTGATCAGATTACAGGTTTAAGAGACTACCTTAGGGGAAAAGGTGCGGAAACACGCAAAACATGATCACGTTTTGTCTGTTTTTGAACAAACACCAGCGTATAACGAAGAAGGCAATTTTATTTAAAAACATACATAGCTTTGTCAAGTTAAAACAGTTTATTTTTTCCACATACACAAAGACAGTCAAATATTTACAAATATTTACTGTGTCATTAACAGTAGAGTTAAATAATTATTCCATCTTAATAAGAACACTAAATATTCAAATGTTCAAGACAAATGGAACCTTTTACTACTTTTCATTACATTTACCACAAAATAGTTAGATATAGGGACTATTTATAGTAAACGTGGTAGAGTGAAGCAACCCATCCCTCTGACATATCAGACTGTATTCTGTACAATTTATAGATTAATAAATGTTGCAAAAGAAACAGCTTTTAGAACTAATTCTGTACCACCCAGTTCAAGAAATTCTCTCTTCTAACTGCCATTGAATTCAAATAAAAATGGTTTTAACAAAGAACATATGCACTTTATCCCTGCTGGTCTTTACTATTTGTATTTTCTTTTCTTTCATCCATACTATGTATTAGGAAGGACAACATGGAAGGCAAACAGAAGGATATAATCCTGAGAAATTTCCACAAGATTAAATATGTATTTCTTTGCTACCACAGGAGCAATCGGTCTGGCAGCACTGCATAACATTCATCTTATAAGTACATTTAAATACTGTATGATTAAACAGCTGCCAGTAGAAAGAAATGGTTGAATTAATGGATGTTATTAGGTAATTTGAATGTCTTTTTCTTTGTACCTGTATTGCCCCAATACAGTATTGAAGGACTGTGTAAACTGATGCTTTCCTGCTGAACTCATAGGGCCTTTAGTTAAGGGAGAAATGTTTAGAGCTTGCTTATTCAGTACATCTAGTAGTTTAGTTTCTGCAAACTGAAGCTTAACATGCTATTTAAAAGGTATAATTTATGTTTCCAAGACAGCTCCAGGCACTGCCTTGTCTGGAGCTGCTTACCAAGCAACTATGTTTCTCCAAACAAACTAATGTACAGAAGGGTAAAGGGCAGTGAAGGTAATTATTGGAAGGAAATCTCTCCCTAGGCCAGAAAAGAATAATTAAGCTTGTGCGTGTTAAATCACACGGGGAAGTGAACACTGAAATAACTGAGTGTAAGTGATAGCAAGATCTATCAACAATCTTCATGAAAGGAAATTAAGGCAGGGATAATATAAAGTGGGATTGTTTAGGCAACATGAAGGCAATATCCCAAAACTTCATTCACAGTTCTTTGTATAAACGTTCACATTTTCTCTATACACACACACACTCCCCCACAGCAGAGAAAACCTTCAGTAACCCAGTAATTAAATGAGTGTGCTGAAACCTAAAGCAGTTAAACTGCATTCTGCAATCCTGGATTCAACACAGTTTACTTATTACTCATTAATCTCTCCACAGATGTTATCTTTCTAACAGCTAAAAAAGCTTAAAATATGACCAAGATTTTCAATGTTTAAGATGCCTCTTGTGCTTCATTCACCACCTTGTCTAAATGCATGCAACATATAGCAGTAAGTGTGATGAGTTTCCAGTCTAGTCCTTGCCCAAAAGCCTTCGGCTATTGTGTGAAAACTTAATGAAGGCCATTTGCACTGAAATGCTGGTGAAGAAAAGCTGTAACAGTATCTCTTCCTTCTGAGTTGCACACCTGGAGAAAAGAGACTTTACAAGACATCAGCAGTGCTCTGCTGCTGCTGACAAGATGGCAGCACAATAGGGCCTGTTTGTGTTTTTAACTGCACATGCAGTGATTATTTGCTGAAGCTTCTTGGGTGATCTTCATATATTCTCTGAAATTACACTATGTGTTAACTGCTTTTAAAATACAAAGCAAATACGCAGCAATATTCTGTATTTCTAACATCCTATGCACTTCAGGGAGACCTAAACCAAAGACTGACTATTTCATAGTGACAGGTTAAGAAGTAATCCCATTTAAGGCTATGCTAATATGTTTGAGCTCCCAAAGCAGATAAGCAACATTCATAACATTGACAGATCTTAAGGTTTTCCCAATAGTTTTGCAGATATGAATTGTTAAGATATCTGCTGTCAGCCTCAAAAAAAGCATCTGCTAGCACTGTTCTGCTGCAAGAACCTTTCTGTCTCCTTTACCAAACTTTAAAATTTCATAAGTCGCTCTTAACTCTTCTAGAAAAGCCCTCAGATTAAGTTGCTAAGCCAGATATAAGTTCCTGCAAATTTCCACTGATGTGCAATAGACCTAAGCAGAACTCACCACTATCATACATAAGGCTTCTCCTTCAACACAAACATGAGCAGGGCTCAAATCCCAAGGCAGGGTGCTATTACTCAATGGTTTTTCTTTCTTCAAATTAGGGATGCAAAAGACTTGTAATACTGAAAATGGTCACATGTAAAACTACCTCTACACTTTGCCTGTTGATTCACACTGAGATTCAGCTGTTCTCTTAAAAAGCTACTTTTCAATTTGATAGTTCAAGAAAGGCACCAACAATTAAAACTTACTTAGCACATGGGACAGTAGGCACTACATAATTCTTGTTCTTTTTCTCAGTAACAGCAAAATGCAACTAATGTATCATCTTTTGAAAGAAGTGGGTTTTTTTTAAATATGTACATATATCATAAACACAGCAGAATCCTCAGTTTCCCCAGTACCTCTAAAGTGTATCTCCTGATGGGAACTTGCAGACCAGAGATGAAACAGAAGCTGCCTATTCCCGTTGAAGATGCCAAAGGACAAACTGGTGTGAAAGTCAATTTGCACAGCAAAGTGGCCAACAATATCAATCTTGACCTTTTTATAGTAAAATAAATTGGACTGGGCACCAAATTCACTGAAGCAAGTTCAATGAAAAACAGCATGAGGGACAAATTTTTTTTTTATGTTTACATTATTATTCCACTATTCTCTATTCTTGATGGCACAGAACCAACCCAGACCAGGTGATGTACTTTGCCTGAAGGACATAGGGAATATATCTGGTGAGGCAAATACCAAGTGTATTTTCATATTTATCTGATGTTTGTCAGAATTTCTCCCATTCATGCTATTAGGAGAAAAACAACTATTTTGTATAAGTGAAGATACAATCACAGTGCAAGCAGTCCTACTCTTAAGTGGGATTTCAGATATATTATTGTTTTCATGCTAGTCTTTTTTGAATACACAAACTTATTTTACTGGCGTAATTACTCAGGAGAGTTGAAGAGTTTTAAGGAGGAAAAACCGGTCTTGCTGCAAAACTGCAAAGGATTCTGCTGAAGAAGTAAACAACTGCCACTTATTATCCCAAAAACAAATTAAATCCCTACGTAATGCTCTTGAACACTGAGATATTGTATGTGTTTGGTCTGAAAACTAGAGACCTGCCTTTACAGTAAGCAGGTTAAAGAAAAACAACATGTGAACAAACCAGTTGAATTTTTTTTAAAAAATGTCAAGCAAGAGCAAGTACATTCTAAATAAATGACTGACCTGATATTGAAGAGATATAATGCCTCCAGGAAACACTTAGCCATAGTAACACAGAGCCAGCAGATTTGCCCTTGCAAAAGACATGGATTTTCTACACCTAGCAAGACTCACACTAGTTCTGTAAAATATTAACAGTTTGGTCAATATTAGCCCACCCGCTTCCATTTTTTTTTTTTTTTAACACAAATGTTAAAACCAACAGCAGTAAAAAATTACCAAAAGGCAGAAGCCTGTGGAGGCCCAAATCATCAGTAACTATATTCTCAGAGTAGGACTCTTTACAATGGACCATTTCCTTTCCTCTCCCTAGCTAATTCCATGAAGGCCACCAAGACCCCAAGACAACACCCAGCACAGTGAGCATTTAATGCCTCAAGAGAGCAGCTACTTGAGTGAAACTGTAAATAAAGGAGATGAACAAGAAATACGTAGGTTGCTGCTGACAATGGCTTTGCAAAATTCCCTTAAAGCACGTGTAAGTCTGGCAACTATCTTCCAAACAGCACAGGGCTCCTGTCAGTAGGTTAAAGGGCTCCTAATTTGCAGGAGGAGCTCACAGAACTGCTGAGAGCACTACTACAGTATAGTGGCATGTACCCCAGTCTGGGAAAGGTTTCCCCTAGTTAAAAAAACCAACATATTTCTAGGGCTTCCAACCATAGCACCTGAAAAAGATGACAACCTCTTCACAGCTTTTACATGCACGAGCAGAGTGAAGGTCAGATCTACCAGTTCTGCCACATGAACAACACCAGGCATGTTGCCAGACAGAACAACCCACTGCACCAGAGAGAGAGGCCTGCAGTCTGAAGTCACAGGTTTCACAGTGTCTTTCTTTATTTTTCCAGACAAACCAACTACATCTGCTACTGTTCTGGATCAGCATTTAGAAAACAGCAAGGAAACTTCTCAAGTAAGAGTTATTTTAAAAATAACATGAGACAAAGTTCTAAAAACGAGAGTCAGGATATCCCATACATCAAATTCTAGTAACAAAGAAAGGACTGAAGCTATACACCACCAACTCCTTCTGACAGTCAAGGAGCAGCAAGCTTCCCCAAACATCCTTGCCTGACTTGCACCATCTTCTCCTCCTGCAACAGGAGCAAATCATCCTGCTTTCCTGCCACAACCCTAAAACCTTAAGTGAAGGAAAACCAAATTCTCACTTTGCAAGCTAACACACTGCCATGTTCTGTTTGGATAGCAGGGAACAGCGGGTGCCATTTTTTGCTCTGAAAGGGGAAGTAATGGGCACAGGAGACACTGACCCCCAGGGACATCCCAGCAGGACCCCCATATCTGTGCTCACGTCTTTTGCATCTACTGAACACCACATACCAACCACCACAGAGCCCAAATGGCTGAGAAAAAACACGGCATAGTATCACATACAGATGAATGAAATGCAACCACAGTGAACTGTACTGCGTGGTCTCTGCAATACTTTTGCAATACTTTGCCTTAATGCAATGCCAAAACAGCATTGTTCTATCTCTGGGGTTCTCGTGCCACAAGGAAACAGTGCCAGGCAAAGTACAACAGCTTCAGCAAGAGCATTTCACTGCTCACGGCAAACCTTATGGCTAGCTTACCAATCAAACATGAAGTCTGAAGCCTCCAGCTCTCTGCCCTTACAGCCCTATACATCACTTTCAAAGATGGGAATGAAATATCCCATATGTTTCCATTGTCAGTGACATGCCTATTGAAAGCACTGCCATGCTGCTCTCCTCACTGGGGCACCGGGTCAGGCTATTAATCTGTAACTATGCAGATGTCAAGAAGGTAATAGCAAAACTCCCAAATTAAAACACATTTTCGGAGAGCAACCTTATAAAATATACAACTGCATCTGCAGCACTATTAAGCTAAATTAAACAGGTTTAGGCCTCCCCTGCATACCTCTGAAATTGCACATTCATTTATGATTCACTAGCAATCGTGTAACCATTTAAAAGTCCAGGCACATTTGCTTAAAAGTTTTAGGGTGAAAAAAGTCCTTGCAAGATCTAGCATTTCAACACAATTGGCTGGAGAGAGAAAAGGAGGAGGCACATCAGTTTAAAAGAAAAAAAAAAAGAAACGCCTTTTTATATTAGTAAGAAAATGTTCAAATGAGAGCTGCAAAGATGGCTGTTTACTCTCCAAGGGCCAGAGTTCTGAGGGTGCTCTCCCACAGTCCTCTCAACAACTTCACCTGACTTTGGATTTTTCTTCATTTTGGGTTTGGTTTTTTTTTCCAAGGTAAATAATTAGCACTTGCTCTCTTGGAAAGAAGACATTTTTTTCTGCCCCAGAGACAGAACCTTCTGTGCAACTTTAATCCCGTCTTCCAGACCATAATGATTTGAGGCTCCTCCTTAATTTTTAATGCAAAGCTAACAGGAATTATTTACTACATTTGAAAAAAAAGTGACGGTGTTCTTAGTTTTTGTAATAGTTTTCCTAGTCCTAAGGAAAAAGTTAACTTTCATAATTTTCAACTTTAATTTTTATTTTAGATCAAAAACAAAACAAAAAAAACTCAGACTCAGAAATTACTTCAAGTATATCTTTACTGTGCAAAACCTTGAGGCTGAGTTGTCAAAAGTCACTAACCACTGTCTCAATTACCTACAGGTGACGAAGTTATAAACGAAGACTTTTAATTACATGTGTATTTATCAATATTAGATTTGAACAATGTCAACAAAAAAATCCAATACTGATACACACTGAACATCAAATTTCAGCAACAAATCTTAGATGTTTTATAGTTATCTGACATTATACCAACAAACATCTGAATACATTTGAAATTGCTATGACTTGAGAAACATAAGAAACTTTTTTCAATTGTGAAGAAGATATCATTCTTATCTTCCACACACTCATTACTTCACATGTATCCTTAATGACTTGCACACATCAGATAGAAATGCAAAAAAACCACAAAGGAAACCTAAGGAATTAATTTTTATTTCTGCCATGCTATGGAGACCATTCTTCCTTTGAGAAGACATCAAATTAAACAAAATATATTTAATAATATACTTTTTAGTAGGTTTAAAAAAAAATTGATGTTCAAAGCTTAGCCAAAGTTTTACTAACTCCAAAACATACTGTATGACTGAAACAGGCCACCAAAGAAAAATATGACTTCCTTCTAACTCAGTAATAGCAAATATGGAAAACACATGAGGAAAAACAGGCTGATAAAAATCCCTGAAGTGATATTCTTATTTCCCAAAATCAAACATATCCCTCACAGATGTCAGACCCCAGTTCACCAGGGAATATATATCAATATCACCTGTTCAAAAATAGCTATCTGTATTTTTTAAAACATGTTATCATATTGGCTGACATTATGCAGAATGCCATCAGTTGGCTATTAGCCATTCAAATTCAACAGTTTTCAGACATCAACTTTAAACTGTTATTTTTGAGATCACTACAGTCCTCTCTGTGATTTTGTAAGAGATGTAAAATATCATTGTACCTTCAAATTCGTGGTGAAGCTGAAATACAGATTTCCCTTACTCTTTCAGCAACAGGAGTGTGTTTCTGGGAAGTGCAAAGTTCAGACCTTGTCACAATCCTGTAACAGTTAAATAATTCAACAGTAAAATAAAATGGATTCTGCTATGTCAACTATGTATTTTAAAACAAATGACATACAATTTGAAAATATTGGACACCTTCAACTTCAGTGAAACTCACTGACAGGAACAGTAACTTAGCACTTAAAAAAAAAAGGCAAAAAGGTCAACTGTTTTGCAGGTACATCAAAGGCCATTTTTTCATTATTTAGCTATACATTCCAGGTACCCTTACATCTACTGATGCATGTTTCCAATTTAGACATACCAGCTTTATTTGGAACAAAAGTGAATGAATCTGGGCCTGATTATGAAAGAAAAGCCCTTAGACATATTTATAGCAAGGACAGTATTTATAGAGTAACACCAAGATCTTCCTCTCCTCTGTGTGAGCTCCTGTGACAACCGTCACTGCATGCAATTCTGCATCAACAAAACCAGCTGCCCACCTATCAGCAAAGGAAACACCAACAGCTACCTCCACTTTTTCAGCAGGGTTGTGCAGGGCAAGCTAGTGGTGGGAGTGCATTGAGAACCAACATCACATGACCAGAAATCTCTTTTCAGACCAAAGTTTGACAACATCTTATCAGAAACTGCAACAGTACCTGAAAGGTAGGTATGAAAAACTACAGAAGAGTATTTATTTCTCTGTAGCAAAATCCTAGGTCACTGTTGAAGCAGATGGTGAATCCACCAGGTGGAGAGGATGGCCAGGGACCTCTAATCCATTACATATTGTTGATACCTCTGTAAGCAATGGTCTAGTAACATTTAAAACGCTGTTGCCTCAATTTACAGGTTTCTTCAAATAGGAATGGCTGCTTCTGCTCTTATGTACCTTCTCCTACCTTTGTCTCCTATTTCTAGGATTGTACAAATCTCTGTAATTCTTCCTCAAGCTATTTTTGACCTTCTGCTTCTTCCATAAAAAGACCCAAAACCACAGTTTGGCAGTACAGAGCTGCTGCCTGAAACACATTCACCCCTTAATAGAGTAACTGCTGGCCATGAAGTTTCATGCAGCCATGCTGAAGCGAATCAGTCCCATCCATTTCACTCCCTTGTTTGTAAAACACGGAGCAGGCAAACCTGGGCTGTTGGCAAATCCCCCAGAACATAAACAGAACATCAGCTCCTATCCATTGCTAACAAGAGGCTCATCTTTAGGAACAAGATTTTAGGAAAAGCGCAAGGGCAGCTGAGAGTAAGATCTCTGACATTCAGAGATACTCCCAGAGCCACCATGCTTTCTAAAATGTGATATGGGTGCTCGGCCCTTCGGAAATCTAGGCCAGTAATTTTCTCTGGGTAAATAAGAGCTTGTGTTCTGCAAAAATTGCTGGCTTAGATGTAGAATACAAAACAAACAAAGATCCTTGCAGAGGAGGTTTTTTTGGTTTTGTTTTGTTCTTCAGTCCTTATATTACAGCTTCCATATTTTCCATCTCAAGTAGACAGTTACTACCAAATTCCTCTCAAGAACTGAAAAGGTAACTATTTACTAGCATAAACTTGCTTACACTAAAGTCCAACTTTTTTCCATGCTGCAGACTTATCTAAGTATTTATTCCCCAAAATCACACTTACAAGCCTCTGCCAGTAAGCATCAAACGAGAAATTACATATTGCTGATACAAATTAGCTCAGTGTACAAAATAAATGCCAAATACCTGAGAATTACATGCTATGGCAGAGTCCTGGGGTTTTTGGGGGGAAGGATAAAAGGTAAAGAGGAAAACAACAAATTTGATACCAACAGAAACATTAAAAAGGCAAAAATATTTAATAAAACTTTGGAACTGCAACAGCTTCACTTTGTGTATACTACCTAAAAGCATCTACTGTTTTACAAGACTGACATATAAATTGGCCAGCTTAAAATGAAGATAAAGACTCCAATCCTTGGGTGATATATGCTGAAAAGACTGTTGCTGGAATCATTGAATATTGCCTCCTGTCCATGGGATTTCATGGGCCAGTACAAATATGAAAATATTACTGCTGACTTACAGGAATATTCAAACTGAAATGACATGACCATGTCTTTCTAAAAGAAGTATGGAATTATTACTTGCCATCACATCACCAGTATGTAGCACAGGCAAGTGAAAAACTAAATGGTTTACCCGTAAAACCTTCAAACCTCTAATTAGATAAGGCTTTTCTATCTCAGGAGAATTGTAATTATGCTACATTTTCCAGACTCAAGGTCACATCTGGACATCTTCACTTTTCACCATAACAACTCTACTAGCCAGCATTAACAAAACTCAGCCAGGTCCTTACTGTACTTAGATATCTGACCATAGCAGTACACTAAATATCTCTGTCTTTGTACCAGACATATGAGAAGATGACACCTCATACCTGCCTACTACATTTTATCACCATTCTACAAAAAAATAACAGTGACAGATGAAAAGACAAAAAAAATGGGAAAGCTCTGCTCAATCCAAACAGAACTATGTAATTTTGTCATTTATACATAAATGGAGCAAGGTATCTCACTCAACCATGACAGCATGTAGATACTTCCACATAGCATGTATACCGAAATACAGATTGCCAACTCTTTGATTGCTGAAGCAACCTGTAGCATGAAACAAGTGAAAAAAGGATCTCAACTGCCACATCTTGACCTTATAAAGCTAGTGGATAATAGCACACAGACAGACAGCACTACTAGGTTAAATGAGCAATAAAACCCAAAAGATCAGGATGACAATTTCATCCTGAAGGTCTATCCCCTAGTCTAGGGCAGCCAGAGCTCCCAAGCCCCATGCGCCTTTCACAACTCAAAGAAAATAAAATTAAATAAAGGGACCCTACCGTTCCCTGAAAATACACAGAAGAAGCACTGGAGTGAAAACTATCTGTACTGTTTTCTTAGTTCAAGTGCCTAAAATATAATAGTAGGCACTGAGAAGGGGCTGTATTCCTCATGGTTGTCAGGCAAGACCTAAAACAGCAAGGTCCATGGAAGATCTCTCCAAAACTAATTATCTAGAATTATTTGCTTTTAATCTCCTGCACAAGACTCGTACAAGTATTAAACCCTCCAAACTGGAATTTGAGTTCTCAAACTCACATCCACGAGAAACACAAGCACATGTATGCCCTACCACAATTTCCTCTCACTAGCATGAAATTTTCTAGAACACAGCAAGTGAAACATCATAGCAAAAATCAGGAGCACACAGTATTGAAAAAAACCCAAACAAAAACCATTTTCATATTCTAGCACAGGCACCACTTGCACAGATGAGAGTTATTTTGCAACCAAGCAAACTGAACCTTCATAAACAGAAAAACAGGCAGATGGTAATTAAGAGTTACATAAACACCTACCTAAATTATACAGAATAAATGGTTGCCTATAGTAAAAGTATCGAGCAATTATCCTTGTCATCCCAACTCCCTCTGAGTTCCTCCCCATCCATCCCATCCCCTCAAAAAGTTTGGATCTAGTGCTGTCACCTCTCTTTTTTGAGCACTTACACCTCTCCCAATAATCTCTTCACTGAGATGACTGCAGTTAGGACAATATACTCACCTTTATTCAAATTCCACCTCTCAAAGTTCACCAATGACTCAAACATAGTGACCAGATACTACATCTTTTCAAGCTGCTCAGTCTGATACAATTACCCTCAGGAGACCTCAGCATACTTTGCTAATCACGTAACCCCCCCACTGCCACTCCAGCCCCTCTCTCCCTGCTTTCAAACTACCATAGTAAGCAAGAAACGAGCAGGGCATCAGTCAAGAGCTGAATAAACAGAAATAAGCAATGTGAAGGATATTCTGTAAGGATATGTCTTTAAGGCTCTAGAGAAACCTCTGCCTGACCATTCATGGCAGTACCTTGGAAGTTAGGCTAAATTATTAGACTTAATACAAAGAAATTAGGACTTCAGAAAAACAGAACTAGCAAAACTTAAATACCAACTTCCTTCCATAATTCCCAACTGCCTTGGAACTCATTCACTGCCAAGTTTAATTGTGAGCAACTTTTCTTCAGTTGCTCTCTCCTGGCCAAAGCAAGAATCTAGCCATAGCTTTGCTTTATTATTACAGAACATCACCTCTAACACTTCCACACATCTCTCTGCTGCCATGGCTGTAATAAAAAAAAAAATCCCTGTAGTAATGCTAAGGGACTTTCCTGATATCATTAAGGTGCCTGACATAGAGCACAGAAAAGCTTTCTTCTCTTCACATGGCTAAGGTGCTTTGCCATGAGACAAACAGGTAGGGTGTGATTTTATTTTCGTGTCTTCTTCCTCCACACAGACCAACTCAGCATCTCTGGCAAAAGTACACATTGCCCAGTTCAAGCAGGTCAGAAGAGAGTTTTTTATTGCCTCCAAAACTGTCTTCTACATATCCTAAACTTCTAGTGGTCTCTCTACAAGAGAGACTAGTTAAGCTCAGAAGTACCAAGAAGTCATCAATTTTTTTCCTTCTGCAAATAAGGAAGCAGGAACTATACACAAATGGGGATCAAGAGTGTCCTCCACTGCCACAGAATCAGACAGATTCTTCTCAAGTTCAACGAAGTTTTTCCTCAAGCTTAAAGAGCATAAAATCAAAAGCTACAAAAACTCATTCCAAAGCACACTGAAGTGTGTGCAGGTCTCTTCTCACTTTTGCCGTAAGTGTCACATTGGCTGTGTGAAATTTACCTGCACAGTAAAGAGAAACTTACAAACTGAAACTCTTTGGCAGCCTTATCTCTAACGGGTGTTGGCTGTGGCAACTTGTGCCCATTAGACAATGAATGTCGCGTTGCAGACACTCAGGGACGTAGCAGCCCATTTTATAAGACAGCCAGACAATGTAGTAGCCATAAAATCTTATGCTTAAATGCAGCTTTTACCAGAGAGGCTTCAAGCACTTTACTAATTTGGGTAACTTTCCCGTTTTATCTGTGGAGGAAAGAGAAGCCTGTTTACCAGTAAGTCCAAGGGTTCATGATGGCAGCTTCTAACTCCCTACCCCAAACACTCAGAAACCACCATTTCTGCCACAAGAAAAATGCCACGAAGTGGAATCCCACTAAAACCTTATGAACGTAAAAAAAGGAACAAAATGTTTAAGCACAGGTAACATCTGAGACCTGCAACTTCTACCATTCATCAGAAACTATACAAGAAAAAAGGCCCAGTAATCTTTGTCCACCCAGCCTGAACAATTTAAAAGAAACAATCCAAATATGTAGGAGAAATTGGAAACCTCCTCAGTAAACAAAATATCCAGTAACTAAGAATGAGACTCCCTTTGCATATTAAGTGTAAGCAAACAAAGAGAAAGAAAAAAAGTGCAATTTTCGAAGGCATACACCACTGTTATATTCTGACAAAACAGCAATTCAGTACCGATCTGAAACCATGCACCACCATTTGCCGTAGTGTGCTGTATTATATGTTGTAAACACGGCAAAGCTTTAGTAATACCAGACTTGACCACTGGCCCCTACTAGACCTTGCTCCACCCTGTGAAATCTGCGCTGAGAAGTGGGACAAGACTGACAAGTTTTATTGTGAAACTTAACAGGTTTGTGGATTAGCAAAGCTACCGTATTGAAAGCTGCAAATCCCTCCTCGGTCATGTCTCTACAGAACAGTGCTCATTCCTCAATTAAAATTTTAATAATAAAGTTACCAAAACTCCACACAAGATCTACCAGTTTCTGCCTACTTTACAACATTATCACAGAATATGGGATAAAAAGTTTTTTTAAAGAGTTTATATTTTTCTTCATTCACAAGCAAAACTCGACAAACCTTCGATGTTTGCTTATGCTGGTTTTTTCCAAGGTTCCCTACGCTTTAACAAAGTGAAAGATCTTGTAAAAGCGAAGGCACCTTATTTAACCAGACTTATGCGTTCTTCGGACTAAAAATGCCTTGACTTTCGGGAAGAAACTGGCCAGCCTGGCAACTGGTTTCTGGAGAAAAACTAGGAGAAAGGCGATTCAGGGCGAGGACATCACGCTGAGGCACACACATGTGAGGGCAGCAGCTCCTCCCCAGCTCAGGACGGCACCGGGATTGACTCGAGCCCCACCGAACGCCGCAAGACCTCCCCTTTCGCTGCCACAGGACCCAGGCAGCTTCCTCCCGGCCTTTTAAACCTCCGAGGCCGATTACTTCGGGGTCGGCCGGCTCGCGTCCACCCGCCGGAACGCCGGGGTGCCGCCTCAGGCCCTGCCAACCTTACCTGCCCCAGCGGGGCCGGGCCCTGCGTGCGGCCCGGAGGCCCCACCGCGGGAGCGCGGCGGCCCCGTAGTCGGCCGCGTTAGACCCGCAACAACAATAACCACATACACACTCAATTGTCGGGGGTACCCGCGGCACGTACCTCCCCGCCGCGGCTACCTGCCCGCCCGTCCCCAGCCCGGCCCACGCCCCGACTCACAGGGCGTGCGTGAAGGCGCTGAGTCCCAGAGGCACGGCCGCAAGTCCCCGCCCGGAGCAGTCCACGCCGTGGTCGCCGTCGCAGCTGCAAGGGGCCGGGCAGGGCGAGGGGGACGCTCCGCCGCTGTGCCCGGCCCAGCTCCCCAGGCCCCAGGCGACGAGGCCAAACAGAGCGAGGCACCGCATCGCCGACCCGGCCGGCCGCTGGCCGCCCAGCCCCCCCCGGCCCGGCTCGGCTCGGCTCGGCCTGCGGCTCTCCGCTGGCGCCCTCCGCGCACCGAGCCCGGCCGGCTGCCGGGAAAATGTATAAAAACCCACCAAAAACAACAACGACAAAAAAAAACAAAATAAAGAGGCTTCTCCGTCCGGCGCGGCTCTGGGGCTGCCTCAGCGGGAGGTCAGCCCTCCGCCGCCCGCCTGCCCTGTGCACAGCCCGCAGCGCTGCTCGCCACCGCTCATCTCAGCCCCGCAGGCAGCGCGAGGGGGAGGCCGTAGCGGTGGCGGGCCCG
>VWZT01012519.1:89248-107424 GCA_013397055.1 Pachycephala philippinensis
GAGGTTCCTGCTACAGCCCACTTTGCCATCCGGAGGGGCACCGGGCCCACCCGCCCGCTGTGGGTTTGCGGAGGAAGCGCCTTTCCTCTCTCTCCCACACGCCGTGCCGCCATTACCCAGGCGCAGAGAGGAGGCCGAGCTCGCCCCACAGCGCCCCCTGCCGGCGCGGGAACCATCGCACCCGCCCCGCCCGGCCGGGAGCCACCAGCGCCCCCTGCCGGCCGCGAGCGGAGCTGCAGCGAGGGGAAAGCGCCTGCGGGGAGAGAGGCTGGCACTGGCTCCTGGTTCTGGCTGCTGCTGCTGCCGGTGCTGCTGTTTGTCTTGTCATACATATGTATATACACTAGCAAAGAACTGTTATTCCTTTCCCCATATCGTTGCCTGAAAGCCCTGTAATTTCAAAGTTATAATAATTCAGAGGGAAGGGGATCATATTCTCCATTCCAAGGGAGGTTCCCGCCTTCCTTGGCAGACACCTGTTATTCAAACTGAGACACTCAGCTATCTTCAAAATTTGGAGCATAAGCATAAGGTAATAATTTTGAGCCAATTTATCCTATTTCAGCACTCTGACAGTTTTTTATCCCTGTCTTTTTTTCTCACTGATAGGGCATTTCCCATAATTTCTCTCTGTTTTGCCATGCAGAGAGGTTCAAGGTTTGTTCTGTAAAACACAGTACATATTTGCAGTGGTGATTCAAGAACTGACACATGCTTGCACTGATGCCCTCCAAGGGGACCAGGCACTTTGCAAGATACTGGAGAGGGGAGAAAACATACCGGAGCCTGATAAATTGCTACAGGGCATGAAAATGCAAGTAAAAACTTTAGGAGACACCTAGGACAAAGCAACAAACCTATTTAGCAATGCTTAATAGAAGACAGAACCATCACAGTTCTTAAGCGGCTGCAGTCTTTTATCACGATGATCCTTTTTTTTTTTCCTTAACTAGTTGCATTCTTCTTGCCTAATTAGAATTACTCTTGCTATGTCATTTGAGAACATCCCACATTTATCTAAAGCTCTTGCTGTACATGATTAAACTGCAGTGTGATCTAAGCCTAACAGCACCAGTAGCTGAGACATGTTATACACATGGATGTTGTCTACCTGGACGTCAGCAAAGCCTTTGACACTGTCTCCCACAGCATACTCCCAGAAAAGCTGGCAGCATGGTTTGGACAGGTGCACCCTTCGCTGGCTGGACGGCCGGGCCCAGAGAGTGGTGGTGCCACATCCAGCTGGCAGCCAATCACCAGTGGTGTCCCCCAGGGATGAGTGTTGGGGATAGTTCTGTTTAGTATCTTTATTGATGATCTGGATGATGGAATTGAGTCTGCCATTAGCAAACTCATGGATGACACCACATTGCTTCAGTGTTGATCTGCTGGAGGGCAGGAAGGCCCTGCAGAGGGACCTGGACAGGCTGGATCGATGGGCCAAGGCCGATGGCATGAGGTTCAACAAGACCCAAGTACTGGGTCCTGTACTTTGGCAACAATAACCCCCTGCAGCGCCACAAGCAGGGGTCAGAGTGACTGGGAAGTGACCCAACAGAAAAGGATCTGAGGGTGCTGGTCAACAGTGACTGAACATGGGTCAGCATGGGCCCAGGTGGCCAAGAAGGCCAGTGGCATCTTGGCGTCTATCAGAAATAGTGTGGCCAGCAGGACTAGGACAGTGGTTCTTCCCCTGTACCTCGAGTCCTGTGTCCAGTTCTGGGCCCCTTAATTCAGGAACATGGAGCAGGTCTAGAGAAGGGTGACAAAGCTCATGAAGGGTCTGGAGTGCATGATTTATGAGGAGTGGCTGAGGGAGCTGGGGTTGTTTAGCCTGGAGGAAGCTCAGGGGTTACCCTAATGCTCTGGGCAACTCCCTGAAAGGAGGCTGTAGCCAGCCGAGTGTCAGTCTCTTCTCTCAGGCAACCAGTGACAGAACAAGGGGACACAGTCTTAAGATGCGCCAGGGGAGGTTCAGGTTGGACATCAGGAAGAATTTCTTCGCAGAAAGGGTGATTGGGCATTGGAGTGGCCTGCCCGGGGAGGGGGTGGAATCACTGTCCCTGCAGGTGTTTAAGGGAAGACTGGATGTGGCACTCAGTGTCATGGTCTGGTTGACAAGGTGATGTTTGGTCATGGATTGGACTCGACCTCAGAGGTCTTTTCCAGCCTAATTGATTCTGTGATTCTGTAATACTTTTGTGAAGCAGCAAGACAAATAGAACTTCTTAGGTACTCCACATTTATCATGGAGATGACTGAAAAAACCCATGGCTACCCTAGGCTCTCAGCTTCAGTAAGGCTACAGTCTGCCTGCCAAAGGAGCCTGCCAAAAAAATAACAAGTTTTAATAAATATACCAAGAGTTTTGCATCTCAAACTGTTTGCTCATGGTGAGGGACAGCTCAATTTTGTTCTTCTTGAAGGAAAAAAAAAATTATGAATTGCCTCAAATAAAATCACACAGAAAACTGCAAAAACACATATTTAATTTTCTTCTACTGTATTTTTGTCCCCACTTCTCAGAAACATTTATCTTTACGATGCCAGCCACAAAAACTACAATTTAGCAATAGATTGAGGCCTTCTGGAGACAAACTGTTTGTTCTGTTTTTGCAAAATACAATAGGATCCCAATTCTTAGAGGATATGGGGAGGTGGTGGACTGCTCTAAAAACCCTCTATGAGGATTTTGCAGAAAAATCCTCAAATACTCATCAAAATTAATATTTGCTTTAGTTTCATTGTATGTCTAATTACATGAGAAGATCAATGCCTAAGGTGCACAGTGCAGGTCCACAACAATCCAATTTAGCATTCTGCAAAAAGGAAAAAAGTCTAAAAATGCTTGAGCCTCAGATGGCTCTCAATGTCCTTTATGTGTGTATTTTAATTACTCTTTCTGACACTGCTTGGCTGCTCTGACCCTAATTTTCCATATTTTTGTAATGTCAGGGTAAGGCAAAGTAGGCCACTGTATTTCACTGTCATTTACAAGAATGGAAGGCAATACATGCTCAGAAAATAGTGGCCATTTTCAAACCCTAATTCAAACCCAGGACTTCTATATGCTACTGCAATGCCAGGAATGCAATAAATTACTAACTTTTGCCTTTTACTTACAGCCACTTGAAGTAGGTGGAAGGCCTGATGACTTACTCCCCTGCTGTTAGCCATCTAGTCTCCAGCGCTGATTAGATTTTATTCAGTTAATGCTACTGTACTGCTCAGGAAGAGAAGCAGAGCTGTGATTAGATAAAGAACCAGGTACAGGTGGTTTTACTTACTTTTGAAATTACATGACTCAGTCTTGCATTGTTCAGGAAGATGACTTTTTAAAGGGGCTGGAAGAGAGGTGTTAGGTTGTTTTAATTTCCCCCTCTCTACAGATCTATCTTCTAGAAAGCCAGGGAGAAATCAGAAAGAAACATGAAAGAATGTATGTCTGAGCATCTAAAACAGGTTATGATGGAAAAAAGAATCAGTAACTTCATACAAAACCCTGAGGAACACTTAGAGCCATGTTAGCATTCTATGATATCAAATGAGATCAACCAGACAGGAAAATCAAAAATTTTAAAAAGTGTGGGAAGGAAGGGGGACACAGCATAGAAGTTTACTATAGATGGAGAAAACAACTGTTTCAATATCACTATTTCTCCACAGGGCACAATTTCCACATAAGCCTTTAAAAGACTGAACACAGACATCCAGCAATATTGCAACATACATCATACTCCAGCTTTTATATTAACAGAAGCCATTCTTTAGATAAGATTTAGCAATACTTCAAATGATACAATTAAAACAGATACAAAGTCATACAGAGATTTGAAGATTGCTGAGTTTGGAATTAACAGATGCAGTTTCTTAAGCCTTCAAATGTGTGACAAGGCTTTTCGGGGGTTTTTTTGAGGAGTGGGAAAGAAATTATTAGCATGTGTCTGCACAGACTTATTTTAAACCTTTTGTTACCAATAAAATGCCCGATTTACTCACCCCTATCCCCAAAAACTCCAAAGAACCACACAACAAAAGCCAACAAAGGTGAGGGATGGAGAGCTTGTTTTACTCTTCATGATTTTGTCACTTGAAACCTGACGTGTCTCCAAGGCAACAGGAAACAGTAACACATCAAAACTTCAAATTATTTCTAACTTAATTTTAAAGGGCAGTTTTTCTTATGGTTAGAACTAGCAATCAATTTTATCCTGAGGCCCACTTCTGAATCTCAGATGTCTTTTGTCGAGTGTGCCATCTTAAACTCTCCAGACTAGGGACAATTTCTCTGTAAAAGTGAACACTGCAACCCAGACTTTGCTCTGAAACCAGCTTCTCCTCAGGATTTTAGAAGACAAAGAATCACAGATACTCAAACAGCTCTGTATCCCCAATTCCCCTGTAATTCCGATGTTTACCTACCAGCCATGGTCTCACCCTTTCCTTGTATCAATTCAATTCTAACTTTGCTTTTTGACTTACTTCAATGTCATAAAACAGGTCATGGAAACTACTTGATTTTTAAATAAAACTGAAAATGTGTTTTTATTTCCAGTTCAAGTGTTATCAATCATCTAAATCAAATATTCACGTAATATTTCTACGTGTATTTTCAATTCGCAGTCCAGCCTACTTAAATTAAAAAAAAAATCAACAAAACCCCAACTGATTTTACATTCAAAACTGAAGCATTTTCTCCTATGTTGATCTCAATTCATAACTCCAGAAACATTTTATTAACAACCTTCCAAGCTGTCATTTGAAGGACTTACAGAAATTCAGTATCTCATTACTTAAGATACTTGATTCAAACAACTAAAAGATAATATCTGACTCAGAATAATATGCATTGAGTTTATGTAGCTTTCGTCTCAAAAATGCAGAGGGTTCAAACTATTATAGATACTTTATAGCACTCTGTTTTTGCCCAGCAAATCACAAAACATTGGTAGAAAACGGAAAATTCAAAAGCAACCAGGAGACAAACTAATCACAGATTTAGTTTCTCTCTTCAGATGCCCACACACATGCGGGTGTTTATGTCATGCCCTTGAGACTATAAACAGCCAATTAAAGCAGTCGAAAACCTGTACTCAAAATGGAAAGTGGGAAGAAAAACACACAAACACAACGCGTGTGAGATGGAACTTTTATTTTTGTGTTGATAAAACCCAAAGATCCCTCACAGCAGCAACAGATGAAGAAGTTACTTGCAGAAATGATACCTCTTCTTAATCTGTTTGTATATCCAAGTATGACAAGTGTGTAGGGACTGCATATTAACACAGTACAGGCACTGCTCAGTAGTAACAGAGATCAAGTTTCTTGGAGTATTTTAATCAACCCCTTCCTTATTACAAAAGGGTTCTCATAGTATCAAAGATGATTATTAATTAGTTGTCTGTCATTGATTTTTTTTGTTATTGCAATTTAAAAACCTTTTATCAAATTCTACATGTACTATTTATATGCCCAGATATACCTCTCCACATCCTGTAGTAGTTGACAAACCATAACCAAATGCTACGATTCAAAATGAAAATGCTACTGCATTTAGCAGCTCTTGCTGCACTAAAGTAAGTATTAGAATAACAAAACACACCTCTTGTTCAGTAATACAAGGGATACGGTTTGTAAAATGAACATTCCTATCTTGTATCCATACCTTTCTGTAATATATGTATATATATATATATATATTTATATATGGCTCTAAAACATATCTCTACTAATTAACAATTAAATTAAAACACATCCACAATTGGTTTAACTAGTGATTTTGGTCTCAATACTTTAAACATTAGTTGTTCCATAAAAATATACAGTTCAACAACATGGTTGTATCAGTAACATGAGGCCTTTTGAAAGAGGCCTATGACATAAAACCAACCATGCAATTCAGTGCTCAATGTCATCTAACTGATAAATATTTATACTGCATTTTCAAATTACCAGTATCTTCCAAATTTCTCTTTGCAGGCTTACCATGCTTACAAACATGCAGAAAGCAATCACATTTCTCACTTGCCCATAGCAACCAATCTTTTTTCTATTCAAATAGATCAACTGACAAATAACAAGCTTCAAGCTGTCATTTTTAGATTACTAACCTTTTCCTTTCTTTCACATATTGCTTCATGTGAAATAAAACTAGGGATTAGCCACATAGCAAGAACTGCACTTTTCAGTTTAAGCCTCTAAAAATCAAATTACTAACAGTCAATTAGGATGTACTCATAGCTGCCATACAACTGAACTGACACCCTGTAGACAATGAAGCTAATTCTTCAAAAGGTGAAGCTTAAAAAAACCCAACCCAAACCCAAACCTCAAACCTAGACTACACAAGTACAGCATCAAACCTGGCAGATTCCAAAAAGTGGATCTCTGTCCAGAAATTTTCAAAACGGTACACAAAACCCATGCCACCATTAAGCATACATGAGATAAGACATTAATTGTTTATAGATGGAGATGTCCTTATTTAGCAATGGTGATGTAGTACTTCCATAGCACAAAGAATTCCCCAAGTCAGAAGCAGTCAGTAATAAAACCCCAGATAACTTCACATGTCACAGTAACCTGGCATATAGGACTCAGAACATTTTACTCTTATAACAATAACTATCAGTAATTTAGGTACTAGCAATTCCAGAACCAATACATTCAACACATAAATAAGACTACAATAAAAGATACTAAAAAGACAAGAATGGTATGACAATTAAGATGAATAATTCTTTTAAACAGCAGAAAGTCAGGGAAACATCTGGAATTCTTTCTCATTGCATTTATATATCTTCAGTATAAAAAAACATGTAGAGAGTCAGTCCAGAACTGCATACAACAATCATGTTTTTTCCCTTAACTGCTTTAAAATTAGTTCAAAATAATGTAAATTACAGGAATGATTGTTGCAAATTTGTAAATGTTGGCTATTACAACATCATTATATGAGAACACCAACTGTAAATTATTTACAGGAGAGGTAATACAATTTCCAGAGTACTGAATTACAATTTAGCAGAAGTGTAAAAACAACATACTCACCAAAAACATTACAAAATCTGGTATTGTTATCAGCTACACAGCAGATTGTGATTAGGTTTTGTAGTTGACATACAACGTATTTTTAAGAAAAGTGCCAAAATACTGCTACATAAGAATCTTTTTTTTTTCAAAAATCAGTCAGCAAAAACCCCTGCAGATTCTATGCTAAGTAATGTCAAAAGAAAACAGGAAAAAAGGATGCTGATTGTACAATTATGTCTTATTAAATGCCTTTGAAAAATCTGTAAATTCACTTTCTTGCTTAAAAGTCTGACACAAGACTTATTAAAAAAATCAATAGAAATACCACCAATACGTGTTTTTCCAGGGCATTTTAGGCGATTCTAAACCTACACATTCCTCCTAAACTGTGAAACACAAGGAGACTGAAAACATTCCAAAACTGGCTGAACTGCTGAGGATTGTTGTGATCACTGGTAAAACATCCTGCTGGATGCCAGTCACTACCAATGCACCCCAGGGCCTGTACTGGGGTCCATACTCTTGCATATTTTCATTAACAACTCAGGGGATGGGACAGATCACACTCAATCAATCATTCAATGGGACCTCAGCAGGCTGGAGAAATGGGCAAACATGAGTCTCATGAAGTTCAGCAAAGAAAAGTGCAAAGTCCTGCACTGGGGGGAATAAGCATGTCCACCAGTACAGACTGGGGGACTGACCAGCTGCAAAGCAGCCTTGCAGAAAACAATAGCAAGCCATAAGCCACCACGTGCCCTTGCAGCAAAGAAGCCCAAGAGTCTCCTGGTCTACACTGGAAAGAGCATTGCCAGCAAGCTGAAGGAGGGGATTTTTTTTACTCTGCTCAGTCCTCGTGAGATGCAACTCAAGTGCTGGGTCCAGTTTTGGGCTCCCCAGTCCAATACAGAAACGGGTATACAAGAGTGAATCCAGTGAAGGGCCACAAAGGTGATTAAGTGATTGGAGCATCTTACAGACAAGGAGAAGTTGAGAGAACTGGGATTGTCTCTCTCGCCTGGAGAAGAGAAGGCTCGGGTGATCTTACCAACCTGTGCAAATGCCTGAAAGGGAGGAGTAAAGGAAGAGCCTAACTCTTTCCAGTAGAACTCGTGACTGGACAAGAGGCAGTGGGCGCACGTAGAAACATCAGAAGGTCTACTTAAACATAGGAATGGATCTCCATAGTGTAAGGGAGAGCAAAACACTAGAACAGACTGTCCAGAGATCTTCTGGAGTCTCCATCTTTAGAGATGTTTAAAAACCTAGCTTGTCACACTCCTGAGCAACCTGCTCTAGCTTGCCCTCCTCTGAGCTGGGCAATGGGGAATGGACTAGATCTAGTCCCTCCAACCTCAATTGTTCCATGATTCTATGAAAAGAACAGGGTCTTATGACAGGCATTGGATCAACTGAGTCACAAAGAAACTATAAAATGTAAAAGGAATATATATTTTTCTCTTTAAGTTATTGCATACAGTGTTAATTTTGCTGCCTTCGTTTTGCCGATCTCATCTTTTCAAATCTTGACTCCATTTCTTCAAGGACTTTTGGTGTGTATCGCACAACTAATTTAACCTTTCCTTGAGCTGCCTTCAGCAGTTCTACTGCTTTTTCATGGTGTTCACCTTCAACACTCTGTAAAATATAAACCATTTAGTATTAGTAAAGACACAAACTGAAAACAGATTTTTTTCATTTTTTTGTACAATTCTATATAAACAAATATATTTATGTCTTTATCTATATGTACTCTATTTTCAAGACTGCATAAGGACAATGCCACACAATTTCAGGACTTATGTTTCAGCAAACCAAGTGATGTGATGATAAAAATGCTAATTAGTATTAGCAAAAGAATAGTGCAAAAATCTTGTTTAGGTTTACGCTGAACAATTAAATTCTGCAATAATAACCTTAGTAAATTATGAAATTACACTTAAAAATCAATAACTTCAGGAGAATACTGACTTAAAATTTAATATTGGTTACCTTCTTTTGCATGCATTTTAAATTTAGTAGTCACCCTCAATTTGGTTAGTAAGTTGCCACAGACAACTGCAATTTAGCTGCCTTCTTGATGTTACCCTGCATCACAAGGCAAAACAGTGCATACTGGGCACTTGCAATGGAGCAACTAACATGTAGTGTGTTGCTTATCTTAGTGCTCCACATGTCTCTCAGTAAACATAAGACATTCAAGTTCATTTCCTCTAAATGGATTAAGAACAGCCTAACCCAGCTCAGGAAGACCAGAATAAAAATGCTTTCCCGAAACAACTCTAAGAATGTCTTAGAATTATATTAGATCAATCTAATTACAATTTTTAAGCAATGGTTCTCAAAAACTGCATCCAAATAAACATTCCTGGACAGCATATGTTTTATCAGCAAAACTTATTTCTCCCAAACTTATTAAACACAATGACGGGACTACTCCAAGCCTACCTCCCACTGGTGCTATTAGAAGCTAGAAGGCAGGTGATGTACCTGTTGATTGGAGGGTTTCCCCGTTACTATAAAGTTACTTACAGAAAGAAAAACAACAGTTAAAAAAAACCCAAGTTATTTCTCTTCTATCAGACTTAGACAACACATACATTTGAATGTTTCAATTTTTGTTATTCAAGTGGATGTGTAGGCTGTTCTGTTTAAAGCTGGTAATAAAAAGTTTGTAGAGTTCTGTTTAATTGTATCAAAACACCTAAAATTCTGGAGTACACTCAAGATCTCCCACCTGAAAAAAAGAAACTTGTTTTTCAGTCATATTCCCTGCAGTCTTGGCAGTGGCATTTTTTATTATTATTATTAAAGTATAAATTACAATCACAAGAAAATGTCTGTCATGTATTATGATGACAGGATTCCATCTGTAAATATCAGATACCAATGATTTTTCTGAGACTACATTAGCATTCTTAACAGCAATTTATACACTCATTGTATTCTTACAATGGCTATATATATTTATACATGTGCATGTACACACAGAGTCATCGTCAGCTGTACCAACTGCGTGATGATCAGGTTCAGTTTTGGGTGGAGTGGTGGTATTGTTTTTAAGAGAGTCTGTGAGTGAGGAAGGACTCATCTGAAGACAGTTCTGCACCAGTCTCTCAATGCTTCCTAATAACAGGAGGCTAAGGCAAGGACAGTTGCATCACTACAGCTGTGATTTCTCTTATGTCTCTTGAAAAGGACAGCTGGACTCCCAGGTAATAGTCAGGAGCCAAGTATGTCAAGAGATTTGTGCTAGCCAGGAATTCCTAGAGTACAGATACCCAGTATCTGTACCCAGTCACTATTTCATGTGTCAAAAACCCCCAGAATCTAGTTTGACCTTCAGTCTTAAAATAAAAATTGGTTTACAGGTGTAATGATGAGAATATTAATTTTAAGCCTGCATAGAGCCTCTCTGGAAATAAAAGCAAGTGTTTGAAACATATTTCCATGCATTTGACTGAAAGCTGTCTCAAGTCACAGCCTGCCCATAACCTCCTCTTTCCAGCCTCCCTTTGTTTTACTTTTTTTATTGTTAATTCTTCAGAAGAGGATACTTACTAAAAAAAAATCCACATCAGCACTTTAGACATATATTTCTCAAAATATAGTAAAAAGCCCGCTTCTGAAGATCAGTATAGTTAACTGGAAGGTAAAAAATACCATACGACGTAACACCACCTTGTAGTTCCATCTCATTACAGCTTTCATCATGCAGTAGCATTTTTACCGGGAAAAATGAGAATCTGGTCAGCCAAAAGCAACATAGCATAATTTACTACTTACCTTAGAAGGTGCAGAAAACTCATTTAGTAAGAATCTGCATCATGAAACTTCGATGAAAAAGGAAGGCAGTTTGTATTTCACAAAATTCTTTGACTACATTTATACAACCTATCAGAATCTGAAATACTGAAATAGTACAGTTCCTTTTTGAGACAAATAACCAAAGCATAGTCCTAAAACTCTCAATGCACACAACTCTACAGAGGACAAAAAGAAAGTATTTTGCCAAGATTAGAAGACAACAACGAGTTTGTGCCATGTGTATTCTCTGTGCCCCCTCAAGTGGAAACAAGTAGTTACTGCTACATAAAGAGAAGAGAAAACCAGTTCCTACCACTCCATTTACAGAAAGCAGCTGGTCCCCACGTTTCAGGCCTCCGTGTCTGTCAGCTATACCTCCAGGGATAATTCGAGAGATATAAATTGGAGAATTTTGTTCTTTGCCTCCCATAATGTTGAATCCAAGACCTTCTTCGGTTTTGGGTAGTTCAACAACTCTGGGATGAGAATGACCTTCACTAGCAGCAAATGCAGCTACGGTGGCCTGTGAGAAACAAGATTTTCTCATTTATAAAAAACTAAATACCGTCCCTTTAGCTAGACACAGTGAGCAGGCTGAAAATGTATTTTATCTCAAAGTACTTAAATGTTAAGACAAATGAGGTTAATTCCCTACATACCAACACTGGCATGAAAAATTCAGAGCTCCAAGAATAAAATTAAAATGGAAGAAATTTAAAAACAACAAGTCTTGTTATACCTCTTAATAACCTGTTAAGCTTATCCATTTTATCAGACATCTAGGTAATAGCCTTCTGAATTTTACATAAGCTTCTGCTTCTGAAGAAATGAACTACTGTATTTCATGCAAATTATAGTTTGGCTTTTACCTTTGCTGTTGCATTAGCTCTAACTTCTGGGCTACTGCTGATATCCACAGTTTCATATACGTGTTCATACACCTTTAGAAGCAAAACAGTTTCAGTATGAGTAAAACAAATATTTTTCTGCTTAGGTAATATAACAAAATATCAGGTGCAACTCAAAAATGTGTAAATTAAAAGTACACACCTCTAATGTTACTCCCTGATTCACTACAAGAACAGGCAATCTAACATTCTATGAAGAAACAAATCTCTCAGCATCTTTATCGCTCAGTCTCAACCTAAATCTTCCCTCCTTCCACAGTATTCAGACCTCACCATGACTTTGGAAATGCTTAAGGCTAGGCTTGCACGCCTGACTCAAGGCATGATGACTATTTTCTCTTGCTTGATTCAAGCTGGAACTCTTCAATACAGATGCACGCAAAAACACTTAAGGGCAGCTCTTCAAGGCTCTGCTGACAATCCATCCCTTCCCGCAAACTCCCCAATTTTTCTTCAACTTTAGCAACTAATTGAGTATCTTAAGAAGCAAATAGGATCGAAAACACAGAGGCAATAAGAATGCTAATGCAAAGAGGTGCTTGCACTGAAGGCTAACCCACATCTTCTCATCTCCCTGCCAACCATTTGTACTTGCTAAGCAATAGGTACCGTGTCCTCAATAGGATGAAAACATTAAGATTACACCTGTGTGTACAAACAGATTTTTTTTTTAATCATTCCAGCTTTTATCATCAGTATTAACATCAGCAACAGCAATAGCAAGGCATATCCAATCACCTGAAAGTCCCCAAAAGAATACCTGGAATGAAGATGAGGTGGTGCAAGGCTTCACCTAAAAATGGCGTGGATTTGGCTTAAAAATAATACAGGCAATTGGTACTTTGTCTGTTCTTACATACCAACTGGATAACATCCTGTTAGCTGCCAGTAAGGACAGACTCTCTAAATAACCTTTAAGAAATTATTTGCTAGTAAGCCATTATTTTATACACCTATGCTGTTCCAAATCATTTTCTTTTGAAATTACTTAAAAATAAGGTTTGTTCTATTAAGCTCTGTAAATCAAATACGACTTTACGAAGTTCAAAATCAGCTTACTGCACTGAGCACAAAAAGGAGACAGTAAATCATACTGGTCTTTAACTGAAGGTACCTGCTCACATCAAGTTAACTTACCTCTCTTACAGCATTACAGAATTCACTTTGAAGGACCCTTTGCAATGCCTGTAGCTTTTGTGGTGGCACTTCTCCACTTCTCTGTAATTTTTCCAGCAATTCGATTGCTCTGCAGATGTCTACAAAAAAAAAAAAAAAANATGGAGCAGTCTGTGTGTGTGCACTTGCATACACTTTAAAACTACACTTTAAGTTTCATTACCCATAAACTATGTATTTACAAAATGCTACAATAAAACACTGTACTTTCAGCCTGCTATAAATCAACCGTAGCAACCCAACCCTGTAACATATCTGGAGCTATCACTGCCATATGCATATTGCAAAGACAATCTGATTTTTCTGCAAAGGACTGAAATATTGGTATGAGTATTAAAATACTGGTAGTGTATACTTCATAATTCATCTACTCCATGGATGGCATTTTGTTAACACCAGCTGTAATATTATCAAATATGCTGTCTAACATTCCTTTTATGTTCAAAAATTCAACGAGGTATACTCAATACTTCCCATAGAAGATGGCTGAGAACTATCTGGCCTATTTTCTTTCCTTCCTCAAGTGCTTATAAAACCAACAGAACTCCTTTTGATATTCTCGCTGAGAGACAATATCTCCATAGTCTAGAATCCTGAACCTCAAATGTCTTTCAGTTCCCTGAAATTTCTTCCTAAGAGTTCACATTGTCCATTTTCTCATAAATGCTGGTTTGTGAAACTGAACTCGATGAAGGATTTGATTCCAGACCAGTATGACTCAAGACAGGCATCAAATGCAATGTGACATTCTTTTGCCAGTGCTAGACAAGTAAAATATATTCACATCCCTCCCAAATTGCTACATTAGCGATTATTCTGAAACACCCAAGTTCTTGAACAGAACTAGAATAGTCTCTCAGAAAAGCAGATAGAAAGGATTACTTTCATTATCACAAAGACAAAAAAGCAGTGATTAATCTACTATATAAAATAATGCACAGATTATTTTAGAACAGGATGAAGTCTGGGACACGGCTATGTCCCAAATGCATTACTTCCTTTTTTCTGTAATTAACCTCTAGGTACTAATTTTTCATGTGAATGCACATCTACTCAATGGTATCATGTCAGCACAGAGGAAGTGTAATAGCCACCTACTTCTTCTAAAATATGAGTGTAAAAAGAG
Source organism: Pachycephala philippinensis (assembly GCA_013397055.1). Taxonomy (NCBI): domain Eukaryota; kingdom Metazoa; phylum Chordata; class Aves; order Passeriformes; genus Pachycephala; species Pachycephala philippinensis. The sequence goes on from VWZT01012519.1 coordinate 103,298, forward strand.
AGCACTTATATAACAGGATGAAAAGGCAGTGGGGTGCATGTTCTGAAATTAGGGTGAAGTGCACCAGCAAGACAGCCCACGGCAATGTTCTGTCCACTCACATGAATTATCAGACACATCTTACAAATTACTAGATCGAGACCAGGTCGTGCAGTTGATTAAACAAGGTATACCTTAACCACACAGACTGGTCATCCATGGACTGGAAACAAATCCTTCATGGAAAAACACTCAAGTAATACAGCCATAAGACTCAAATTATTTCTGATGATAGTTAACATTTCTATGTGCCATGAGAACTTGGTGTTTTCTGGCAAGCATTTCCAAGCTTTACAAGCGTCAGTTATCTAAAGCAAAGCAATATCAAAACTTAAATTAACTACTAATAATCCCATCTTCTACAGAGAACACATTTTACACAGGCATGCATATTTGTTACTTGTATAATTACAAAATGAAAAAAAAAGCTTTTAAAGCTTTTTATTTCCTAATACATACTTTGTATTTAAAATCCAAAATAGTTGGTGAAATTAGACATTCTAGATGTTGCAAAATCACCAATGTTCCTAGTAATCCTCGTGTTCAGCAACAGCAGTACAAATTATCTTAATTCAGGAAGTAGCCCACTGATCAGCTTGTAGTATGATCAAATGGCAATCACAGCACTTCCAATCCTACAACACTCCACATAATAATGACAAATGTCTAGCAAGTATATAAATTACAACACTGCTATAATTTAAATACTTGTAGATGTTTGCAGACAAATGATTATTACATGCACATAAAGACAACAGTTCCACGTAGCCATTCTTGGGCCTATAGTCCATGAACCATGTTAAGATGTAACATGTACAAACTTGTTATCAGTTTGATTAGGATACTGCAAGAAATTTTAAATGGTGACAGCAACCTACTGATACAAGGAGTAGCTATAGAAATTAAGACTCCAGAACTCCATGGGATAATTTCTCCTTTTTTGACCTTCATGTTTTGTCATTAAATTAGATATGCTTCCTACCCGTATCTCTTAACAGACAAAACATTTAATGACACAGCACTTTTCACCCTAAGGTAAAATTGGTTTGTTTGGGAACCAGCTGTGTCTTTCACTAACTACACACTAAGAACACCGAATCAGCTTTTCAAAAAGTGATTAGGATACACTGAACTGGATTCATTTTAGATGAAACTAAAGCAGAGGACACACTTTAATGAAAAAGGGCTTTCAGATCAAAGGACCAAACTATTGCTATAAAGTACAAACCCAGAGCAGTCAGACACAGCATGAAAGTTAGATCCTCAGTACTCAATAAATCTTTTATCACAGCGCACTTCTTACTCAGGTAGATATAGACAACAGATCCCATCAGCAGGACACTTTGTTCCCAGCAGTTATTTCGTTGTATGTTATTGAGAGGATCCCATTATACCAGTGTGGAAGCGCAATTGAGCATAACTTTCTTCTACTGAACTGCATTAAGCACCCTTAAGTCAAAAGCTGAATATTCCATCTATCCCAGCAGTATTGCTTTAGGAAAAAGAGTTTTGCTGGGAATAAGTGGCAAAACACACCTTCTTTCATTTTTCCAGAAAAGCTTGTTGACTGCTGTGTTGATGTAATTTGTTTCCTCCTGAATTACTAGCTGGAATATGATCAGCTGAAAGCTGTCTTCCTCACAATGTAAACACTATAGCTTAGCCAACTGTTCAGCATCTGAGAAGAGCAAGATTAATAGTACAGAAGGGTTCCAATGATGGATTTCAACATGGATCGATGTAGATGTAACTCCAGAGGTGGACAATTAAAAAAAACCCAAACCATAAAACTAACTGTAAAAAGGAATCCATACATAACGGGAAAACTGCTTTTCTTTTCACCTTTCCTTCCTTTTTATACCAATTGTCTGTTCTTCACAAATCATTATTTGTGATCATGGATACTAGATCAAAATCCTGAAAAAGAGAAACATTCAAACTAAAAGAACGTGGAAGGAAAAAGCCAGCAAGATGCTACCAGTCCAAGCATGCGTGAGCTGGACAGAAACACAGAAAGAGAAAAAATGCAGCATCCTCATAGATACTCCTGATTAACCACCTCCACTGCTTATGTTCAAGTATTCTAGATTCCTAAGCTGTATGTAGAGTTATCACATGTCACCACTAAACTGTAAGACTAACTGAAATGTTAACTGTTGTTTCATTCCTGCCCTCTAGTGAATTTGGGTGGTGGTGTTTGCAATGCAGCTTGGAGGAGAAAAGACACAAGAATTTTCAATTGCCCTGTGGTAAGCATAAGGTAACGATTTTAAATCAGCTCATTTTCTACACTATTCTCTCTTTTCTGATGCTGTATGCCAATAACATTAGTGACGTTCACTTTCAAGCTGATTATGACGCATCATCAGGTTATGTGCAGTCAAGCCCACACAACTAACAGTTTCTTATTTCTGTAAATAAGGCTCTTGGTTTTGTAGGTCCACTATAAGGTGCTTTCTTTTTCTTCTTTTCTTGAAAAGACCAATATGCCTGAAGACCAAATAAGTCTTTTGTTTCATTGATCCCTAAGTAACTCTGCAGATTTGTTTGTTTTCATGGACAGAGCATAGTGGCAGGGTAATGAGGTGAAGAAGGACAGGACCTCAGTTTTAAGTCTGCAGACCTTCGAAGCGCAACTAATCCACTGCTGCAGCAGCTGCCATAGTTAACAAGCTTTGGAGTGGAGAGAGTAGATGAGCTGTGGAGCGTGAAGCAAAGACCTTACATAACTCACTATTTACAGGCCAACTCACACATTACAAGTGGTTCACTTGTAGAATGGGAAGCAGGGCTAGCAAAAAAAGAAAAACTGAGCTCTTCAGTAGGTAATGCGATAGGACCAGAAAAATAAAGTGGGTATGTACAGTGTGTACATATGTGTTACTATCGCTAGAAATACATCTAGCACCATGAGCACAAGTGGTGGTCCTAGTGGGAATGGTAGTGGGAAAAGTCAGATCATTCAATCAGCTGTACTTCAGCTAGTTGTTTTCCTTTTCAGAAACATGATTTCTAATTATCAGTAATCACTTCCCATGTAAATTTCATTTTCCAAACCCTACTGTCCTAAATACATACCAATAAACCAATCATCTATATTGTTACATAATCATGTGTGGACCTCACACAGTACCAAATAACCACATTGAAGAAACTTTAACTGTTTCTTAAAAACTGTGGATAAATGTCACAAATATACTACAGAAAAATACCCAGCTAGGTTCTATATTTTATCTGTTTCGCTCTTAATTTCAGTTACACACTGCATGTATTAACAATACAAATTAAGCCTACATACTGGAAAAATGGGGTCAAAACAAACATGAGAGCGTAACAGAGGACAATCACGAACAAGTGTAGAGAGACTCCTGCACGTATCAGCTGTCTTCTATAAAAACAAGGAAATTATTATTCTTAACACGCAGCTAACAGACTGAGCTTAGAATTCTAAGAATTCTGCTGTGTTCAAGATGAAATTTTCCCATGAGAGAAACAGAAATCAAGAGCTGGCAGGTTGAGTAAGAGCTGGCAGAAGCGTCGACAGCAGTGAAGGCAGAGCAGACACAGCTACAGAAGGCCTTAGGCGAGTGCACCCATGTAAACTCAGCGCTAAACTGAAACGCGAGAAAAACCTCCAGGGGCCGTATAAAGCAAAGCCGAAGAAGTCGGTCCCACCGACATGCTGGAAGAGGCAGAAGCGACGGAAACCTGCTCAAATCAGACCAGCTGTTCAAACCAGCTGCGGCTGCGCACGACGGAGAGCAGCGCCTCAGCTCTTGCGCCAGGCCGGAAGGGCGGCACGGGGAGGGCGGCACGGCTGCCGCCGCCGCCACCGCCCCGCGGCCAGGGACCGGGCCGGGGAAGAGGGTTGGCCGGCCAGGGGCTCCACCGCCGCCAGCCGCCCGCGGGCCCGCAGCAGAGAGCGGCAGGAGCGCCCGTCCGGGCCGCGGCCGCGCTCACCTCGCTCCAGCCGCACCGGCTCGCCCAGCGCCGCCATCTCCTCCTGCCTGGCCGGGCGGAAGTGACGCGGCGCTGCCGGAAAGGCGGGGGGCGAGGTGGCGGCGGCCTGGCGGTGACAAAGGGGGCGG
>VWZT01012521.1:361-50722 GCA_013397055.1 Pachycephala philippinensis
GGATGGCTCTGCTGGACATAGTAGAAACTTCAGGAACTTCTCACAAAGCCACCTGCATGGCTTCTCCCTCCCCCACCAAAAACCAGGCTGTGTTAAACCAACACAGTCAAGGACTGAAATTATAAATAATAATAAGGAAGCTACCCCCACAGAAGCCCACCTCTCCTTGAAGATGCCTGACTGGAGCTTTGGTCTGTGAGTTTAAGCCACCTAGATAAGATAAAAGGGACACTATTGTTCAATCATCTCAGGTCTAGGGAGAAACAAACAAGGCTGAGGGAAAGGAATGCATCCACAAGAAAGCCAAATGCAGTGGAGAATCCTCCCTGACTGGGTTTGGGGTGGGGGAGACCACAGCCCACAGATGCCAGGTTTACACAGACTCCCGCCCAAATGCAGGGGGAGGAGGAGGTTTTGTGTGTGTAGTGTAACCTCTGGTCAGAGGCAGTGAACACCCATCCTCCCTTACACAAACTGGCCCAGCTGTGAAACCCCCAACCCCAGAATGACCACATCCACGGGATATTCACGTGAGAGGCAGCTGAGGGGGTGTCATAATCCATCAAAGACCCCTCCAAAGTGCTCCCCCCCAAGTCCTCCCAATTCCTGAGGCCTTGCACCACAGCATAGCACATGATGCAAAGTGATGCAACAGATCCAGAGTTTGCTGCAAGAGACCAAGAGATTGTGTCAAACTTCCCCACCATGTAGGGGGAGAGAGAGGTACCTGGGCATTCCCACCTGGCCTGAGCATATATTAATCCATTGGATTCTATGCTTTTTGGGGGAGGACCTTCACCACCAAGAAGACCAGCTGGAAAGGATCAGTGGAACATTGTTGGGATCCACAGAGTGGTGGTATTTTCTTTAATCTGTCTCTGTCACTTTCTTTCTGTCCCCCCACCTCTTTTCCATTTCTTTCTTTTCCTTTCTCTCTCTCTCTCTCTTCTCTCATATTTACTATCAAGTAAAACCCATACTATTGACTTTGGCATATGGTCTTGTTTGCACCTTAATTTGGGCAGAGGTGTTTCTAAAAACTTTAAAAACCGGACTGTAACACCTTTGTCAACATACATGACACAAATCTTTCCTGCTCCTCTGTGAAGCAGGCATGACTTGGACACTGTTTCTGGGGCAGGACCCGAAAAGCTTGGCATGCTCCAAGGGGAAAAAGAAAGCAGGACACATGGATTTGCTCAGATACAAAGAATTGGCTGGAAATGTAAGAGTTCAAATGAATTCTCCAGCAGGAGAAATATGCCAGGCCATCGTAACAAACAGCAAGAGATACAAGTGCAAATTCACTCCAGTGTTGTCCTACCAGACTCCTGCAATAAAGCTGGGGTTGGCAGAGGAGTGGGGGATAGGAGGAGCTTAGTTCTCCTGGGGATGGAGATGCTGGCAGAATGAGATTAAAATGGCCCTGACTTGTAACGTGGAAGTGGAAGAAAAAGAGGAGATATGATAAACCTCCAATGCCAGCCAAGGAGACACTTAGGACTTGCTCAATCCATGTCAGTCAGGATTGGGGACTCCATTTTTCTGCAGGGATTGATGTACTTTGAGCAATCATAGAACAAGAGAATGGTTTGGGTTAGAATGGACCTTTAAATGTCTCCTACTCCACTACCATGGGCAGGGACAGTTTTCCACTAGACCAGGTTGCTCCAACACCTGTCCAGCCTGACCTTAAAGACTTCCAGGGATGGGGCAGCCACAGCTTCTCTGGGTAGCCTGTGCCGGGGCCTCACCACCCTCATTGGAAAAAACTTCTTCCTTATAGCTAAATTTGTATCAATGAGTAGCAATGAACCATTATCTAAAAGGATTTTTGTTTTTCGTTTTGGGGTCTCTACTGTCTGCTACCTACGAACTCTGCTGAAGATTTTACAATGTTTAGGGTGTTCACAGCTTCTTCTGTGTAGATCTTCTAGGGTCTAATAAGGACAGAAACCATATACTGGCCTTTCCTCAGTGGGCACATTTATATTGTTTCCCTCTTTTCCCCTCCCTCCTTCAGAAAATATGTTGAAACTCAAGTATTTTTGAGACCACTGATTTTCAGTCAAATTCGCTAGAAATTTGCAGAGGTGCTCAAGAAATGCTAGAGGAAAAGCAGACAGTCTATCAGACAGATATATATTCCCTCCCACATGCTTCACGAGCAACTGCACAAACTTCATCTACTTAGGATGCAACAAATCACTCCCACCTTCATCAAACTCTGACAGCAAAGAAAAACTGCAGCCCTCAGTACTTCTCAGCAGTGGAGTTATGTACTTATATTTTTCCTTTGTGGTATCCTATTTCTGCAGAAGAAGCAGTTAAAGCCTGCAGCACTGATTTTCTGTAATTTATTTTGTGCTGGCTTCAGGGTGGTGATTCCTATGAAGAAAAATGGTATAAATGACGACAAATTGCAAATGATGTGGGTAGGAGATGCTGTGGATGCCTCTAATCCCTGCTGTGACAGCCAGGGGAAAATATAGATCCTCACATGGAGGTGCAGTACCTCTGTGTGTCCCCAAGTACCACTGGTTGTCTCATGATGGCGAGACAGTTTTATGGGTGTTTGATTTGACCAGCTTAAGCACCAGGGAAGGTCAGGGTGCTTGGTCTATGACCTGTCCCATGAATGGGGAAAGTTTCAGGGAACTGGTCTGCCAACAAGCTCAGTGGACACTTGCCAGTGGCAACAGGAAAGTTTAAAAAACAGACACCAGCTCCAGTTTCTGTGCCTTCTGTTGACCCCCTATCTTCCCAGAGCACTCCATCACCTGTCTCTTTCTCAGGCTTGGGGAAACTTCATCACCCTACCCAGACAGCACCAAAACCCAACATCCCATGTGCCACTGACAGGCTTTGATCCAGCCATGCCCCTGCACCACAGGGTTGTTGAGGACAAGATGATTTTGAAATCCCTTTCATGGTATGGGCACACAGTCTATTCGTCCTCCACACGTCCTCTTTGACCAGAGCACAGGAGGCGGTGAGAAAACCAAGGACTCTCTCCCTCCTGGAACTCCTGTATGTGTCAATGAGCCTGACTTTGAGAGCAGGGTTTTTCCTCTTATGTGGCTGACAGCATAGACTTTGGGGAATCCAGTTGGGCCTCTAATTTCACCAAGAGTCAGGCGATGATAGAGGAGTCAGCAGACAGTAAGATAAAACTGAGAAATGGAGACCTATCTGCAGACAGGATGGGGAAGCTTTGCCCTGCCCTCCACACTGCCTCTGAAACCTTTCAAAGACATCAGTGTTCTCTTAATGTGTGACCACACGTTGCTCACCAGCTGAGGGCCTTGAAATCATCTGTAGCTTCTACACTTATCTCGGTTTGAGACAAGTTTACGAGGAAACGTCCTGTAATGAATGTCTCCTNGTTAGATAATAAACCTCCTTGATGCGGAGAAAGCTGGTGGATTTAGAGTTCTCTCTGTAGCTGGCTCAGCCCCTCCGAAGGTCCGAGGCCGGGATATGGTGTCCCCTCAGCCTTCCCACTGGTCCATGGGGTCCAATGATCTGGTTCTCTGATCACAGCTAAGCCGAACAGTTCCAGAAGAAGTTCTGGAGGATTTCGGTATGCAGTCCTGGGAATATTTCTTGCCTCAGCTAACAGGCTGGCTAAAAGCAGGAAGGTGCTCCCTCAGCTCCGCAGCGGTGAGAACGCGGGGGAGTGTGTGTGAGTCCTTGAACACAAACGGCACTGAAGAATTCGTCTGGCTTCTCTCCTTCCTCTCCTGGACCCAGCTTAAAGCTGCAGGACCCATTTCTGGGCAATAAGCAGATGATAGGGGAATGCAGTATTATCACGAAATCACCCCAAGACAACACTCTTCTATAATAAGGCAATAAATAACAGGTACATCAAAGGGTCATTTGGATACTGTGTCTTGGCATAGTAGAGAACCCTGGGAAAATGTTGAAAATGACATCTCTCTCTGAATTGGGGATTAGAATCACAGATTCATAGAATGACTGGGTTGGAAAGGACCTTAAAGCTCATCTCATTCCAAATTCCTGCCATGGACAGGGACACCTTCCACAAGACCAGGTTGCTCCAACCGCCATTCAACCTGGCCTTGAACACTTCCAGGGATGGAGCAGCCACAGCTTCTTTGGACAACCTGTGCCAGTGCCTCACTACCCTCACAGGAAGAATTTCATTCCAGTATCCCATCTAACCCTGCCCTGTTGTCAGTGTGAAGCCATTCCTCCTTGTTCTGTCACTGCAGGGCTGCCTTCTAATTATTTCTTGGCAAGTATTTTCTTGTCCATGTGGCAGAGAAAATATCAATTGCAAGGGAAACCCCGGAGCTGAGGTGGTTTCTGCTGCCCTGGAAGAACTTACTTCCCAGCAAGAATTTTTGTGGGTTGGTCTTCCCCTTTCCATGGGACAAGACACATTAGACATAGCCCTGGAAGGCTCTAAGCAAAGGCCCTTCAATGGTAGTGGGTGCTTTGAGAAGAGATGTAAAGTGAGTGTGTTCCCACAGTGGTAGAGGGAGGCAGAGAAAATTGCGTCAGGAGACTGACATCTGGAAAGAGGTATCATTGAGTTCAGTCACCTGCTTTCAAAGACAGCTTTTCCAGTGTACATATAGAAGATTTGTTCTTTACTCTTTCACCCTCAAAACTCCATCCTGGTCATCCTACAGCATGATAGCACCAACACACTAATGCAATGTGCCACAAGGCAAGGTTAGGAGAGACCAGGACTTTGCTAGTTTCTGAAAGTTCCCACATCCTGCATACCTCCTGCCTCTGCAGAAAATGTGCTCATGGAAAAGCCTGCTGCACAAATGCTCTGGTTTTAGAGCACTCTTAGGGGAGGTAATTTTGCAGCTCAAAGGAATGCATCCAGAGGAATGCCTGAGCCATGGGAAGATGAACCACATCCTTTTGTGCATCTTTACAGCACCAGCAGCCTGGTTGTACTTGGAACGCCTGCTGAAATCAAATCATGGTGGCCCTGGGATCCAAGAAAGAAGTTTGGTGGTTCACTCCAGCTGGAAATGGGAAGATACACAATGGCGCTGTGAGTCTTCCAGTAGGGCTTGAACTGCTACCCAGGGACACCGTTTAACCCAGAGATGGGAGAAGAGGGGTCATCTCTGCGAGGACCAAGCAGAGGCAGTGGTGGAGCTGTGGGGTTCTGCTGCAGCTTGGTGCTCTCCTTGATCCCACACTGCTGTCCAGGAGACAGGAGGCCTAGCTGGACCATATTTCAGCATTATGGGAACTTCATAGTAGCTCCCCAGGCTGTCTGCTCTGGAACTGCACAGAAATGTCCAGTGTGGTGTCTGGCAGGCTGGATGTGATCTACAAGAGGCAAAATAAAAAGTCTGGTCCTAGAGGATAGAAATAAACTCCAGAAATGGGAATCTTCCCTGAGTGCAGAAAGGAGACAACTAGATGGGCTTTCGGACCTTTCTTCCTTCCTTAATTTCTATAAACATGAAAAGAAGTTGGACAAAGCCATAGGTTTATAGCCAGCCTTGAAAGACCTGATGTCTGATGTTTGGGGGAGTTTTGGTTGTTTCCCAGTGGGAGACATCCCCATAAAGCTCCCCTGGACTTGGACAAGAATATCATTAAAACAGGTGTCTTTGTTTTTATGAGATGCTGAAATTACAATGTTTCTTTTGTGTCTCAAATGAGTGTAAAATTATCAGCAGGGCTCCTCTGGACTCTTCTCTTTATACAGACAAGGCCACTTTCACTGGGCACTGTTTGCCCAAGGAAGAGTGAGTGCAGGGGGACCAGAATAGCCCCTGAAAATCCATGTTTTGCAAAAAACAGTGAGAGAAGATTTTAATTTTTCACTCTCAAGTAAATATCCTCCTGTACACAAACCAACCTATGCCCCTTTCTCCATTTTTTCCTCCTGTGGGCAGAGCCTCTTCAGCCAGAGACACCCATCAGCCATCTTATATTGCTTGATTTAGAGTGAGTAGTAATGGGTCATTGCATCCTGGGGAGAGGATTGTCTGTTCCTCTTGCACCTCCATCTCTCCTTCCTCACAGTCCCCTGAAGGAACCACTTGGAAGAAACAACCCCTGGCACGTGCAGAGTAGTCTTTAAGAGGCAGATTCATCTTTGGGGGCTGCGTCCCAGCAGGTCAGTTTGTTGTTCAGTCCATATATCACTCCATGTGAACTGCAACATGACAACCCCATCACAATATCTGTGAGGAATCGCTTCCTCAGCGTCTAACATTACACCAACATCAGTGCTTTCAGGGAGAGTGGAGCTTATATGTTGCTAGGTATAGGTCAGAAAACATAACAATAGGAATTCCTCCTTTTTTAATAGAAAGCCCAACTTTGAGTTAACAGACTGCTTCATTATAGTCAGAGCTTGGGAAGGGAGGACTATCATGGCTTTGAAGCAAATGGATTGCTGCTCATGGGTCTTTGCTCACTTGGATGTTGCCATTGCTGTTGGACCAAGGCATGCTGTTGGACCCCTCATGGATGGGCCTCATCCTTGGAATTGAAAAGAATTTTTATTAATTCCCATCAATCTCTGTGGAAAACAGCTTCACAGCTCACAACTGTTTAATAAAGGTCTTGTTGTCACAAACTGGTACTGACCTACTGCTCAGTTCAGAGTGTCCTAGGTGTGGGCACTTGGCCCCTGCCAGCATAAAGGACTCATAAATCTGTAGGTTTGAGAGGTAGAGTGTGATTCAGACATGTAAACTTGGGTGCCTCTGTGATGTTTGTTCTGCCTTTGTTCTTGATGGAGATCTGTGTAGTCAACCATTCCTGCAGATGATGTTGTTTAACCCAGTTTATTTAATCCAGCTGGTTAAATGGAAGCTTTAGTGCCTAGAGCATGCCTGGAGTATCTAAGATACCCAAATGACCCTGAAAATGCAACAAAATGTTTATGAAAGACTATTGCCCTTCTGCAGTGCTATCTGGAGCTTGGCTCAGGTGCTTTTTGGGCATCTCAAATGATTAAACACCTCTGCTGGGTAACGGTGTCTTGCTCCAGGTGAACAGATCTCCAAGTTCCAGTCTTTTTGACTGTCCTCTACCATAATAGAAGCTCAGGCACCCCCATGCATTTGGTGACACCTTCATGAAGGCACTTCAAGCTAAAGCTTCCCCATACATAACTTTCATGGTTGCCTCTGCATCTGTCATTATTTGCACTCCCTGCTAATGTGGAAGGTATGGATTGGTCTAAAGGACAGACACTCTCTAATCTCAGTACTGTCTCTCTTCTGCAAAAGGTCTTCTGCCCAAATTTAGGTGTCTTTAATGTACTGGTTGTCTTCTGAGTTCAGCATCTAAATGACTGCTACACTCCACAGGAAGGACCAGACTCACCCTGTCATCATTCATCCAATACAGGGAAAACCACTGGGTCAGATGATCTGTGCTTCAGACTAGCCTCTTCTTTGCTCTATAGCAGACTCCAGACACCTAGTTCAACATCAAGGGTTCTTCTATCTGCTTGTAGGCATCTAGTGCACGCTGATGTTGTAGAGCATTCTCCTTGGTCTCCAGCTTCCAACATAGGAGAACATTTGCGTCTTGTAGGTCTGGGGTGATGCCTACCATCTCTAAGTATTTATAAATCTACCATGCATTGAACTGACTACGTTTCCATAATGATTTCTTTGCTTCTTGTCCTAGTATCTTCCATTTATTCCCTGTATTGTTACTTGAATTAGCCCTGATGGAGGAACAAAAGAAACCATTGCTGGACTGCCCCTTGGCTTGAGCACAGGCTAACCACAGACTCAGACCACCATTTTCACTTTTTTCCATCATTCCCAAGTGGCAAAGGCAAATAAGTGGAAGGACTCTTGGCTGTTACTCTGGCCCCTGTCACAGGCTCCTGGAAATAATGTAACCTCTATTTCCTTATCTGCCACATAGCAAAGATAGTGCGGCTTTGCCTGGGGTTTGCAGCAAATGTTTGTAGAGTGTTGGGAGATATTTGAATGAAAGGCACTACAAAACTATTAAGTAATCATGTTATTTATTGTGCTTTCTCAAGTGGGTCCCCTTAACAATGTAGTGTGCAAGTAGTATGATTCTAGCACCATGTTTGACATTCAACTACCACACTCCCTGCATCCCTCTGGAGCTGAACATCCTTCATGCAACTTCATGGCACTGCAGGTAGAGCACTTATGCTTGTCTTATTTCATAAAATACACTTGCCTGCTTTTCTCCTTTCCTAGGCTGGTTTTCCCTCAGGAAATCTTCACAGTCTGGTGGAATTTGATCAAGGCAGGACTAAAATGAAGTTCTGTTGATCTGCACTTGTAGAATTGGACAAGACTCTTCTTTCTGATGCCCTTGAACGCCATCCTGTAAATTTGCAAGGACAGAAGACAATAGAGTGAGGAGACTTGGATTCTTAGTAATTTTCTTATTGAAGTGATTTATCTTTCTGGTCTCACTTACTTTCATTACTTTTAAGTTGGTCCTTTAAATTACTTTTAAGGGAGAGAAACTTGGTGATGTAATTCATTCAACATACTGCCAGAGTCTATGCTGAGAGAAATTGTATGCTATATATACTCTTGGTGATATCTCTGAGCAATTCAAAACTCCAGTCTAGAAGAAAATGTCCATTTCCCCCCCTTTTTTTTCTTACCATCAGGACAGGTGGTGATGTTTAAGTCACCACCAGTTAGGTACTGGTTGCTGTGGCCTCTCTGCTGTGCTGAGTACCATTTTGAATGGTTTGCCTCCTGGTTGTGATGCACACACTGTATCTAGAGACTGCAGTGTGCAAAACGTAATTGGAAACCATCTGAAAATGTGTGTTCTTGAAGGATTTCTGACGATTTTTATTCAGATATTTCTAGACAGCCTGGAAATACCAGAGGGAATTGCCTTTCCAGCAGGGTTTGAGTGGACTCAAATCCCGACAGAAATGAGAAGAACAAAGAATGACAGGAAGCAAAGTCTGTTTGTGATGGATTTATGTCTCAAAGCTGATGGCTTGTTAAACTGATTTAAGATTGTCCATTTTTTTTCTGTTTCACCTTTAGAATTCCCTTGGGCTTTTTGTACATTTTGTCTACCACAATCAGCTATGTTCATCACCTGCCCTGTAAAAATCAGCTAACAAGATAAAAATTAAGAAGAAATTGTTTAGATTGAAATAATTTCGTTCTCTGAATCATTATTTTGATGTTGAAATAGGAACATAATTTCTTTGGAGACTTTCAGTTTCTGGTCAAATCTGTTTGAAAAATCACCAGGTGGAGAAATGTGTGGGGGGCAGATAGATGACAGACTGAATGACTGAATTTAAATGTAAATTTAAATTCTTGTGGGGAAGTTTATATAATAAATGGTAAAATGAACTCACAGGTGGTTCCCTCACTGAATGAATGTACTCCCTCCCTGTACTGAATGAAGGAGAAACAAATTGTGGAAAACCTTAACTCAGGTTTGAATTTGGGGACTGAGGCTATCTTTTAAATAAATTCAATTTTTTACAACAGATCTTGATTAGACAAACATTAAATAGATTTTGAAGCACTTCTTTTAGTGCCAAGTTTATCTAATTTGTCCATCATGTGCTCATCACTGGAAGAAATCTGAATGCCTTGTTGTGGCAGGACGGTTACCCCCATCATCACCTCCTCCTGTGTGTCCCAGATATCTGGTGCATAAAGAGATAGCCCAAAGGCACAAAGGCCCAGCAGGGGTCATCTCTGGCGCCAGGAGGGCTCAGACCTGAGCTAAGAATCCACATCTTAGTCTGCAGAGCTGATGAGAGGAGGGATGAAAGAAAACTATTGACTAAGAGCCATGGTTTTACACTATAAAAGATACACGATCTATCACTGAAGCAGAAGTCTCTTACACCCCAAAAGGGTTTGAAGCTTCTCCCCAAAATCTGGATGCAGGTTTTGCGGTTACTTTCTCGAGAATTGAGAGAAAGGATTCTTGATGTGCTACACCAGCGACTGATCAGTAAGATACATTGAATCTTATGCTTATACTATTTCTTCGCTAGCTGTAACTGAAAAAGGTACCATTTTCGTGCACTGTATATTAACTACTAGTAGTCTCTTCCTTTTTGTTCTATTCCTGTGTAGTATTAGTTTACTTTAAGTCTTATGTTTGTTAGTTTCCCTGTCTATTAATAAATGATTTATTCTATAATAGACAGAATCAGTCATCATTAAAAGAACTTATGAATGAGAGTGGGTTTTGGGGTGCTGGCCGCCTCAATAAAGTTACTGTCTGCTGCCAGAGGCCTGGGCAGGAGACAGGGTTAATCTAAACCCCCACATCCATTTGTGACACTTGTCCACGTGGTGCAGATATTATAAAGTCCTAATTGTTGAGTCTTTGTTGATTAGCCTAAAAGAAAGGAGTAATGGCCCCAGTGCACAGCAGGAGTTATCCTGCCAGAAGATATCAGTAGTTTAACTTACACAGCAGGATTTCAGCAAGGAATTGTAGAATCATAGAAGAGCTTGGATTGAGAGGGATCTTAAATCTCATTTCAGCTCCCTGCCATGGGCAGGGAACCTTCCACTAGACTAGGTTGCTTCAAGCCCTGTCCAACCTGGCAATCGATGTTCTTGGAAGACTGGGGCAGGTGCATGAGATTGACCATAAAAACCGAGAGTATGTACATTTCATTACTGTCTCCCCATGTCTGATGAAATGGGAAAAGGCTTTATCTGGGGTATGTCATCTGTTCAGGAAGTCCAGTGAGTGCTACTGTAGGTTGTTTCCTTGCAAGCAGGATGATTACAAGCTAGGAGGAAACCTGGGAGAGTGAGAGAAGCTATACTGTATGGTGAGAATCTTGAGACCATTGGGTTGGAAGAGTCACATTTGGGGAGACCTTAAAGGAAACACAATTTCAGCTAAATATGACTATTCAAAGTGTTTCAAACTTCTGAGGGACAAGTATTTCAGAAGTGGACACAGATCCTTGCAGAGATTAGACCCCTCCAGCTGGTTGTCCTCTTTCCTGGGACCACAGTCTTCATCTCTGGCAATCGGAATGTGCTAAATGCAGAGAGCCTTATTTAGGTGCTCAGCAAAGCAGTGTTTGGACAGACAGGATTACCTTGGTGCTCCTGGTTTGTGAAGTTCACACCTTGTGTGGCACACTTATCAACCCTCTTCCCTTTTGGTATAGGGGGAAGGGAACAGTAGGAGGGAAGAGAAAGTGGAAGACAAGAGTGGGGGACCCAGACAAGGGAGGGGGCTTGTGGGGTGTGTCTTCCCATCCTGAGTGATTTATTCTTCTTCTGGGAAACACTGAAACTTCCAAGTTGAAATTAATGAGACAAAAACATTTTCCATGTGCTCATAAGTGCAAAAGTGCAATAAATCAAGGAGGTAGTCTAAAGGAGGACTCTTGCAGCCTAGGGAGAAAAAAAAACAGGCAGAAGAGCTGTATCTCCTCTGATGTGTAGGACAGTCTCCAAGTTCCTGTGGTGCACTGAGGGCATGTTTTGGGCTGCACAAGGAGCTTTCTTGGGCTGGTTGAATCTGTTGGTGGAGGAACCTAGTGTAGGAGCTTGTTCTCTGGGTCTGAAGCACAATGAGCAAGATGTGGAGAGGGCCAGAGGGATAAGAAGGACCGAGAGGGAAAACTGGCAAAGGCAAATGACAGATTCACCTGTTATCTGTAATGGAGAGAGAACTCTGTTCTCACTCTGTGACCCCAAAACTCTAGGCCAGTTCTCTGCTAACATCCCAATATCCTACAAGATTACATTTACTCAACTCTTCTTGAAGGGGTACAGAGCCAACCTTAAGGCAGACGACCCACCATGAGCTCTGGCTCTGACTTCCAAATTGTCCCCCTGTTGGTGAGGATGAAGAGTTGCATCAAGCTTAGGCTTTGTACCCTTCTGCAGGAAAGCACAACTCCACCCCACCCCACTGATGAACCCATGTCAGGGTACACATGATTTCATGCCACATGAAGATACAACATCTTTGACATCAGCAAAGCACTTTGGAGCATGTGGAATTGTAAGCTAAGGGATGTTGTTGCCCCATGGTAGCTAATATAGGGCATAAGTACCAGCTCTGGGGCTCCAAAAATAAGAAGGATGTGGAATTTTGGAGCAAGTTGAGAGGAGTCCATGGAGATGCTTCAAAAGCTGGAGCCTCTCAGCTCTGGAAACAGGCTGGGAGAGCTGAGGGTGTTCATCTGGAGAAGGGAAGGCTCCAGGGAGACCCTGGAGCCCCTTCCAGTGCCTAAAGGGGCTCTAAGAACTGGAGAGGGACTTTGGACAAGGGGGTGGAGGGACAGGAGAAAGGGGAATGGCTTCCCACTGCCAGAGGACAGGGTTAGATGGGATATTGGGCAGAAATTCTTGGCTGTGAGGGTGTTGAGGCTGTGGCACAGGTTGCCCAGAGAAGCTGTGGTTACCCCATCCCTGGAAGTGTTCAAGGCCAGGTAGGATGCGGCTTAGAGCAACCTGGTCTAGTGGAAAGGGGGGTTGGACTAGATGACTTTTAAAAGGTCCCTTCCAACTGAAAGCATTCTGTGACTCTATGCTAAGTTTGAATGAGTTGCTGATGTCTTAAAGAATGGCTTCGTTGTCAGTTTGTGGCTCGTTTCCTCTCCTGAGGGCTTCTGGGCAGTGTGGTTTGCTCTCTTGTAGTTACTGATCACCAAAGAAACTCCTGATCCAGGGCAATGCTGGCCCTTTTCATTGCAGCATTCACACAAGAGCTCCTTCAGTGCCCATCATCCCAACAATGCTGACCTTGTTCTGACATCTCCACTAAAAATTTATTTTTTATTTATTTTATTTTTACAATTTTTTTAACCAGAGAGCTCATTTCTCAAGCACTACTGGGATCTTCATTAGAAGAATTTGCAGTGCCATGTGGAAAATGGGTCATTTGAACTCTTGGGAAATGGAAGCATCTAGAACGTGGTTTTGTGGAAATAATTCCCCATCTTTTTCAAACATCACCTCCCACACTTACTATTAATTAATGAATATTATTTGTTATTATTTCTTGTTACTCTATGCTCTTAATAATAATCGCTAATTACTAATGATAACTATTATTTATTATTATTGAGGTAGCACCTAGAAACTTTTGGGTAGCTCTGGCCTACACCGTGCCAGAAGTTATGCAAATATACTGGAGAAATCCAGTCTTGATTTTCTTTTCTCTCAAGTTGTCCTGGGCTTGGGCCCAGCGAGCATATTATCAATTGCTGATTTGCTGACAGAGCACTATGAGTGAGTTCCCTACTTGAGATGAACCATTGGTCAATTAAACTTTTACTGAAAATCTCTGGGCATAAGAAAGGAAATGTTTATGAGCTAATGTTAAGAGTGCTAGGGCTAAAGGGGAACAAAAGCCCTCCACAATTGTAACAGGGGAAAATGAGAACCCAATCTCATTAATAAACAAAGAGCAGGATGTAATTAATAAATGGCTGTAAACCTGCCAGAATATGGAATTCCTTTCTAAATATGTCATTCAGAAGAGAAATAAAGAGAAAAATTAAGATGATAAGGATAGGCTTGGAAACTTTGAAAGTATATAAAATGTAGGAGCTGGCTGATATTTATCCTGCTTGTTAAAGGCATTTAACTAGAGAGTTAAGGAATCACTGTGGAGCAGTGAAGTGTGGCCATGGGATATAAAAGCAAATGTTTCTAGTTTGCTTTTATATGGCAGAAGTTATCTGCTGTGCCTATCATGGTGCAAATATAGCAGAGGGACATGTGCTTCCCTGGTCAGAGGGAAGCACACCAGTGGATCTGGTCTGTGCCACGATCCCAGGGGGAAATTTGTAACATGCAGGGAAAAAAGAAATATTTCTGGATCTTTCAGAATTTGTAGGATAAAAAAACTCTGCTACAAAAGAACCATACTGACCAGATTAGTAGTAGAAAAACAGTACACAGAAAAAAAGTACATTATAGTTTAAACCTACTTCTAACTATTGGCAGGTCAATCACTTCACAACTTTTTCATATCTTGGACCTCACACTCACTTAAGGTGCCCCTTTCATCATGGCCCCCAAAAGCTCTCCCTTTTATCTTTCTGAGGTGCAACCCAGGAGGGGCGTGGAAGGACCCACCAGCCCCAGACTGAGTTGCACTCTCTCCTGACCTTCATTTGCTCATGTGCCTTCATGAATCCAGGCTCTGGCCAAGAGAGAGCACACATCTGAGAAACCAGAAATGGGCAGCAGATGCAAAATCTGGCATTAGGGAAGGCCTGATGAAAGCAAGAAGAAGCAGCTCACGCTGGATGCAGCACAGATGGGGGAGTCTGAGGCGAGCTGTTTGGAGAGAAAGAGACTTGATCAAAGATACACTAACTCAGGATGAATGTCAGTGGGATGGGATGGCATTTGTCAAGATCAGAGGAAAAGAGGTTCCCACACAAGGATTTGGTGGTGCAGATGAGTTGGAAAGGGCATGCTGCAGAGGCAGTGTGTGTAAGGCAAGGAGCCAGAACTGAACACAAATGCTGGAAATGATCTGACTCTCTGCTAGTTAGCATCTTTAAACCAAACTGTCATTTTTCCCTTCAAAATGAAAGCTCTTGTTCAATTATGAATTATCAATCTGTCATGGAGATCTGCAGTAAGATTGCACCACTGTAGAAGTCGACCTTTTGTCTGCAAATCTATGCATTTGCTGAAGGTCATAGCTGTACCTTAGGTCTCCCTGGGGTTTTTTCCTCACTTAATTATCACTGGGAGAAGAATCACCCCCAGAACTGTCTAGTCCAGCTTTTTCCCAGTACACAACACACGTGACACCATTTTGGCAACTCATCTGTGATATTTTTTAGCAGTCTTGTTCTTTTTCTGGACTTTAATATGTGTTTCAAATCTTCACTGCAAAATGTAAAAAGTAAATAAAGAGACAATTTAGATGGGTAATACACAGGCCCTAACAGAAGACGGAGAAGAGAAACAGTAACAAATAAACCTAGATAAAGAGTCAAACTCCTAATAAATTATGTCCAATCACCAGACAACTGTAGCAGAGCAGCCAAATTAGCTGCCATACCCTGATGCTGATAGTCTAGATAAAAAATTAAACCAAATCTGGACCAAAGAGAGGCTCTCAGCAATGGTACAACAGTTTGCTTTCTAGCCGAGGCAAAAATAACATGTAATCATTTAATACAATTTCTTCAAATAAACTTCATTTTGAGTTACTAATTTCCAGATGGGTGAAGGTTTATAAACATCTCTGCCACATGATTTAGGCCACTGGCTAAAAAAAGTAGGTTAAGAGAGGGATTTAGTCACTGGGTCTAAACTAGTAAATTAAATGTGCCCAGTGCTGATCTCCTGAGGCCAAACAGCAAGGGAGGGTTGTGTCCACATTGTTGTCCCTTCTTGCTATCCAAAACCAAGTGGCTTCTTCCAAACAGCCTGTTTGGAGTCGTCGACTTGTGCTACCTTCTGAGCTGTGCCTGGAAAGTGTGCATAGAACAGTCTGATTGTCCAGACCTGAATGGTGCCAAGACCATCCTAAAAATTAAACCATTTGGAGAAGGGAGCTCTCACATCTGGAAATAATCCCAGGTGCTTTTTGATTTACCTATATGGACACAGCCGAAGAGAAACTTTGCAGAAAACACCACAACTCTTTCTGCATCAACCAATATTGTCCCTGAAACTATTTTGGAAGCTCATCTAAAGCTTCAGGGCTGGATTATCATGGCCAGCTTTGAAAACATGGAATCCCACACAAAAGGTCAAGTCACAAATGGTCATACTCAAAAACAAGGCAAGAACATGTTCAAGATGGCCATATAGTTTGTCAGCTAATGGCCCGGCACCATTTCTTGGATGAAATACTAACCTTGATCTCCTTGGAGCCAAAGCTGCTAGTCAGGCTGTCAGTGTTACACATTTGTTTGATTGCTTTTTTGGGTTGGGGCTCTGCAGAATCAGCACCAGGAATGCAAGGGAAACAATAGCACTTCGGACTTAGCATGGAGAATTTTGAGTGTTATTAATAATTTTTCATTTTCCTGGTTCACATTAAGAGACAGCGCTGAAACAAATCCAGGCAGAAATCAGCCACAGTTATTAGTGTCTCAAATCTTTGTCTTGTAGGCTTCAGTCTGGTTAAAACAACAGAAAGAAAAAAAAGCTGCACATGTTTCAGATGAAGGTCCCTAAGATATGTGGGATTTTAAATAAGTTACTTGGGTTGGATCCACCACTAATTATTTCCCTTTAAAACCTCAGATGTTTTTTTCCCTGTTTACAGGGGATTGTTAGTTGTGAGTTTTTCCTCAGTTTTATCCATACCTTCCACCATGATAATACCTCCATAGGTCCCACAGCTAAAATCTAAATGAACCATGGAGACAGCTGGATTTCATCGAGGGATTGATGGAAAATTGGCATGTCTCTAGCTCATCCCGCTTGATTTTTCACCTGGTGGGTTGGAAGAAGAGTCCTCATCTTCTAGGATCTCACATCTTGGGCAAATCGACTGCTGTTGAGCCAAGGCCGGAGGTGCCCCAGTTGTTAAGCTTCTCTTCTCCCCAGAAGTCTCTGCATTCCTTGGGTATCTACATGTTGCTGAATTCTCTGCAGCTCATTTGCCAGGCTCCTTTTAGCCTTTCAAAGCAGGAGCTGTGGTGTCATGTAGCTCCAAAATTTCCCAGTCCTTTGGGGTTGCATGTTTCTGGGGCTCTGGAACAGCCCTTTGATGGTGAAGGTGTTCCAGGAACCCTTCTGCACTGCTCCCCATAAAAGTATGAAACCCAGCACATTTTGAAGTGCCTATTGGAAGAGCAGATAGGCTTTGGGATGATATTTTTAACATCATGAACAAACATAAAAGATCTTGAAACAAAAGCTTATTAGTGGATTACATTCCTGAATGTTGAGATGGTGGTACCCAGTGTGATTCCTCCTGATTCTGAGCCACAGATGCTTATCAGAAGAGGGCATAACTGCAGAAACTTGCTGAGAGGAGGTCAAAAACTCATTATAATATATTTTATTTAAGTGGAAAACAAGAAAACATACAGGAAATTATCCAATTTTGGTTAAAGGCCCTGCGCAATCTAAAGGATTACAAGGTTATTGAATGCAACTATGTTAGGGTAAGACTGAAGACCTGACTTCAGGAACTTCACAGGATGTTGATGTAAATTGATATAGGTGCCACTGTGGGTGTCATCTTTTTAATTTAGCACTTTCAGCTCCAAACCTTAAGTTTTGTGGGCCTGACAAGAATGAAAAAGGGAGAAATTGGGATTTTACAGTCCACTGACTGCATTTGCCTTTTCCATGGTAAAGGATGTCAATCCAAAGGCATGTGGAGGTTCCTGGGTATCTGAAGGGAGACTCTGACAAAGATTTTCAATGTCTGGGTCTCCACTCTGCCAGTTTTCAAAAGCTGGATGTCTGGAAGACCTAACAAATATTTACTGTCCGCTCCTCCTTATCAACTGAAGAGATGACAGGCCAGCTCATTTGGGGCAAAATGGGACCCATGTTCCCTGTCTGGAGAGCAGAGCATCACCAATTCCCAGTCTAAATGCATACTGAAATTCAGGATCATGCCCAAACTGTTTCTTGAAAACATTTAATCTTGACTGTAAAGAACAGCTGTGGATGAATCTCTGTTACTGGTTGCTCAATATGTTTCTCATCAGTTCATATTCCAGAAACATTTAACAACCATCTCATTAACTGTTAAACCCTGCATGGTTTTATCTCAAATCCTTTGTCAAATATCAACTCCACTGCTGCCAAGCTGGATGCCAGGTCTTAGGCAGATGGGAGAAGCCATGAGCCTGTTGTGCTGCCCTTAAACGACATAACCCAGCAAACAGTGTGAAGATCTTGCTCTATCAGCTCTGCATGTCAAAATCTCCCCAACCTTCCTTCTTCACCCTCCATTGACATGACAGATGTTTTTGGACACCTTCCCACTTTCATCAGGTCAATTCTTGGTAGGTGGGAAATCTCTGTTTCCCATATAGTCCCCCCAAAATATAAACAAATACCATCTGTAGCGGAGCTGAGCAGTGGAAAGGTATATTTCCTGTTATGGATTCATGTTTACATTACTAGTGGGAGCAGACTAGGTGGTTTCATCTTTTTGGAGCTTTTTAGTTCTCTTGCACATGCCATAATTTTGTAACCCAGCATAAATACTGGGACTCCTTTTGAAAAAGAGTGGCTTAGAAGGGCCTCAAACCTCCTCTACTCTCTCTGGATTTTACAAGCTAAAGGTTATCCATTTTCCACCCCAACATTTCTTCCATGACCAGGATCTCTCTTTCATGTCCTTCTCTCCAGGTAATCTCTGCTAGATGTGTAGTCCCATCTCATGCTGACGAAGGTGAGTATAGAATCACAGAATGGTTTGGGTTAGAAGGGGCCTTAAAGATCATCCACTTCTACCCCCTTGTCATGGGCAGGACACCTTCCACTAGACCAGGTTGCTCCAAAACCCATCGCACTTGGCCATGAACACTTCCAGGATGGTGCAGCCACAGCTTCTCTGGACAACCTGTGCCAGGGCATCACCATCCTCCCACGGAAGAATTTCCTCCAATATCCAATCTAACCCTGCCCTCAGTTTGAAGCCATTCCTCCTTGTCCTGTCATTCTATGTTGTTTTCACAAGTCCCTCTCCAGCTCTTTTGGAGCCCCTTTAGGCACTGGAAGGGAGCCTAAAGTCTTCCTGGAGCCTTCTTTTCTTGAGGCTAAACACCCCCAGCTCTTCCAGCCCATTTCCAGAGCGGAGAGGCTCCTGTTCTTGAAGCATCTCCATGGCCTCCTCTGGACTCACTTCAGCAGCTCCCTGTCCTTCTGATGCTGGGGGCCCCAGAACTGGAGGCAGCTCTGCAGTTCTCACCGGAGCTGAACACAGAGGGACAATCACCTACCTTGACACAGTGATAACAAGGCTCTGAAGTGATTACACTGTGCTGCTGCAAATGCATGGGTGAACTCTTTGCTATGTGTTTTATGCTGCTCCTCTCTGCCATTAGAGACTTCATTGTCTCTTCAGTAAGTCAGTAATGAGAGGGGTTGATCAATAGTTAACTCATGTAAGCACGAGTTAACTATTAAAAGTCAGCAAATGTTAATCACAAGCCTAAGAAGCAGGATGTGCCTTAGCCTTGTCAAGACAAGAGAAACACAATGCACCTTGTCAAGACCAGAGGAACAGAACCTGTTTGAAACCAGCACAGAAACTGCTGAATCAGCCAACAAAGCTCTGCTGGTGCTCCAGAAAGAAAGGTGAAAAGTGCATTGTGATGAAGACTACTAGCCTTCATCAGAACAACCCCCGAGGAAGAAGAAGAGCCTTCCTCAGTGCAACCACCAGGATACACAGCACCTGCCCGGCACATATGCTAATGATATAAATGACTTCCGAGAAGTAATTTGTATAACCACTCCGATCCCAAGGAATGTGATGAATATTCATGAATTTTACCCATATACTGTGCTGTATGGAGTGCTGTGTGTGCGTGTTAGGAGGAGCGATCCCCCATGCACTTGGTGCGCTGAATAAAGCAAAAGCCTGCTTCTCTGACACTGTCTCTGAAGTGTCTCTAGGCTCAGTTTGGAGCGATTTAGTAACACCAAGCATGTGAAAACTTCACGTAATGAATATACAACCAACCCAATGCACTTGCTAATCAAACCAGTCCCAACTGTTGGCAGAAGAACTGAATGCTCTTGCTGATTCAGCATGTGGGTCATGAATATTACTTTCCGTGGAACACACATTTGCTGCAGGTCTACAGCACCACTGAAACCAGACAAGTATCTGAAATAAGGTTTCTCTTGGTGGGGAGTGTCCTGCAGAGCTTCCTGCTTTATATTTTGTTTTTTTCACCAGTAAACCACTAAGACCCAGAAACAACCTTTCCAATTGAAAAAAAAAAGGACTCTCAACTGATCCAGTTTGCACCAGAAAGTTTCAACACAGGAACTGGTGCTTCTCCTGCCTGCTGAGTCAAGCTTATTGCAGAGCAGAGCTTATTGTGCTGTCACAGCAGTGGTGGAAAAGAGTGTTAAGATCTGCGGGACTGTTGTGACCTCAGGAGAGCCTGAGAGCAGGGAATGGGTGGCTTTGTTTTGTTTTCATTGGAAATGGGAAGAGTAGATTTTGCCTTGACACTCACCGTGCTCAGAAATTTACCAGCCAAACTTCTCTGGAGACCAGGGGGAAAAAAAGTGTTTTCTCAACCAATGTGTGAGATTTGCAGCAGAGTGATGGAAGCCCAGAGGGAAGATGTTCGTAGTGGAGGCAGCAGGGCCAGGCCACGCTCTGAGACTGACTTTTACGGCTGTCAGCTAATCTGTCTATGGGCAACTCTAGCTCATGTTACCAGCAATAGGATGCAAGAATGACCCATAACTGGAGGCAGACTATGGCGCATTGTTGGGGGTTAGGTTTCTCCTTTTGTTTCTTTCCCTCATGGAATTTTGTCCCATATGTTGCTAGGAAAAAATAACTACCAATACTCAGGAAAACAAAGATGTAGCTGCGTGTCACAACATTCCATTGAAATGGCCCTGGCTGGGGGCAGGTTGCAAGTGATAATGGGAGAGAAAAGGTGAGGGGGCTACCCCGGAGGTTTGGGGCTGGGTTTTTGGTTAGTCCAGCTTGTGGGTTCAGAGGAGGAAGGAGCTGTTTGCCGTTTTCCCTGCCACCTGACCACTCGGAGCTCAGAACCAGCGTGTGTGGTGCTGAAACATCAGGATTGGCTCCTGCCGGACCCTCTGCCTGCAGCGTGTTGCCGCAGCCAACTCCTGTGTGTTGGACTCCGAGATCCTGCGGTTTTGCTGCACTGCAAGTCTGCTTAATTCTCTTTTTTTGTTCTCTGGCCGTTTGGGTGGGGCGGGGGCGCGGTTCAGAGCTGATGTGTGAGGTGTCCCTGTAGGGGCCACTTCTGCATGGTAGCCCGGTCATCACGACCCACTGCCACGTGTGACTCCCCGGCTCGGCCAAGCCGCCATTCCCGCGTGCTCCCCGAGCTCGCTCCGGAGCGCCCCCTGCAGCCGCGGGGGAACCATCGCCCCCGCCCTGCTCACCGGGAGCCGCCAGCGCCCCTGCCGGCCGGGACCGGAACTGCACCGAGGGGAAATGGCTTCAAGAGCAGGAAGAGACTGTTTATTGGGTTTTCTGGTTTTTTGTTTGTTGTTGCTCCCATTGTTGTTGTTTGTTTGCCTTGTTATACACATACATACTAGTAAAGAACAGTTATCCTTTTCTCATATCTTTGCTTGGAAGCCCCTTGATTTCAAAGTTATAATAATTCGGAGGGAAGGGGGTCATATTCTCCATTTCAAGGGAGGTTCCCGCCTCCCCTGGCAGACACCTGTCTTTCAAACAGAGACACCCATAAACTGGATCTCCTGAGAGCTTGCTGGAGCCAATCCCTTGCCCCTTGAATGGAGACACCTCAAGGGCAGCTCCCTCTAGAACCCAGTGACTTTGTCCCCTTTTTGGAAGAGGGAGGTGTTGGGGCCTGCCCCATGTTTCCCTCATAAATGCCTTTCATCATAAAATTCTACTGTGCACAAAACCTTTTCCTCAAGCTCAACCTTTTTTTGATGAAGATTTGACTCTTTTAGTGAACCTTCATGATTTCTTGACTCCACAGAAGATTATATTCCCCAAACCAAAGACAGACAAGTATCAGCCCTTGAGCAGATGATCAAGCAAAGCCCAGGAAGGGCAGGGAAGCAGGTAATCCTGCTTTACCAGCTTCTAAGGGGACCCTTATTGTCAGTTTCCTGCAGCATAGGTGGTTGTCGTTCCCAAAATCCAGGGTAGCCATCCTTGCTCCTTTTCTCATGTGTGTTTCATAACGTTTCATAAAGTACAGGGAAATATTCACTGGGGCAAAATGAATGGAAAATTTGAAGAATCATCAGATAAACTCTCCATGAAAAAATTATCATAGGGAATGTTAACAAGGAGATATGTAATACAAAATTTCATTTTGGGTGGGAAAAAGTCCCTTTATAGCTAGATACATTTAGTAAAAACCATTCCTATACCCTTCCCTGCCTCTGTTGCTGGTGTTCCTGCATAAGCCTTTCAGTCTCCATTCATTCAAAATCCGTTCTTGTTCACGCCTTGTGCAATCTCGGGATTGGCAAGGATGGAAACCTTTGAAGTCTGTACCCCACAGTCACGGCTGGTGGAAAGGTTGCTTCTGTCCTTCAGGAGGACATCACACATAGGTGAGAGGGACCCAAAGATGTTCCTTCTCATGGGAATGCTAAACCATATAGGTCTGCCATGCCTCAGCATGAGGGAACATGTAAGCATAGACATCTGAGTATGGCTCAACTTGATTACACTGTGCTGTGTTGAGAAGTTGTGTCTCATCTCTAAAAGTATTTGAGGTCAGGGCTCGGACCAACCTGGTCTAGTGGAAGGTGTCCCTGCCTGTGGCAGGAGGTTGGTACTGGATGATTTTTTGGGTCCCTTTCAATGCAAACCATTTTGTGATTCTATGAGTCTATGTCTGGAGAACAGACTGCTTTTAGGCAACCCATTGATCAGGCAGGGCTTCTGGCTGAGCTTTGGGGTGCACCACGAGACAAGTCTGGAGCACACCACTCCTCATACCAACCTCATTTAAGATACAGGGGTGGCTCACATTGTCCAGCCACCCTTATATACCCCTAAGGGCTTTTGGACACCATGTAGTTAATGCTGAGCAGTGAGTTGGCCAGAAGGTCCTTGGACTCTAGATATGGCCTAACACTACACATTTGGTAAAGTTGATGAATTAGGAAGAATACTTCAGTCTGGGTACACTGGTGTGGCCATGCCTCAAAGGTGCATAAACATGGTGGTAAAGAAGCACATTGTACAGGTCAGCCTGTGCTTCGCCATCAGGATCACAGGTCGCAGCCACTGCTTCTGTCCCACCTCTGACATCACCTTTCTATGTGATCCTGGACTACTCTGCGCAGCTTCTTTATCCATCAAATTTGGACAATAATGACTGGCTACCTCACAAGCGAAGTTTACAAGTTCACCTCACGGCTACTGTCCCAGCAGAATGTTACAGGGTGGTTGGATTAATTGAAGATCTGATGGAATTGTTTTTATGTTTTCCCTTTGCAAGAGTACGTGGGGCATTGTCGCCGTTGGCAGTGCCGGATGGTAATGAAGGACTCAGAGACACGAGTGTGGTCAGCAGAAAGCAATGAATTATTTAATTAATAAAGGACCGGTTTTTATGTGTTTAGTTCTTTTAGTGTTTTCCTAAATGGCAAGAGGTATTGGACCTCTAACTAACTACCTATCAGGGTGATTGGTCAATTCACACATCATTCATTTCTCTAGTCGGTATCACAACAATTCTAATTATATTCGCAGGTGCAAGATTAGCAAAGTCTGTTTAGAGAAAACTTTATCATGTTTTGCATAGTTTCGCATGAGAAAGAACAAAGCTCTCACAAACTGCTGCTGAGAGCTGAAATCTTCTCTGCTAAGGCTTTTTAGCATCCATAGGGCATCACCCCAGGTGTCCTGGCAAATCTTCCAGCTCACTTTCTGCTGTTGTGATGAAAGGACATGTCAGCCCTAGAAAATGCGTGTTAAGCAAGAAAGAGGAGAATGCTGGGAAAGGGCTTCTTTTCTGCAAAATTAGTTTTGCTGATTTTACAAGGTGCCGAAGGCTATTAATACTGCATGCTTTGGTACCATGAGATTGCAAACAAAATTTCAATATGCCTTTCTACAGCACCATTTATCAGCCTCCGTCTTTTTCCCGTCTAGTTTTTTCCACACTTTTCCCCCATTTTTTCTCCCCTTCCTCTCATTCCTTTGCTTTGTGTCTTGGATTTATTCCTATTGTCTAGGTTGTCTTATTAATTTTACTCTTTCTCAAAGGAAAAAAACACAGTCTTTGTGGGCTAAAGACTTTACAACATTCTCTCATAATCCTGGCTTTAAAATGCCTTGCTGGGGATCTATAATGTACTGACATGGAAAGACTAGACTTATTATTAAACTAATAATCTAAGAATTTTTATGAACTTCAGAGCTCTGCAATCTTTTCTAACCACATGGCACAGATTGCTGAGGCATTAATAGCCACCGGCAAAAAGCTACTGTGGCTGGACACGCCAGCTTTGTAAACACCTGGAAGCAGGGCTGCAAAGACGAATGAGCCGAGGAGCTGGGTGGATGTTGAGCTTTTTCATGGGCCACCCTCCCTTTCAGCCAAGGGTGAAAGAGCAGAGAGGCTGCTGTCTTGCTAAAGTTCTTTATTCCATAGTCTCATAGTTTTCCAAAGGTAGAGTTCAAAGGGGTAAGGTCAAGCAGCAACAGCAGCAGCAGCAGGCAAAACAGCAAGCAAAAACCAGCTTCTTCTTCTTCTTCTCTAAACTTACAGAAGTGTAGATTGTATTTGTTAATTAACCAATATGATTAACACACGACTTTAATTTTTCTTTTTTCAACCTATCATGGTTTAATTCTAACAATTGTAACTCTTACACAAATGTTACATAGGTATTACACGAATTTGCGTATATAGTTTCTATCAGCTCTTATTGTTTATGTGAATGTCTAAAAAATGTGAAGAGTATAGTTCCATCTATGTTTTGTCTAAAGTAAAGAAATTCTGTGAAATGGTAACACTGCTACAGTAAAAACTGTGTTTAAGGTCTCTTTGCTGCAGCTTTTTAGTGTTTAAGCACTTAGCATATATTTATACTAAAAGTTGAAAATCTTTTCTTATGTTTCACTTTGGTGTGGCTTCATGTATTTCAGCTTATCCAAAGGTTTTAATTCAACCCCTGTGCTTTGGCTTTCCTCTGGGCCTGGGTCCAGAGGAGCTCTCACTCCAACAGGTGGAGAGAAATGGGATGCATACAACAGCAGTTGGTGAGATCTACCTCTTTCCTCCCAAATTTGTACCTTGTGCATTGGCCAGGTTAGAGCTCCCAAAGTATAAACTGTGGTATTAGAAAATACCTTCAATAAAATAAGATTGCTAGGAGTTGGGATGCAACTGTATGCTTGCCGTAGTCTCTGCTTTGACCACTGCTACATAATGAGTTAGAAGGATCCTTGATCAAAACCAACATGGTTATGCTGTATTATTATGACAGACTGGTCTGGTTAAGATGCGATGCTGCTGTACCTCTCATTTTACCACCTTTTCTTATTTTGCTTACAAATATTTTTTGCCAGGTAAAAGTATATTCAGTGTATGGCATTAGGAAATCATTAGGAAATTAGGAAATAATGTGTGACAGATTTGGTGACCTTCTATGATGGGGCTACAGAGTTTGTGGATAGGTGCAGAGCCACTGACATCGTCTGCCTGGACTTCCGCAAAACGTTTTACAGTGTCCAACACAACAACTTTGTCTCCAAATTGGAGAGATGGATTTGATGGATGGACCACTCAGTGGATAAAGAACTGGCTGGATGGTTGCACGCAGAGTTGTGATCAACAGCTCACTGTCCACGTGGAGACCAGTGACAAGTGGGGTCCCTTGTCACTGGTGCTGGGGATGATACTGTTCAACAGCTTTGTCGGCAACATGGACAGTGGGACCTAGGCACCCTCAGCATGTTCACTGATGACACTGAGCTGTGTGGTGTAGTCACACTCTGGAGGGAAGGGATGGCATCCAGAGGGACCTAGACAGGCTGGAGAGGTGGGTCTGTGGGAATCTCATGAAGCTCAACAAAGCCAAGTGCAAGGTCCTACACCTGGGTTGTGTCAGTCCCAGGCACACGTACAGGTGGGGCAGAGAAGTGATAGAGATCAGCCCTGTAGGGAGGCACTTGTGGGTTATGCTTGGTGAAAAACTCACCATGAGCTGGCAGTGAGTGCTCCCAGCCCAGAAAGCCAACAGTATCCTGGGTTGCATCCAAAGAAGCGCAGTCAGCACATCGAGGGAGGTGACTGTCCCCCTCTACTCTGCTCTTGTAGAGCAGAGTACCTAGAGTACTGCATCCAGTTCTGCTGCCCCTAACACAGAGAGGGACAGGGAACTTCTGGAGCAAGCCCAGAGGAGGTCGCGAAGTTGATAAGGGGACTGGAGCATCTCCCCTATGGAGACAAGCTGAGAGAACTTGGGCTGTTCAGCCTGGAGAAGAGAAGGCTGTGGGGGGACCTCATAGCACCTTTCAGAATCTGAAGGAAGCCAGGAAGTTCATCAGGAACCTGTGGTGATAGGACAAGGGGATATGGGTTCAAACTCTAACAGAGGAAATTTAGATTAGATGTTAGGAAGAAATTATTTACTGTTAGGGTGATGAGGCCCTGGCACAGATGCCCTGAGAAGATGTGGCTGCCCCAACCTGGAATTGTTCAAAGCCAGGTTGGACAAGGCCTTGAGTAACCTGGTGTAGTGGAAGGTGTCCCTGCCCATGGCAAGGGCGTTTGGGAGTAGATGGTCTTCTAATCCTTTAACGTTCTATGATTTATCATTAGGAGATGAAGTTGGCATTCAGAAATTGTCATTCATTGCTCACTTTGCTGCCCAGTAAAATGCAATCCCCCAGCCTGATGATGCTCATTACATTCTAAGAGCATAATTTCAAAGAAGCATGAAACACTTTTGCTCCTAGTTCCAGACACCTGGATAGCTGTACTGCTTGGTGCTAGGCAGTGTCACACTTCCTTTATTAGGTGGAGGCACCGTCATTGTAATCTGTGCATGTTTTTGCAAAGTTTTTTAATGTCCTTCAGGGTGAAAGCTGACAGTAGAAAGAAGGACACACAGGTATTTAAATGGCATTTTAAAGCTGACCATCTATAATGTAATTTATATCATTGTGGGATCTGCCATCATATGAGATTTTTTTTCCCACTCCTTCCCTTTGATTTTTCACCTGCTTGTCAATCTTCTTATCCTTCCATCTTATTTAATTAGAAACACTGGGTTTGATGATACCTTTCCTCAGAGACTGAACACACCAGGACATTCTCCATGTAACTCAGGTGGTAAAAGTACATTGGCTGCCCTGAAATCACCTGTGGAAAAACAAAGAGGAGGAAAAGCTCAGTATCTCCCTGTGCTGGATTACTAACCCATCCCTGGGATGGTTCTCTAGAGAGAACAGACATGCAACCCATGCTGAGGATGAATTACTGGATCCTATTATAACAGGAGGCATGGAGGCATCAAAAAAGAAGGAAAAACTTCTCCAGATAATCAACATCAGCTCCCATTTACAGGATACCCCCTTCCTCCTGGCAAGCCACTGCTGTGATTAATGCCACATCCCACATTGCTGCCTGCCCTTACCATCTGAACACTGTACGTGCATATTTCCTCCTTACATGTGAGTTTCCAGCTGCTCAGCAAAGCAGGCGTATGGGGAAGATGTAACTCATCCGTGAGGAGGAGGATGGACAAGGGTATGGTGGGGGGGGAAAGTTTCTGGTGAGTCTCTGGATGGGAGACATGGATCTTCTTTTCTGTGTCAGCCATATGTCAGGGTAATTGGAAGCAACAAGGCAGTGCTGGAAAACACTGTCATGGATCTTGAGCCTTTGTGGGAGTCACTCCTATAATATATGAAGTGCTTACAAGAAGCCATGACAACTGCAGTGCATGAATGACATGCTGAGCATTTCACCGAAGCCAGTGAGGCAGGAAAAGAAGGTGAAAACTTTCATGCAGTCACAGGGAGAACAGAGACAGAATTGTTTTACAGGAGAAGAGGGCAGAGCGGGTAATAAAGTCAGTTTCTAGCAGCGAAGGCCAAAATTCATTTGTGAAATGTAACATGTGGTTGCTAAGGTAGCAGCAGATGGGGTTTAGGAGTTCTGTCCTAGCCCTGTGTGCCTAAGGCATTCCCTACCACTGGCATGAGGAAAACAGGTACAGTCAACACCCATTGCAGGACAGTTGGGCCTCTGTGAGGACACAGCAGGAGCTCCTCAAAAAGCTCAGCATCCCCATAGCTCCTCTCCAGAGCTGGTGAGTGCTTGGGATGACACTCCACACGTAACCTCACAGGCTGCCCCTCTCGCCCCTGAAACATGCCATGGACTGAAAGTAACTTTACCAGGCATTGGTGGCATTTTCTTTTGGAGGGTTTCATCTCTGGAAGAAAAGTCCCTTTTCCTTCTTGAAAGTTGTGTCTCAGCTAATGTGTGGTTTTTCTATGTTTCTGTCACCAACCATTAGTCCAGTCTCTACTGCAGCCTGCACCACACCAAGAAAACTTATTAAGCCCCAGACACATAGTCTTCACCTTGCAGGAGGAAAGGACCTATGTAAAGTGGCTTTTTTCTGCCAAGGAAATCCCAGTTGCAGACTCAGGAGCCCTAAACCCAGCCCAGGGAGTCATCCTTTCCACCCAGTTACTGTCTAAGGGCAGCCACAGAGGACCAGTGCCTGGCATCCTCTTGCTTGGCACCCAGAACAACCCAAAACAAATGAGATACCATGAGACAGAAGTAGTATGTGCTTCTGTTCATCTGTCTTAGTAGAATTATTCTGCTGTAAATTTTTCTGAATGCTTTTTGGTCTCACCTCACCTTTAAACCTTTTTTTAGAGTTTAGGATCTGAACATTTAATTTGATGTAAATTTGTTTCTGTGTAAGGACAGCTGCTGCAGAGGGTGAGTCCTACACACCACCAGTTTACTGCAGGCTTTTAGGCTGGAAGTGCACTGTGTACTCTTCCCAAATCATCCCTACTGTGCCTCTCATCAGCTTTAGATGCTGGGCACAGCAGGAGAGGAGTTAGAATGAACCCAACCCAGAGGGTGATGAAAAGGAGGATCTCTCAGTGTCGCATGTTCTGGCTGGGCTGTAATCCTATCCAGGAAAGTTTATGGTGCTCCCAATTTCACCATTTGATCACTTCTAGAGAGACAAGGGATCTGGAGCCTCTACTGGTGAGTTGCCGCCAGGGCCCAGCAGGGTAGGTGGACAATGATGAATTGGTCTGAGGTAAGATGTCCTACTGCAAAATGTGTTACATACCTCACCCCACTCCTGCTCCTTAAAAACCACTGCAGGAACTGGTTTTCAGCTCTTTTTGGCTTTGAACCAGTGAAAAAACCCCAACCCCCAAAACTTTAGGGGAGGGTATGATTGTGCCAATGTGCTGGAGGGATGCTCAGCAGAATTGGGCATAGAGCAGGTGAGTCTTGCTCAGGAACTGCAGCTTCACTCCTCCCGTCCAGGACTAATTCTTGGCCACTGAAAGAAAAGGGGATTTCTTCCTGAGTGTCTTGGAGTGATTTATGATGATAGTCTATTCCATGATCCTCTGCTTTATGGCCAGAAATGGTTGCTGCATCTTTAGGGCCCAGCATCCGGTGTGTGCAGGGCCGGGGAGGTGGATCTTTGGGCTCTCTGGCGGGCTTTTTCAAGGCTTTACTACCCAGGCGTTCCATGGCCCTGTGCAGTTTGGTTTTGCTTGGCTAGCACTGTTTTGTTGGCCCAGACAAGGAGCTTTTCCCTTCCCTCGCCTTGGAGAAGCTACAGCTGCAAACTTTCAGCTGCCTTTGAGGTGAACTGAACAACTGCTGGTCCATGGCCGGAGGAGCAGGACCGGCGGGCGGGACTGGCGGGAGCAAGGAAAACCGCAGGAAGCTGAGCCAGGGAGAGAAAGCATAGCAAAACGCTCCAGCCCAGCTGCTTCGTCTGCTGTGGAGAGGACGTCGATGCCGAAGAGCCACCAGGTTTTTTGCGTTCTGCTGGAACTCTTTCGTGGAAGCTCCACTTCCCTGAGCCTGAAAGCCGGCGCCATCTAACACCGCGTGTCAGAAAGGGGTATTTCTTCAACATTTGTCCCATTCTCTGGGCATTTTTGGGTCTTTATTCCTCCGTGTGTGTGTGGCGGGGGGTGAGTTCTGTGAGCATTCTGTTGTTAATAAACTGTTGGTTTTGGTTTTTTTTCACCTTCCTCTAGTAGTATTTGTTTTCTGTTGGTGGAGGGGAATTGTTGAAACCCTTTAGAGGAAGCTACTCATTACAGAGTGTCTTCTCCTAAATTTGTCTCAAAACTGACACACTAACTGCTGCTAAACACTTCCACTTCCCTAGAGGAAAATGAGTATTTTCCGCTTTGCTCGTTTGCCTTCGTGCTATGGTATCCCATACTCTGACTCAAAGGAGTTAATCTCATGGTAGAGATGTGAGGAGAAGTCCATACCAAGGGGGTCTGTGTAAAGGTGCTTCTGTTTGACTAGAGTGACATTATTTTTTTTGCAATGAAGTCTGCAAGGTCAGAATGTCATGGTGTTAAACACTAGGTGTGTAAGCTGAGACCTACATGCTTGTTATCTTGATCAAGCTTGTTATCTTGACCAAGCTTGTTATCTTGACAGATAGCAAGAGTAGGGAAAGGAAATATAACCATGGGAAAATGAGGCTCAGAGAAGCTGGACTTCTTGAACAAAAGCTTTGACTTGATTTGAGTTGATTTGAGCAGTCTAGGTCTTCAGTGCCATCACCCCAGTGCCTGCCGCTGGTACTCAGTGTCCTGAAATTATTTTTTGTAATTATGGGTTTCCCTAATCCCTTGTGTTACTGCAGCTCAACACGTTTTCTCACTACAGTGCACGGAGACTTCTGTGGAGCCATGAAAATGAGCAAGGGAGAGGGACACAGATAGAGCAGCTCAAGAAATGCTCTTTATGCACAGGTAAGAAATCAGTGTCGACTCCAGAAGCCCCTCATTGAATTATGTCTTCTTTCAGGACCAGAGTGACTAGTAGTTTCACCCGCATGCATTGAGTTGCAATCAAACTGAACCTTACTGGGGGAGCCTCAGAAACTGTGGATTGTCTGAGTGGTGTCTTTTTGTCCCAGGTTTACATTTGGGTCTCATGACTTGTTTTCTCATACCAGGAACATGTGAATTTCCCATTCCCAGCACTTTATAGGAACATTGGCCTTTGTTCTCAGATTGGCCTAGGCAGTGATGAGTTGCAGTGCAGATGTAACCAAGGGTAGATGGGACAGGCTTTTAAGTCCTGCTAAAGAGAGATGCAGGCTAAAACCTACACCACGCAGGATATAATGGTGACCTTCCCAGAGTACAACATATTCTTATTTTCTCTTCTGGAGCCATTTTATGTGCCCAGTTGTGAGATGAGGTCTTTGAGGGGGCTGCCAGTACCTCTGACAGGGAAAACTGAGTGCAGTAACCAGGCTGCAAGGCACATAAATTACAGGAATGTGGTCTCTGCTGTGCTTCCCACTCCCTGCTGGCCTTTGAAGTAAAGAAGCAGTCTGGGAGCTGGAGGGAAGCCTCCTGCCCGTCAATGTGGGCTGACACCAGAAGGCTACCAAACTCTTCATAGGAGAGGAATGGGGGAGAAAAGGAATTATATTCTCTGTGAGACAGTACTCTGTGGCTGCTCTGAAAGATGACAGCTACAGCAAGTCATTTATAATTTGTCAGAAATGTCTCCTTCTGAGAACCCTTGCAAAGAGGAGGAGCAGGAGCAGCTGTTGGCCTCAACCCAGATCATATATTACTATCTTTGGGACCTGCTAGCAAGGCTTGGCTGCTTTTTCCAGCATGAAATGTAATGAGATTCCTCAAGGTTTTCCTAACTCAGTCTTCCATCATACAAGATGTAGCTGGGGACAAACAAGCTGGAATTTCGTCTAAGGAATTTGGCAGTGCTCAGGGAGACAGGACAAGGGATGAAATGATAGATACAACATGCTGTCTTGTGAGGATCCAATTATGGCCACTTCAGGCAGAGTCTTGAGGGTAGAAAGCATCTACGCTTGCTTGATGTGCCCACCATTTATTCGGCAAACCTTCAGATCTTTGGACCACCTCAGCTTAACGAAATTCCCAAGTGGAGCAGACTTTGAGCAGGTTTGGTAACTTAACTGAAAGACAACTCAGACTTTTGCAGGATACAAATATTTCACAGGGTGAAGCTACAAAACTCATTGGGCCATTCAGGTCCTCAGTGACTGTTGCTAAGAGCCAGAGCAACAGCATGGGCTGATGGCCAGAAGCGTTGGGCAGAAAGCACAAAGGAAATGATGACGTTTGATCTTCTGTTCATGTGGTGGTTGCAGCTGGCAATGACAGTTTTTATGGGGCATCAGTTCAGAAATTAGAATAAATCTTCAAGGATCAGGAATCACAAAACCCACTGGGGGGATAGGTGTTATAGACTGTTGTAGGCTGGCCAGGAGTAAGACAGTGAGAGAACTGAATTTAACCATCCCGTAAGTGAGCATAAGTCCCACAGGAATGTATGGGAGCTGCTCACAATAGCTGAGGTGGATCAACAGAGTGAATATCAAATATGCAGCAAGAGGGGATCATGCAGGGTTGCCATCAGCAGTCTGACTATATAAAATGGACCATAAAGATGAAGGGAATAAGCTCATGGGGAACCCGGCATGAAGTCATGGTCTTAAATGGAGCCCTGGGAGAGCTCTGTTAAGCTTGAGAGGCAATTTCTAACAGTAAATCCAGCTAAGCACTGGTGTCGATTGCCTGGGAGGCTGTCATTTTGGAACCAGTTGTAGTCTTTAAAAACAGATAAACAACTGTCAGAAATGACTTAGGAACAACTGATCCTTCCTTGAGGCAAAACAAAAACCTTGATGACCTCTCCTCATCCTTCCAGCTTTCTTTTTTATGACTCTGACTTGACTTCCCTTCTAATTGGCACAATATTTCAGGCTCAAGAAATGCACCAGTCTCTCAGGACTGAAGAGATGTGTGTCTTACAACACAGGTGTGCAGCAAAGGTATTCAGCAAAAACCTTCCAGAGAAGTTTCGTCCTCACTTACATGTTCTTTGCAATATTCTTTAAAAGAACAGTATTGATACTATGGCATTGCTGCCATGATGTCTCAATAAAACCAGTTGTGTAGTGCTGTGCATCAGCATCCCTTTATGATGACATGAATATGGCCCAAACTGTTCCAATTCTTTCCAACTTTATGAGATTGTTACCAGATGATAAATGGCCTACACCTGGTGAGCTAACATAATGCTTGTTCTCCAAAACTACTGGCTTGTGGAAACTATACAATGCCCACTGTGTAAGAAGGAGAACTGTAAGTTCACCTGTCCTGCCAACTCTGCCAGGTCACCTGGAACACTGGGGTCCATGACCACCAGGGACCACCAGAGAGACCCCCAGGACACAAGAAGGCATGCGTAAAGGGAAGGGGAAATACGTTAATGATTTTGGGGAAATTATTGTCATATGTATGTTTAGTGTGGGACAATGAATGAATATGTATGAAAATACAGTATATAAACAGAAACTTTCCTGTACTCAGCATGCATGGCTTTTGGGAGGAGCTATCCTCCTGTGCATCCGGCCAAATAAAGAAAGCCTGCTTCTTAATACTACATTGGTGTTTAGGACTTCTTTTATTTTACCAAATTTTTGGTAACAAGATCACATCCTCCTTAATAGGAACAGTTAAGGATATTCCTAAATGCTCCTCACTGAACATCTTGAGCTTAAGACACTAAACTGTTAGCTCAAATTACCTTTGTGATTTGAACATGAATAAAAGGCCAAGGGTCAATAGGAATTATAAGGTCTATCTTCCACCATTACTGTTTTCGCAAAGGAGTAGTCTTAGAAAAACAGCTGGTAACCTGAATGAGGGCTGAGGCCATGGTGTGTAAGGAACTACATCCTGAAAAAAAAAGAAAGAGTATCTCTAGCATGTCTAGATATGAGAGGCAGGGGAGTGAAGAAAGAGAGCATTATCAGCCTTATTTTACAAAGGGGGCTCATGCACAATGTGTTTCCTTGTTACTCGACCGTCTTTTGGAATTGCTGTGCATCTCAGGAAGAGCTTGGGCAGGGTCTGAAGGTAACATTAGTGACACTGAAGTTTCAATGTGTAGAGGATAGTTTACAGTCTGAAGTACGCACAGAAATCCCCCTTCATTGTTCATAGAGACAAAGAGGCAATTCTAGAGTGCAGGTCATCTGACTGTTTTCATACACTTTAGCAAACTCAGAATAGACTGTTTTATTCCTCTACCTGAAAATGACATAGAAGTCTTGAAGTACCTATCTGTGACCATGGACTGCGACATAGGAATGAGATATGGTCGCCAATTATGGTATAACTGGAAACATTTATTAAAAGTGTATATAGATTTTATAATATTTTCACTATCAGGTTAGAATAGCACGAGCTTGGATAGTCAATAGTATAACTGTTCATAAGTCTATTAAATAATAATATGTGATCACATTCTTAATATTAACATCAGCTTTTTTCCCCTAAAATAAGTGCTCGTATAACAATTTTTTTTCTGCAAACTATTGTGTTTCTGTTATTTGTTATGTTTTAGAAATTTTGTTGCATCTCTTGTGCCTTGACTGAATAGTCTTTGTTCTTTTTAACTAAGTGTTCTTTGTTTTCTTATTACTGAGTTTTCTTTGTTTCCTTGCCCTGCAATGGACCTCCACAGGTCAGCTACAAATGTAGAG
Source organism: Pachycephala philippinensis (assembly GCA_013397055.1). Classification (NCBI taxonomy): domain Eukaryota; kingdom Metazoa; phylum Chordata; class Aves; order Passeriformes; genus Pachycephala; species Pachycephala philippinensis. The sequence goes on from VWZT01012521.1 coordinate 34,774, forward strand.
AGACTGTATATACTATTAATGCATAGATTATTTTCCCCCGATTTCTACTTCCCCAAAGTGAGGAACGCTTGAAACTGTTTATATTGCTTATATAAGTGTGCCTGGTGTCTAAAATCAGAAGGAAAAAGAGGAGTGAAGATGGAGTGTGGAAAAACTGTAACTATCAGTTATTTTATAGGTGATGGTTTCTGCAAATGGGAGATTTGTGGTTGTCCTGAAGGTCATACATACAAGCAAGTAGAGGTGGTTCCCAGCTATCCCAAGCCCACCAAGGAATCAAACCCCTTGTTCTTTCTTTCTTTATCCCTTCCTTTCCTAATGAAACTTTCCAAGCTAGGAACTAGGAAAGCCTGGGTGTTTTCAGAAACAGGATCAGTACCAAAGGACACTTGAGTAGAAGATCTGTAATTCCAGACCACCCCACACCAGAGCTGTGCTCCAGCAAATTTGTTGTTTTGTCTCTGCTTGAGATCAGTACCAGATGCCATGAAAATAGCTACAAGAAGCTCTAAAGTAGGAAATGCTGAAAAAAAGGATACATCTGAAGATAGTTACTGAACCACCCTGCTACGGTTTGTATTAAAAAAAAATAAAGGGAGATTGAAAGAAGGTAAAACTGAGCCAGTATTTGTAGGATCTCTGAGTGCTCTGCCTGACATGTGGCAAAGCAAAGGAGTTAATTATATGGAGTTTAAAACAACTTCAAGGAACCTCAGAATGGTCACCACAAAACTCTGAGGTACCCCAAATAGCTCTGCATTCTGACAAATAGTGACCAGTGCTTTTTAATCCTGTGCTTTCTCACACATAATTCAGCAAGTGGGAAAGAGCTAGGGAGGGCCATCAGAGCATCAGCAGATCTCTGGTGGGGGAAAGAAAATTATTTTTAAATTTCAGTGCATTCTATTTCTGTCTGCTAACTTATTTTTTCCCCTTTTTTCCTTCTCTCTCTTCTTTTTTTTTTTAATCTTTTTTAATTGAGTTAGGCCAATATGTAGGAAAACATTTAGCAAGAAACATGAACATGTCTCAGTGACTTTGAAATGGCAGCTCCCATTTCTTACATTTCCCAACATTTCCTAATGTTTGCTGTTGCTTTTGATGCTACCTAATGAACATAGATCCTCTAAAGGAGTCTCTTTAGCGGCTTTGAATCTGTTAATATATGCCCAAGAGGGTGTACTGCATTGTGGCCTCTACCTTCACCCACCCATGCTGTGTATTAGTGGTCTGATAAAATTCACTCCGGAATGCTTTATTGCTATGATAGAATTTTAAAAAGGGGGAATGGGATAGTACTTTATTGTTTGAAGGGAAAGCCCACTCAAGGGAAAGCCCACTCAAGATCAGAAGACAAAAACAAATTATGACAAATAAACTTGCCTCAGGTCACTCCCCTAAGACACAGAGGAAATACCAAGCCTGCGACTTTGGGGTGGCCACAATGAGCTGTCTGCAAGGCATCAGCATGGATCTCTCTAGTTGCACTTCAGGCCAAATGCATCCAAAAATCATCAGCATCAATGGCATGCTCGATGTCTCTTATTGTTTGGCCTTGTGTCATCTCTGAGTGCCACTTCTCTCTGACATGGACCATGGCAGGGAAGTATTTTCAAGGGCTTTAAATTGGTTGTTTTAGGACTAATCTGCTGCAAGATATTGAGAAGTCAAAGATTCTGCTGCGGCAAGGGCCTGGGCAACATACAGACCTGATCTGGTTGAAGATGTCCGTACTCGTTGGAGGGGACTTGGCACTAGAGGGTCTTTAAAGGTCCCTTCCAACCCAAACCATTCTATGATTTTATGAGTCTTTTTTAAGCTGATTTCTGCCACAGACTAAAGGCCAAACCCCAGATGGAGGACATGTCAGCTGGCAGCAGCCTGTGTGGGAAGCTTTTGAAGGTCATGCAATGTGTCTGAGAGCTGTCCTACCAGCAAGGAAATGGTGGGTGAGGTGAGCAGTTCCACCACATGTTAAGCTACTATACTACCCTCTCTTTGAGAGAGCCCAGCTCTGCTGGTGAAATCCGTGTAGTAGTCCCAAATACAGCACGGGATTTAGTTTGTGATATGGGAAGTGAAGTGGTAGCAGAAATAACAGATCAGGGTGAGGCTGCTAAATTCAGGCTCTCCAGGGCCCTTCTGGCATTGCTTTCAAACTCCGTGACATTTATTTATTATCCTGTGCTACAGAGCCCTTGCCCAAGCTGAGTTGAAAGCTTAATGAAAACGGTGGTATTCTAAGCTCTACCAGGATTCAGACTCTCCAGCAAATGTATAAACAAGGAACATTTTCAAAGTCTTCCCCTATTAATGGTTATTCGTAACTATTTTAGAGACCTGCTGTTTTATTTGACTGACAGCACTGAAAAGAAAAAAGATCCTAAATGTGGTCTTTCTACTCCATGATTTGCCTAACAGATGGACATAATGCAAAGCCCATTTTCTGTTACTGCCACAGCTGGTTTGACGTCTGTGTAATGGAGCAGAAGCAATGGGATTGATTTGGCTTGTGAGATTAAAGGTACTTGCTTTTGCTTCTCATGTCTCTGAGAAAGAAGGTGATGGTCCAGGTCTTGCTATAGGAAACAAACTGATTTCACAGTTTCCATTGGCATAGATTAGGCAAATTAGGAAAAACATGCTGAAACCTGACTTGAGAGAGGAACAGAGGTAAGAAGACACTGAATGGCAGGACCTGGGATCCTCATCATTGTCTAGGTGAACATCTCTCAGAAAGACCTCTTAATTTCACTGTACCTCCGTCTCCTCTGATGACCCATGGAAAATCACTCCTCACCACCCTCAGAGGAAGGTTGCAATTCCCCGGTCATTGATATTAACTAACCAGTAGTCTGCCATGAGGGAGACTTGATCCTGTCTCTGTATAGTAGAATGAACTGGCAAAAGCTGATGTTTTCCCATTCCCATCTCTTGTGTTAGTGCGAAAATATCTGAAGACAGAACATTTTCAAGACTAGGCCTTTCAGAGCAGCTCTAAGACCCCTTGAAATGTTGCCAAGGGTTTTCTTTTCACACTCTGTGGGCATTTCAGCTTCTGAGGTTGGAAACACAGCATGTTTTGAGTTGTTCAGGAGTTATTTCAAGAAGTTTGTAAACATGATGAGCCTGGTTTTGAGAATGGGCTTAAAATGTCCCTCCAAAGATGTTGCATGACATACGCTGAATACTAACCAAGATGCTGGGACTTAGTCACTCACCTCTGTATAATCAGAGCCTCAACACACTGGTTCCAGCAGTCTCTTTGTGAAAACTTTGTAGCAGCACAGCTCCCTACATGTTTTTGCTTTCTGCAGCCAAACCCAATGCCAGGAAAACAAAGGGAGGATCTGTAGGTAACTGCTAAGGCCATCACATCCATATTATCGGACTGTGGTGAGCTTGTGAATGATGACTGTTTTGTGTCCTGATGTTCAGCCATCTCTGTTCTGCTACACTTTTGTGGTTGATGCCTTTTAGTGTATTCTTGCAGCACATATGAGGTCTGTGATACAGGAGATCCCTGCCCTTTTCTTCACCTGGTTCCTTACTTATAACTGGAAGTGCACGTAGCCCCCTTGCCAGGCTTATATTTGCAGCTGAGGAACTTCTGCTATCACCAAAGGTTTAGCTTTGACTGGCAAGTGAGAAGAACCGTCTTCACGTGATGTGTGCCAAATGCCTACAAACAAATTTGGGTCCAGTCCCCACAAAGTCACTGAAGCCCTCTGTATTCTGTGTACTTTTCCACATTTTCTCTAAGTCCCATACACTTCTTCAAACCCTATGACCACAGAGAAGGGCAAAGTAGTTTTTTCTAGTGATCCTAAAATATCTTTGGATCGAAAATTTCTGTGCTGGTACTTGTTACCAGCTCTCACTATGGCATGCCAAGCATATCTCAGGGTAACAGCTCTGGAAAACCCAGGCAATAATTTCTCAGCCTCCTGCCTTATTTTTGTCAAAAGGAATCAGTAGACATCTCATATTTATTTATTTATTTATTTATTATGTATTTATAATGCGAAAAAACTAAACAACCCTGCACAAGGGAGGAAGAACATTTGAAATGCATTTCACAGAGGTTTCTTTCCTTGCCCTTGACTCCATCCTAGGAAAATGCTTGGCTGAGATGGTGCGAATCAAAACAATGCAATTTTATTAAAAATAAACCAGCATTATAGGAAAGGAAGCCGCCAGTTTTTGCCAATGCCAAACAAACCAACCTGAGAATTAGGCAATATAAATATGATCTACATGATGATTCACATACATTCTCTCTCTATCTACTCTAAGCTTCAACAGCCCATATAGGGTATAAAGCAAAGCAACTTTTTCTGTTTATATGCAGTAAATGTTTAGGTTCCTCCCTTCCCCTTCCCCTTGTGAGTCAAGCTCTGAATGGCCAAAAGCCTCCAGTCATGAGGTCAAGCCATGGCTGTGTGTACTGCCTACTCTTCCCAATGCAAAGCAGAAATAGCTGGAGTCGCAGCAGTCCAAAATGAGGCTTTTCACTTCATATTTGACCCCCCCCAGAGAAGCAGTTACCAGCTGATACCATGCTAATTAATACTTTAAAGATGCTTTGCCATCATTGGAAGCCATTGTCTGGCCATCAGGTCTGTTTCCAAAACCTGTGACCATTCTAAACATTCCTAACTGTGTTGGGGCCAGATTGTTTGACATCAGCCTTAGTATGTCGAATCTCCAAAGAAATTTGAAACTTTGTAAGAATGGAGTGAAAATATTTCTCCTCAGCAAAGAGAACCCATCATGGTACTCCAGAGGTTTGTACAGTTGGAGACGCCAGTTTTACCTCTTCTGAAGAGAAAGTAAAACCAATATGTGGATCAAATTTGGATCAATGACTTGGATGATGGAGCAGATGACTCCTCATCAAGTGCACTGATAACACAAAGTTGGGAGGAGTGGTTGGTACTGCAGAGAACTGTGCAGTGCTTCAGAAGGACCTCGAGACATTGGAGGCTTGGGCATAGGGGAACCTTCTGAAATTCAGCTGGGGCAAATGCAGTGTCCGGCGCCTGGGGAGGAATAATCCCATGCTGGGGACTGACCTGCTGGAGAGCAGCTCTGCAGAGAATGACCAGGGAATCATGGTGGACAAAAACCTGTCCATGAGCCAGCAGTGCCCTGAGGGCCAAGGACGCCAGTGGTGTCCTGGGGTCCATTGGGAAGAACATTGTCAGCAGGTCAAGGGAAGTGATCCTGTCCCTCTATGCAGCCCTGGTGAGGCACATCTGGAGACCCATGTCCGGTTCTGAGATCCTGAGGACAAGAGAGACATGGAGGTCCTGGAGCAGGTCCAGTGGAGGCTGTGGAGATGATGAAGAGACTGGAACACGTCTCTTATAAGGAAAGGCTGAAGCAGCTGGGGCTGTTCAGCCTCGAGAAGAGACGGCAGAGAGGGGACCTCATCCATGTCTGTTGCTGTCTGCAGGGAGGGGTCAGAGCATGGACCAGGCTCTGCTCCGTGTTGCCAAGCAAGAGGCCCTGGGCAGAAACTGATGCCCAGGAAGTTCCACCCTGTCTTGGTTTAAAAGGTTGGCCAAGGAAGGTGGGAACCTCCCTTGGAATGGAAAATATGACCCCCTTCCCTCCAAATTATTATAACTTTGAAATTACAGGGCTTTCAGGCAAAGATGTAGGAAAAGTGTCGGGGTTTGATGCTGGCTAAGCACCAGGTACCCACGAGAAATCATTCACTCATTTTCTCCTGCTATAGCTGAGCAGAGGAGGGGAAAACAAAACAAAGGCTTCATGAGTTGAGATAAGGATTAGAGGAAAAACACTCTAAGGCAAAACAGGTTCAAAACTTAAACAGTATAAAGAAAATTTATTATTAACAGAATTTTTTTTAAATGGTAATGAGAACTAAAATAAACCTTTAGAACACTTTTTCTTCCCAGTCCCTCCCTCTTTCCCACTAACAGCACAGAGAGACAAAACATGGGGTCTTTAGTCAGTTTGTCTGTTGCCCTGAGTTTTGCAGTTCTTCGATGTTTTCATTTTCTGTAAGAGTTTCTCACGCACTTTTGTAAACAGCCGTGTTTTGCTAACCGTTAATAGATTTTTCCTTTAACCAGTGTAATTGAAAAGTAGTAATTTCTCCCTCCAATCCACGGTGATTTCTAAAAACATATATAATAAAAGCTCGAAGTCATCGAGCCCCCTCGTTTTCTACTTCTCTCTTGACAAAGTATCTGCGTAGTTTTTTTCGTGTCCAAGTACAACATTTGTCCCTTCTAAAAATCTTTCTTCAGTTTGCTTAGGGAATGGAGTTTCTTTTTTTCCTGCTGTGCCGTAGGATCCTTCCCACGGGAGACAGTTCTCTGTGAACTTTTCCAGCATGGTTTTAACTTTCATAAGTAGCAGTCCCTCCCGACCTGCTGCAACGTGAGTCCCTCCCACGGGCAAACTGTCTTCCTATAACTCTTTTGCGTGGGTCATTACTTCATGGGGTGCAGTTTTTTAAGGATGAGCTGTTTTAGTTTGGAAGCAAGGGTCCTCTTTCTCTATCTTCTCTCTCTGTTCAAGTTTCCTACTAGATTACAGCTTTTTAGCATCTACTCACTCCAGCATGAGCACTTGTTCTCATGGGCTGGGAGTGGATCTCTGCATCCCCCATGCACTTCATGAATTACAGGGAAATGGTTTGTTGTATTATAGTCCTCACCATGGCTTTGTAGAAAAATCTCAGCTCCGACACCCAGAGCACCTCCTCCCTCTCCCTTTTTTCACTGACCTTAGTGTCGCCATGTTGTTCTCCTTACGTCTTCACCTTTTCTTTTCCTTTGACTCGGGAGAGAATTGTTGTCTGTAGGTTCGTTTGTTCTCGAGTTCTATCAATTTGAAAGTTCTTATAAGGTTTTGCAGCACCGAAAACTTGATTTTGTCTGGGTTCCATATTGGGAAATTGTTCACCATGCCTCTGGCTGTCCAGCCACGTGGTCCCTGCCGGCACTGCATGGGTGGTGCCAGCCACCGCGGTGTCGGCTCTATTCAGTGTCTCTCTTCATGTGGGGCACCGAAAAGGAGAAGCTGCTGCCGCCACTTCTGCTTCCCTGCTCGCAGCAAGGCTGGCTAAAAGTGGCTAAACAAGCAAAGTTCATTGCAAGCTGTGCCAAGATAGCAGCGGCCGCATGGCCCCTGGCAGCTCCGTGGCCCAGGCAGCCACGTTGCTGCTTACAGTGCTGGGATGGCTCCCAGCAGCATGGCCCCAGCTGTGCCAGGAGGGCTCCCGGCGGCCACTCTGGGATTGCCCGCAGCAGCCGCCTCGCCACGCCTTGGAAGAAGCAAGAGAGCCTGGCTGTGTTTTTTTCCCTTCTTAAATATGTCATCACAGAGGTGTTATCAACTTCTCTAATGGGGCCAGCAACCTTCAGAGCCTTTGTCAGAGCCTTCAGTGATTGGCTCTGTGCTGGACATAGTAGAAGCTTCGAATAGTTTCATCTTTCAGAAGCCGCCCCTGTGGCTTCCTCCACCCACAAAAAACCAGGCTGTGTTAAACCNCCACTCTGGGTAGCCAGCTGGAGTGTAGCAGGAACCTTGGAGCAGCAGCTGGAACAGCAGAGGCAAGCAGACAGCCCCGGGGGGTGGCGAATTGAAGTGTAACACTAAACCCAAAGTGATGGCAGAAGCAGAAGCAGCAGGGGGTCCTGGCGGACGCAGGGTGTCAGACTAAAGTGTAGCAAAAAGCCCTGAAGCAGCAGCAGAAAACAGTGCCGCTGGGTGAGAGGATTGCTCCTTTGCACAGCTCACTGGCGATGGCTGGTCCCAGCATTGGGCCACCACACAGAGGGAATGGCCCAGCAGGGGAGGGCATGCTCCCAGCTCCCAGGTCATGGCACAGCATGCACCAGCTCTGGGCTCCCAGGCTGGCAAGCCCTAGTCTCAGTGCCAAAGGAAAAAAAAAACTAAAGGGGAAAAAGGCAAAAACCACATGGCAACAGAATCTCAAATCAGATGCACTATGCTGCGCAACTGCTGAGTCGATCACCCCCACCGGAAAGAGAAGTCGCCCTCCAGCCCCCAACCCCTGCAGGATCCTAGGCTGTGTCTCACCCATCGTGATATTCCCAGAGCCAGGGGAGGCAGTGACCACTCTGGACACAAAACAAAAACGAAACCGAAATGGTTATGGGATACAAACCATCCACAAGACACACCTGAACATGAGGAAGAACTTTCCTGGGCAGTGACCACACACTGGAACAGATCACCCAGAGAGGGTGTGCAGTCTCTGTCACTGGAGATGTTCCAGAACTGCCTGGACACAATGCTGTGTCATGTGCTCTGGGATGACCCTGCTTGAGCAGGGAGGTATGACCATGGTCTTTTCAAACTTGAACCATCCTGTGATTCTGTGATTAAAACAGTATGAAATGTACTAAATGTTAATGTGTCCTAAGGGAAAAACACCATCTCATTGTAGGAATTCATCTCACCTGACTTTAACAGTGGGATTAATCTCAAATAAATGCAAAGTGTACTCTTCCCTCAGTTGAGCATTCAGAATTTTATGACTGTAAATGGAGATCTAGCCAGTACTGGGAATCAAGAGCAATACTAAATTAAGTAAATAAGGTAAAAAAAGAAGGATTAAAATCTTTAAAAATCTGAAACTTGGCTGAGTTGCCCCCTAAAACTCCATTGGTTGTATTGATTTTGCACCATTGCCTTGAATGGAGCTTAGATTTCTGTCTCAGAGTAAAGCATGCACTTTATAAACATAAAATATATTTTAAAAATACCACCCTATATGTTTATGTTGCAAGTCAATGGAGAGAAGCAGGGATTTGCAGGATATGATTCATCTTATCTCAAGCAGATATTTCAAACAGACTAAATGGTCTCTGTGATACATGTGGCCAGTTCTCTACTTTGACTGAAATAAGAGCTCAGGGCATCCAGATGGGATGGTGACTTCTACACTGCAGACATGCGAATACAGATGAGATGAATCCCACCCAATCTCTTCAAGTTTTTTACTAAATTTCATTCTGTACTTGCATTCTTTCCTGAAAACGGCTGCATTACCTGCATGGCTTGGCTATTGCCCTCTTCCCCAGCTGAATTACCAAAGAAAATCAGCAATCACAGTCTAAGGGTTGAAGAACCTCAGCATGTATAATGCAGCATGAATTTAAGTTATTAGACAACATCTCCAGGAGCCACCTCAGTCTGACTTGACAGATCTTTTTGACATTCAACATCAACATTTCTAGGATTACATCTTCTTGACCTCACGATGCAAAAGAATTTGCCAGCTTCCTTTACTCATTCTTTGGCATTGGGGGAGATTCATAAAGTAATGTTAATAGGCCTTCCTGTGCGAGCATATGTGTGTGTGTGTGTGTGTGTGTGTGTGTGTGTGTGTGTGTGTGTGTGTGTGTTTGTACATGAAAATAAGCCATCGAAAGACATAGTAGGTGAAGATGTTCTGCATGCCAGATTTGATTTCTTTTGAGTTGTTTGGGCTTGGCAGTAATAATTACAGAAATCTTTGGTTTCAGCTTAGAGAAGGGGTATGAATAGAAGGAAGGAAACAGAACTCTTACACTAAAAAGAAATGAGCTTGTTTTATATGACGTGATGTTAAGAATTACTGACAATTTTGTCAATAATGACCTGCAGTTATAACTTTTTCTTTTTTTTTTTCAAGTTTTAGGCACCAAATCTGAATTTCTCAAATAGTAGGAAGACTAAAGTCCTTGCAATTCTGGAAATGCCTTTAGTGGCATTAAAGGTGTGAATGGGAACATATGGCAAAGTACCTGTGACAGCAACATTTTGATCAGATGTCTCAAGAGATCCCTCATAGACTTCTTTCATGCATTGAATTATAGCATAATGATTTTCCTTTCTTCCTGTCTCCTCCATTAGCAATTCCAAATGGACTCTGTAAGATATAATACTGGGATTTTGATTCTTTTCCTGTGCTGGAATCTGAATTTGTAGACCCTTAGCCTTTCCTCAGCATTGGAAGGCAGAAAAAGGTGCTGTGGCCATGCAGTGCAACTACTGGAACACTGAGATCTTGAGCACTGTGGCCCTTAAGCCCATCATTGAGGCCTCTGGACACGAAGGATCTGACTGTGGTGGCCTTAATTCTATAGATGGAGTCTGCCTCTTGTCCTCTGCAGGTGACACAGACAGTGTTGTTGATAAACTCAGCAGCCCCTGATGGATTTTTTCATGGAATTGCTTGCCTTTATTCCTCAGTTAAAAGGAGGCTGGGCAGTCAATTTTGAAAGCCCATTTGCACAGTGGTCATTCCAAAGGTCCTGCAATTTTAAGTCATGCCAAGAATGGCTAGTTAAAGAAAGAGACGCCGCATCTTTCCTAGTTGGAGGTATTTCTTAATATAGAAAATCACCTAGCCAGGGCTTAAGTAAATTTTAATTTTTTTTTTAAACCTCCTGGTGTATCTGTTCTCAAATTTATCATTTGAATGTGTCAAAGAAACGTCATGGGCAGGAAGATGGGGTTGCTTTGCACTGGGGCTTGTGCAGAATTTACGGCCCATCTTCTTCATGAATGAGAGGGAGGCTGACTGGCTTATCTGGGGTTCCCTCCTGATGGGCTAGGACTTTTTTGGTTCACTTAGTGTTGAGGAAGAGGGCTTAGAAAAAAAAAAAACACACCATGTCTCACCTTCAGAGAGGGATCAGCATTCAGTAGCAGCTTCTGGCCAGACTGTGCTCTGCAATAATCGTCAGGGTCTAGGAAAATGACAACAGGGAAGATGCAAACACTGGATCTCAGCCCTTGGCCACAGTGGACAAGGTACAAAAGCAGGAATATGCTGGGGCTTTGAACGCAGTTTTTGAGCCAGACTCCAGCTTCTTCTCTCTCCAACACACACTGAGTTCCCTCCTGATTCGATGTGAGAAGCAGGGTCCTCTTCACAGTCCCTTCCTTCATGCCTCTTCTTGCTCCACTTGCTTGGCAGTGTGCCTGTCCTTGCTCTGACAACATGGAGGAGTGTGTCCTTAATCAAGTCCAAACCTGCCTGCTTGGATGAAAGCATAGCATGATGAGCATGGCAAATCCTTTTTCTCAGATAATGCAAACCTGTACTTCTCCTGATTTCCCAGACGGTGCTCAGAGAGGCTATGTGTGAAACATAAGCAAAAGTTGACATTGGAAGCTTGCAGAGGAATTTTTTGGACAGAGTGCAAACAATGTGGTTCATGTCAGTCCTCTAGCTTATTCATTCCCATATCAACAACCAGATGTTCAATGCACAGTGCATAGGCTGGTGAGTGACTCCATCTTCCTGGCTTACAGGAGCTGCTGTCTGGCCTGTGGCAATGAGGGATGTGCTATAGGTCAATGGGGAGGTAACCAGAGTAATGGTGTTTTCAGGGACCCTTTGCAAAAGCCATCTTGGCTGGTATCTCGTGTGCTGTAATCTACCATGAATCCCTGAAGAGTTCAGCTGCATTCCAGAAGGGCCATGTCTTTGAGGGAGAAAACATTTGAGCTCCATGGCAATCTAATTAATCAGTGGGTTTGCAAGGAGGTTGAAGAAAGCCTGACCATGACTCTCAAGCCAGTAAGTTTCAGGCTCAGGATAGACTGGCCCAGGAAGTTGGGACACAGCACCAAGCTACCTGAGAAAGAAGGTAAGAAAGTTCAGCTATATGGACATGACACATGTTGTGCCAATTGTGCTCAGGGCTGGGAAATTGTACCTGGTTTATTTCCTGAAGCCAAACATCTGTAGCTATTGGATTGTTCAGTGTGGAGTCCTAAACCCTGCAGCATGTGGGCTGTGGAACTGGGATGCTGCTAGGAAGCATCTATCCCATGACCAGCTCTTTGGGTTGAGACACTCCCTGGTCAATGTTTAGAAGCAGGTTTCTTCGTTTTAAGTCTTCTCTCCTAAAAGGCCTTTTCAGAGACCTATCTGACCCCCTTACCTCCAATTTTCTTCTGTTCCCTCCTTAGCCCTATTCCTGCCTTCCAAATTCAGGGCCTGTACTTCATGCTTCCCTATCTTCTTCACATCTCCAGTGGTACACCACCTCTCTCAATTCCTTGCTGGGCACTCATTTTTGAAAGTCCAACACTGCAGAGAGGAGAGTGCAGAAAGAGCTGCAAACAGCCAATGTGCAGGTACAAGATTTCTGCACACTATCCAGATGACTTAGTCTTTCCCCAGCATGGAAGGTCCATCAGTCTGACCACTGGGACTGGAGGAATGCAGAACAGCCTACCTGCTTCTAAAAGGCTCCTGAAACAGGGACTCACCATCTAAAATGTGGAGCAGAAATAATGTTCCTAGGGATGGAGGAGGTAAACCTCTGTCTTGGTGGCCTTTTAGAGATGGTGGCTTATATCATGATACCTATTTACTGCCTCCTCATCTCTCTAGCCAGCAATGTACACTGTCAGCACAGTGTCTTGGTCCAGGCGCAGGGCTTTGAAACCTTCAGTTCAGCCCTATGGGCTTGTTAGCAGCCATATGTTGTGGCAATAATGTATTCACTTAGCACTGATCTTGTTCCACTGCTGGGGTAGCCAAATATGAAGGTAGTTTTCTCAAGATGGAGTGGATGCATCAAGTCTTTCTGTGTTGTCCAAACTCCAGTAAATGAAAGTCAGATTCTCACTTAGGTCTCCATGTGGTGAACACAAAATAAAATGAAAGGTGACCCAGGAAATGAGAGATGCGGAACGTGCTTCCAGATAGACTGTGTTGGCATACCATGAGAAATAGATAAAGCTAGTGGAAAATCTGATCTTTTCTTTTTGTGTGTAATAGCCCTGAAGACACTAGAAGAAATAATAAGCATCAATGTGTCTGCCCTGTCTTCAGGTGGTTTGGAAAGACTTTCATCTACCAGGGGCTCTCGCAGCTTTCACAACCCAGAATTCTGGAGCAATTAAGCCATGCAAATTTTCCATAGCCAGAGACTGCTCCTTTCATAGCCTTGCTGCCTCTTGGCTTCCCAAAGTTTAAGGGATGAGGAGAGCAGTTTGGTATCAGATTGTCTAGAAAACCCAACTGAAGAAGCTAGAAGGTTCTCATTTCATTGTAGGAAATGTGAGAGTCCAAGGGGGCTGGCCCAAGAGAGGTCTTGGGAATTGCTGTCATGGGCTTTTCAACCTTCCTTCTGTGAAATTTCTTTTCCTACCTTGTCTCAATATGAAGGCCATCAGCTATACCAAAGTCCCATTTATACAGTTCTTGAAGCCTGGAGGAATGAGGAACATGGACATGTAGAACAGCAAATAACCACCTTTAGCTTTGGTGCCCTTTCTCCTAAAAAGGTTGTGCTGTGGATCATCTCCAGATCTAGAAATGAAGCTGCCGCTCTCTAGGCAGCCAATATGGGTTTATTAATTCAAAATAAAATAGTGACATTGAACAATTCGTGTGACAGCACTGCCCAGGAGCACTCATGTTGGAAACCCTTCCTCTCGAGGAAAGTTGTCAGGGAAAAAAATACGCTCCTTGTCATCATCATCATCATCATCAAAAATAAAAACCCTCCTCCTCCTCCTCCTCCTTCTCCTCCTCCTCTTCCTCGTCCTCATCCTCCTCTGCCTCATCCTCCTTCTCATCCTCCTCATCCTCCTCATCTTCCTCCTTCTGATCCTCCTCCTCATCTTCCTCCTCATCCTCCTGATCCTCCTCCTTATCCACCTCCTCATCCTCCTCCTCCTCTTCCTCGTCCTCATCCTCCTCTGCCTCATCCTCCTTCTCATCCTCCTCCTCCTCCTCCTCTTCCTCGTCCTCATCCTCCTCTGCCTCATCCTCCTTCTCATCCTCCTCCTCCTCCTCCTCTTCCTCGTCCTCATCCTCCTCTGCCTCATCCTCCTTCTCATCCTCCTCCTCCTCCTCCTCTTCCTCGTCCTCATCCTCCTCTGCCTCATCCTCCTTCTCATCCTCCTCCTCCTCCTCCTCTTCCTCGTCCTCATCCTCCTCTGCCTCATCCTCCTTCTCATCCTCCTCCTCCTCCTCCTCTTCCTCCTCCTCATCTTCCTCCTCCTCCTCCTCCTCATCATCATCATCATCATCTCCTCCTCTTTTCTCTCTCCCTGTCCCCAATTATAAACTGGGAACATTTGTGAAAAAAAAAAGTCTGCTGAATCAAGCTAACGGATAGGATTGAAAAGCAAAAAGTTTCAAAGCTGAAATGAAGAAGAAACAGCCCTGGAAAATGAGAAGGATCATCATGCAGCTTGGAAATCAGTAAGTTTACTAGTGTTTTTGCTTCCTCTAGTCTTATAAGGCAAGGATTTTATGTGTTTGTCATCAGAGCTTGACTGAAATTAAACAAAGGGCAGCTGAGGCTGAATAGTTGTGAGAAAAGCAAGCAGGATGATCAAAGGATCTGCACACATCTCTGTGTATGTGCTAGGTCTGTTACCCCTGCAGGCATGTATAAATATAAATGTAGGTGGGAGGAGTTTTTTGTGTGTCTATACAGCACCCACTACAGTGGCTCCCTGCTTTTTCCTTGCACTCTTGATCACTGTTGCAATGCAGCTATTTATGATTTAGGAGGCAGTGTTCCATGGAAATCTTGGTCTGAATCTCTTGTCTGTGGATGTTGTAACTTAATCTCATATCTTCCACATTGAAATGGAGATTCAATTACTCAAATGTCCCAGCTGAGAAGGTCATAGAGCCATAGAATTATAGATTCATTTAATTTGAAGAGGCCTTGTGGCAGGACATCCGCCTCTACCACAGAAAAGCTTACCTGCTGTGTCCATCAGCTGGTGCATCGCTCCAGACATTCTTCCCCCTCACATGAATTGGTGAGATAACCTAGGCCAGACAGACGTCTGGCAGTGAGTTATCTCTGGCTCCACGGCGGTGAGATCTCCAGCTGACAACTAAACATCTTGCTTTGAGAGTGAGATGTAGAGTAAGATAAGTTAGGAATTATTGACTGAGAGACTGTAGCAGGTTTGGTTTGTAAACAAGGCAGAAACACCAATTAAGTGTAGTGATTTTGGTCGCATCCATTATTTATTCATTTACTTCTGTGAGATATGGATTAGAAGAAATGCAAAGCAGGCTCAAAACTTTTCAAAAAATAAATTTTTTACTAACAGAATTGAAAGTAAAAAGGAATAATAAGAAATTAAAACAAAACACCCTTTTCCTCCAGCACCTCCCCCTTTTTACCCAACTCACACAAAGGGTAACAAAACATGGGATTTGGTCAGTGTTTCAGTTCTTAAAAGTCTCTTTCTTATGCTTAAGGAAAAGGGTTTCTTCTGCTATGCCATGGAATCCTTCACAACTTAGCAGTCCGCCCAGAAAACAATCTACTGAAGTGAAAAAATATCTCTCCCATGAAAATCTCATAGTTTATTCATACTGCAGTCATGGGCCATCACATGGGGTGTTTGTTGTTTAAGCATTCCAGCCTGAAAGCAACGGCTCTCTTTCTTTAAATCTTTAAAAAGCTTCTCACAGCTTCTAGATGACCTGGCGTGGCCATCCTTTCTTTCTTCGCAGGCTGCACACAGAATTCTCATCCCCCCACGTCTTTTAAATCAGATGAAAGAGTTCTCCCACAGCTTGCTAGAAGAGTTTTAAGTTCTGTGCCAGAGTGCCTCCACCCTCTTTTCGTGCCGCCATCTTTAGCTTTGTCCCACGTGACTTACTTTCTCTTTCTCTCTGACCTTGGATCTGCCATGTTGAAGAGTTAATTTTTTTCGGGCTTTACGTTGGAGAAAAGCCTGTCTCCCTTTATGCTGCTGGCTGCATGATATCTTCTTCAGTTCAATATAAGCTGCGTTGGCTGCAGAGAACTCTGCTGGCTCCTGCCAGGTCTG
This sequence comes from Pachycephala philippinensis, assembly GCA_013397055.1. Classification (NCBI taxonomy): domain Eukaryota; kingdom Metazoa; phylum Chordata; class Aves; order Passeriformes; genus Pachycephala; species Pachycephala philippinensis. Next base: position 50,599 of record VWZT01012521.1, read on the forward strand.
TGCAGGACTGCGTGGGGATGGTGGGGGCGGGGAAGGCTGCCAGTCCCCAGAAGCAGCGCTGGGTGGTCTCAGCTACACGGCAACTCATAGCTGTTTCTTAACTGCCTGTTGTTTAAGGCTGATC
>VWZT01012522.1:0-18523 GCA_013397055.1 Pachycephala philippinensis
CACAGCTTCTCTGGGAAGCATCTTCGGAGCCACGAGTGCCACTAAATCCAATCTGCCTTTAATGACTCTGCAGAGGTTACACAGTGCAATCTTCTGTAAAAAGTCCCTTTTGTTCCATTTATTTCTGGGACAAAAATCTCAGAGGTAGAGCTCAAATCCTGCCATCAGGAAAAAATCTGGATTGGAAAAAGTGAAATAACTAAACCACAGGAAACAATTCTTCACATTTATAAGGCACTTTCCATTTCTATGACCTTCCTACATCTTTAATACTGCAAAGTTTGGAGAAATTAATGACATGTGACTTTTGACACGCATCCAAAGGGCATATGGAGCACATTCCAAAGTGACCACACACAGACTGGCACCAGAGAGGAGCCAGCAGTGCTTTCCAGCTGTTCACAAATCAGAATTCCTGTCTCTGAAAGGATCTGGATCAATCATCTGGGAACTCATCTATTTGCCACTTCTGACACGATTTTTTCCTGCCTGCTTTAGGCTGTTTGGAAAGCTGAGCCTTTACGAGAGCTGTGCCAGGGTCAGCCCCAGGCAGGAGGAGGAGCTTTCCACAGAGAACTCTTGGGAGGGTTGGGCCTAAAGCCCAGATTTTCAAAGGGATTTTGCTGCCTAAAGGTGTAGTATGGGCTCAGCAGGGTTTCCACACACTCCTAAGTTCTGGGGCTGTGAGCTCTGTTTTCAGTGTGGGTATTGGTATTACTTGATGCAGGTTCTTGTTTGTTTTGGGTACACCTAAAACATTACAGAGATGCTCCTAGTAAATAATGAGCAGTTTAAAGATGATTAAAAGTGTTCAAAAGCCCTGCTTACTTCTCAGTACAAAGTGCTTTGAAAAGTGAATTCTTAGTTCTGTTCTCCTGCAAATACTGATAAGGTGGAACATTTTCTCACTGAACAGGAAAAGGGTGTTCTATGTCAGTGCCAGCACACAGAGAGTGGGGAATGTGTTCTGTTTGTTAGAAAAACCTTTTCCATGGTTTGTAAAGATGCTCCAATGTGGCACACATCAAAACCAGCATGTGGGGCTTGAGATTGGTGAGCAGCAGAGATTTACACCTGGTAATGCCCACTGCAGCTGGGAGTAGGAGGAAAATCCACAGGTCTGCAGTGTTCCAGCTGAAGCACCCCACTCCAGAGTGTAAATACCTGGAGTGATTTCCAAGGCAAACATTCATCACTGATTAGGAAGGAGGAAAGCTGAATTTTGCCACTGTTCCTACGTCTGGGAACTCAGAGTTAGACTTAATATTTCACAGAATCACAGATTAATTGAGGCTGGAAAATACCTCCAAGACCATTGAGTCCAAGCTGTGACCACCAGAGCAGCACTGGCTGGGTGACATTGCCCAGCTTAGGTCCTTCAGAGCCACTGTCTCCACTCAGCTGTCCTGGGCTCCCTCAGAAAGGGGCTGGGCAAGAAAAGCCACAATTCATGGGTTCATGGAGTCGTTTTCATGTGAAAAACATGGAGAGAACAGTCCCAGACAACTCTCCTGGTGGCTCTTCCCTAATATCCTTTCAGGTGACAAAGCTTTCCTCACGTTGGGTGAAGCTTCAATGGAATCACAGAATGGTTTAGGTTGGAAAATCTCTGAGACCATCGAGTCCAGCTGTTCCCCCAGCACTGCCCCATGTGCCCAAATGCCACATCTCCAAACAGAGAATCAAGGCTTCCCTCAGTCTGTAAGACAGCGGAGCTGTTGATTTGACAGAGCACATTTCAGCCTGTCAGACTGACAGTGCAGACTTGTGATATCCTGAAGGAGGGGGCCAATAACAGCACATTAAAATAATTTATTGAGGACTGTTTGAACTGGATTTTTAAGAGTTATTTATAGTCTTTATAATTACCATGTGGTTAAAAGGCTCAAGCCCTCCAAAGCTGTGGAAGTCTTTGATTTGAGTCTGCCAAGATGTCTTTTTCAATCATCAACAAACAGGCAGAGTTCCTGCAATGGGATATCTGACAAGTCTAGGGAGGATTCATCATTACTCTATCACTAAATTCCCAAGTTCTTCCATCCAAACCTCCTCCATAACATAATGATCATCTGGCAGTAAGAGCAGCTCTGCTTGAATCCTTCAGCTTGATTGAGCAATCATCTGGAGGCCCATAAGTTTTGTCTCATCAAAACCACTCCTAACACTCCCCCCTCCACCCATGAGCCCCTCTCACCTCCACAAAATCCATTTATAAAAAGCCAGGTCTCCCAGCAGGCACCACAGGCAGGAGCATGGGATATCAGGATGGCTTCAGGCATCCATCCAGGCTGGAATCTGCCTTTCCCTGGAGTGTGACCTCCTCAAAAGCAAGCAAAGGAAGTTGTATTGCTAACAGATATGGGCATTTTATTATTTAAAATGATGTCCAGCATCCTGTCTTAGCAAGGTTAGTAAAAGTAAAACCTGATTTGCACAATTATTTACAGCAAAATCTTCATACATTCAATCATTCAATCACTCCTATCCACGCTCAGAATACAAAGGCTGAATTCCATTTCTCTATTAAGCCTTTATATTTCCATGAATCCAATCCATTCCAAATTTAGCACTGAAGACAAAACTAGCAGATGCTAAATTAAAAAAAAAAAAAAAAAAAAAAAANAAAACCAAAGCCATTTCTTCATATTCCCAGGAGAAGTGAACTCCAGGGGGCTGAGTGTTTGTGCTGGTGGCACCTGGTTTAGAATTATAACACTGAGTAACAAGCTCTAATTAAATTTTAGTGGAGGCTGATATCAGTGAATTAATGGCAGGGATTTAATCAAGTTCCAGTGCTGTCTTCAGATGAAAAGCTGACCAATATGAACCTGCTTTATCATTTTATTCTTCTGTTATGATAAATAATGTGCATTTTATAGGGGGCTATTTTGGATTTGGTAAGAAATTATCTGCAGTTCTAGATGTCTGCACTGTGTGTGCACACAGAGTTATCAGTTCATGCAATCTGAAGCCTTGGAAGTCCAGAGAAATTAGAAATTCCAAGTTCAACCAAAGCAATACATGCCTTAAATGCCACCTAAACCCAAATATAAAGCATGGATTAAGTTTTAGGATCTCCTAGAAAGAGAAATCTGTTTTGGAACAGTCACAGAGGGCTATGGCCAAAACTATCCTGTAATAGTTACGAGCTGTAATTTGACATTTTAGATACACATTCCTCTTGCCAAGCAATATCATATTTTGGCTCTTGGAGGAGAAAATAAAGAGAAGGATCTGTCCAGGATGAGTAATTTAGTACAATGTAATCAAGGCAAGCTGCCCCACAGACTGGGGACTGAATTAAAATTAGCGAGTCAGGGTTTTTGTCCTCTTCAATAAAAGTGTGTGCATTAAACAGGAAAAAAAATTAGAAATAAAAATGTCTTTTCTCATTAGACTTCTTTTCCATTTGAGCCCAAGTGTAGGCTTGAGTGCAAGAGCAGCTGATTTGAGGTGGGGTGGCTACAGCAGTTACTGCTGTGAGCTGTGTTCCCTGGAGGTTTCCATCCCTGGAGGCACATCCCAGCCAGGGAAGCTCCTGCTCCTCCTGTCCCTGTCCCTCATCCAGCACAGTCACTGAATTCACTGATTCCAACCTGCATGAGCTGCGTGGAGCTGGCCAGGAGGCACAGGCAGCTCCCAAAGCTCGAGGGGGATCCCTGGCAGCACAGGGCAGCTGGCACAGATGAATCCACCTGTAACAGGAGTTCCTGAGTGGCCCTGGGCAGGGAAATGCCCTGGAACTGGAGCAGTAAATTGCTGCCTCTGTGACTGTTCCAGCATCACTTCACTGAGCTGTGACACAGACACTGAGTGCTGAAAGGACTCTGCATTTGAGGACCTTGCCATCCTCGTGTTACTCGGTCTGAAGCAGTAAATGAGGCAAAGGGCCAGTTTAGGGGGAATAATCTGTGCTCTCCAATCTCCAGGCAGGGATTCCCACTCTTACCCAGCAGTTTGGGTGATTGGTGAGCCCTCAGCCTCACTGCTCCCACTGCACTCCCTATTTAGGGGGCTTTTCCCACCTGAAAATTCCATGGGTTTGCTGCAAACCGACCCACAGCAGCTGTAGGGCCACTTCCTGTCACACTCCTGTGTGGGGCTTCACCAGAGCTCAGATTCTGTGAGCTCTCTGCTCCAGCTGCAGGAGGAAATGACCCAGATAGTTTTTATTATTGGCTTCTCTCACATTCCAGGTTTTAAAATTTGAGTAATTTCCTTGGTTGGCTGTCAGCGTTTCTTTAAAGGCAAAGTACTCAGGGTAAGCATGTGTTGTAAACCCTGACATGGATATTTTATGTTATTTAAGTGCTCATTCAGGTTTCTGAGAACACAGACCTGCAAATGTACTTGTTAAACACACTATTATTTTAAGAAGTCTTATGGTACATTAAAAATGAATCAATATAAGCAAAAGAAAATAATTTAAACAATACATTTAAATACTTAAATTAACTTGCACCACAATTAAGTGAATATTTCCCAAATTATACCACATGCTGATGCAAATCACTGTCTTTTTCTACAATAAATCAAATTTCAGATGGAAAAGACTGATTTGCTGATCTTGTGTGTTGCTGTCACTTCAAATTTTTATCTAAGTATTTTTACCAGTTCAGGCAATGGAAAACAATGAGCTAAAAGGATGAAAAAAACAAACTATTCCTTAACTCCACTGCTCATGGTTTAGGGGAATGAATGAATTTCTAGAGAGAACTCCGCTCTCACGACAGCCAAAAATTGTGCCCATCTCATGTCAAGGATTGTATTTTCATATATTTTCAGGGGATCTGATTCTGTAATAGCAATAAATCCTGGCCAAAAGAAAAATGCAAAGTGTGTCACAGTCAAGCCATGTTTCCTCTCCAGGCAAAAGAGAAACCTGGAATCATTGTCCTGGAATGCACCGAAACCTCTCAGCAGAGTTCCTGAAATATTCATGAACATTAAGGAAGCAGCAAACTTTTGGGGAGTGTGCTATTTAGCTGGAACTTGCTGTGTGCTGCCGTGCTCTGAGCTCTAAAATTACCAAGGGAAGGCTTTTTGCAGAAAGTAAATGAAGTAACAGACACTTGGGAATTTTATCTCCCTGCTGCCACAGACCACACAATGCTGAATAATTCAGCTCCTCACTTACTCATCCTAACTGGGAAGATTCTTATGTGTTTGCTGGTGTAGATCAGTGGGGAGCTCAGAATTTTAAGATGAGATTTACTAAGTGTGTAAATCCTTAGTAAATAGTAGAGGAAACACCAAACTGCCATTTACCAGCTGAATTTACATGAAGTGGATGACTAAATTTACATTCACCAGCTGATTTACAGGAACTTCCCCAACTTCTCCTGTGTTTTTGTTCCTTTTGGAAAGATTAGAGGCAAACACTTTTTGGAGGGGGAAGGAGGGAATAAAGGAAAGAAAAAGAGGAATAAGGAACTTCATCTGCAGGTAGGGAACACACAACAGTGCAGAGGTTTCTGTCACCACTTCCCATCCCTTCCGTGCCTGGATGTGGATCTGGGGATTGGGTTCTGGGGATTTGGATCTCTGGATTGGATTCTGGGGCTCCGTGACTCTGGTGAGGCAAGTCAGGAACTCCCCCAGTGTGAATTAGTCATACTGAAGGGGGTTTAGGAGCATGGAAACAACAACTTCACATGAAATGCTGGGAATAAGAGACCTCTGTTGAAATGTTTATGTGTTTCACAAAGACATAAATATTTGGAGAATAGCAAAGGACACGGCTCGGCCTGGGCAGACTGAAAGCATTTACCTGACTAGTTGGCCCCAGTTGCAAAGACTTTTCCTTGGCAGCAGCCCCAGCTCTCCCCAGCCCTGGGCACAGGAGTGATCCCTGCTCCGTGCTTGTGAAGCTGTTTGTGGTGCTGTACAGGGGAACCAAGGCACGCTGCAGGGAAAGAGAGAGGGAAAAAGGGATGGAGGGAAAATTGTTTCCAGGTGGAGCCTCAGACTGTCTCGCATTCCCAGGCTGGGTTGCTTGAGGCAGAACTCAGCACTTTGTCCTGTCTGCACACAGCACAGACTGAGCAGCAATCTGGCTGGGAGAGCCTTTTTCTTGTTGGAATGGGGATGTGGATTTTTGCTGCTCCAGCTGGATCGATTTCCCATCCGGTTCATCAAGAGGCTGTGTGAATTCTTGTGCAAGTGTGGGGAACGGCGTGAGGAATTCAGCCCTGTTAAAAATGCACAGGGGGGTGCTGGGTGTTGGTGATTTTGGTGCTTCAGCCTGATTCTCAGCACGGCTACATGAGAGTCAGGCAGCTTTGCTGCTTCTCTGAGTGCTTGGAGATAAAACCCAGGAGAAACTGCAGAAGGACAGGAGCACAACCTGTTCTGAGGCAGCAGGAAGCGTTTCCCAGGGCAGGACTATTTCTGGCAACACTCTCCCAGCTATTGATCACAAGTCTGATGTTGTGAATAACACTCTGATCTAGAGTCTGTCTGCAACTGCTATTTTTATAGGTGTAGGGACTTATTTTGGATGCAGATATTTTGAAAAACAGCCAAGCTTCCCACATTGTGCTTAATAAAATTATTTGAATATATAACAATGTCAAGTTGCAGCATTGTGTGGTTTCTGAGAGCTTGTTACTGCCTCAGAAGGTTTGGCTGATTAGAACATTTAATGAGAGGTGTTTGGCAGATGAGTGGGACAAGATCATTAAGGTCCCTCCCAACCCAAACCATTCCAGGATTCTATAATTCTGTGAATTTGGGATGTGGGGATTTGTTTACATTTTAAAGTATATAATTCCAAAATTATATTTCATTGCTGTTTTGCCATTCTGCACCTGTGTTTTCAGTCTCTCTTTGATTTGCAAGGCCAGTTCAGGGCCCCTTCAGCCCCAATCTGTGCAGAACAAGCATTTATCACACAGCCCCTCGTGCCAGGATAACACAAGGTTGGGAATAAGCAGTTGGAAATGGTAAAGGTGCTGGACCTTGAGCCAGTGCTGCCACTGAAAAATGTCTGGTGAAACACAACCTGGGAGGAGGGAGGTGGAAAAATGAGATGGAGGTGACATGAATGACATGGGGGAAGGGATTTTTAAATCAGCATTGGCACTGGAAAAATCCTTTTTTATGCATTTCTGCTGTATCTGTCATGTCCTCAGGCTCCTGAAATTTGGCTGGGAAGAGCTGAACAGGCCTATTTGCTATTCAGTATTTTTCATGCTTCTGTGATTCTCTGGGCTTATGTATCTTGTACGTGTACACGTAAAAATCTCGTATTTGAGTTATTTTTTCTTTGCTTGTATTCCTACCAGTGAGGACTTGCTGGAGACTAAGCAGGCATTGTTTAAACCCTTCCCCTGCAGCTCCACTGGGATGCTTCAATCTGTCTTGCTAAAGAGAAAAAAGATTAATCATTCTTGTTTTGTGTTTTTTATTCTGAATGCTTGATTCTGACAGTGAAAACAATTTGTGTGCCTTAACTGTGCTGCAGACACGTTCCTCCTGTTGTTTGAGTCATACCCACCTTATTTTATCCAAGCTTTTCGAAATAACTCTCTGAAAGGTCAATCTTAGTTTAGTAATTGGGATTCGGGGGGTTTGGTAGGAACAGTCTAGTTCCAAATCATTAACCTGGACATGTTATTCAAGAAAGGAAAAATACTTCCCCCTTTTCTCTGGATACCAGAGTGAAGGTGACACTGTCTGCTCGCCTGTTTATCCCTCTGGAGAGGTGAGGAATGAGCAGAACATGCCTGAATTCCTTCTTCACAGGAGAGCTGAGCTGGGGGGAATAATTGACTGCAGATACAGACTGACAATAAATTAGCACACCCCCAAGAGTCTGGAAGGAACAGAGGAGGAGCAGTGAGTCATTCCTGAGTCATAGAGCCTCCCTGGATTTATCCCGGGATGAGGTACTGCACGCACCACTCCTTGATCTGGTCTGCCTCGAAAGGACAACCCTGAAAATAATTGTGGAAAAATAAATGCTAGCAGCAATCATTCCTTGGCAGGAGCAGGCTTTATCATGTTTTGTAAGAGCCTCCCTGTATCAGGGCAGTGTTTTGATAAGAAATGGTGGAAAAGATGCAGAGCAGGTTGGTTTGGCTGCTCAGGCAGGCTGCAGTCAGGGGCTGTCCCATCACCCCTCTCAGCCCCTGGCACGAGCTGTGGGAGCTGTTTTGGGAGGGTTCTGGGGATTGCTCAGAGATCCCTGCTTTGTTCAACAGGCAATACTTACTGTGCTTTTTTTCCCTCCTCCAGTTCTGTAAAGGTTGTGCAGCTGGGAGCATTTTCCCTGTTCAGCACTGTTTGATGCCTGAGGGCACAAGGATGTCCCAGCCCTGGTGTGCTCAGCTCCCGTCCCTGAGGGCAGAGGGATGGAGGAGACCTCAGGCACAAACAAAGCTTCCTGCAATCAAAACCAGCTGGGGTTTGCACTGGGTGGGAACCACCCCTGGAGAATACCAATTGTACCAGGAGCTTTCTCAGTCCAGCAGAGCTCACAGAAGGGATTTGTGCACATCCTGAATTCCTTGTTCCAGGAGCAGAGGTATCTGAAAAGCCCTGCAGCCTCCTGTGCCTGGGGCTCCAGTGTGCTCCAGTGTGGTTCTGCTTCCCCTCTGTTATTCCAAGGATAGCACTCATTAGACTTTTTGGTGAGCTGATAAAATTCCCTGTCTGGCAAGGAGCTCTCAGCTGTGCCAGATAAAAACTGTGTTTTCTGCTTGGTTTGCAGCTGGAGGGGCCCAAGCAGAGCCAGCACATGATAAGCTCCAGGAATGCACAGAGGAGGAGGAACAGTTCCTCCCCCAGTAAGGATCTATCAGATCAGATTGCTCCATCTCTGTAACTTCACCCTGAACCTCCCACCTTGTTCCAAATTTGAACAGGCAACAGGTTAATTAAGCCTGAACAGGCTTTCAGACTCAGGGGAGGGACCAGCAAGTTAAAACAACCCCAGAAGCTCAGCTGAGGGTGCAAATGGACCAGGAGAGCTCTGATTTCTCCTTGTCTAACAGGGCTTATTTTATCTCTTTCCTTGTGAAAGTTTTATGACTCTTAAGTACTTTTAATGTACCTATTTGGCTGGGGTCTGTCTTGGTGGCAGTTCTGTTTTAAAGATGATGAATTTCCACTGTTAAAATTCATTTTCCTTCTTCCTCTCTTGACTGAGAGAGGTATTGATAAGACCCAGAAGGTGAAGCCTTCAGAACTAAGTATCATAAGCCTTAAAAATGTTTGTAAATAGATAAACTTCTCTTTCAATTTCTTTTACACACACCAAGTATGGTATAAATAAGAGGTTTGGGTTAAAGACTAGTGCTGAATTTAAGATTTAATGAACTAACTGTGGTGGACACTGTGCTGAACCATTCAGTGTCACCAGTGGTGAACATACCTGGACAAAAAAGCCAAATTCATTGGAAATGTCATTGCACAAGAAGGAGCATTTATTTCTGTGACTTTTGCATCAGGTGGAGTCTTGGTTCATGAGCAATTCTTACTTCCTGCTGCATGAGTAGCAGTTCTCATGGAATCATGGAATGGTTTGGGTTGGGAGGGACCTTAAAGCTCATCCAGTGCCACCCCTGCCATGGCCGGGGACACCTTCCATTGTCCCATGTTGTTCCAAGCCTTGTCCAACCTGGCCTTGGGCACTTCCAGGGATCCAGGGGCAGCCACAGCTGTGGGACAACCTGTGCCAGGGTCTCAGTCAATAAACACGCTAAAGAAAACAAAATTCCCCATGAAAATCTCCTTAAGATCAGGAAAAGAACAACTCCCAAGTTCTAAGACAATGGGCTGTCAGTGAATTCTCCCAGCCCTGGTTTCTGTGATGCTGAGGCCTAACATTCCAAAATATCTCCATTCTCATCTTGCCTCAGAGAATTTGGTAGCTCCAAAAAATAACCCAAAAGCTGGAAGAGTGAGGTGTATTGAGCTTGGATTTCTCCTGTGCCCACCCTGGCAGAGGGAGCAGCACCTGAGCGGCCCGCTGGGGCCAATCCATGTCCTGGAATGCTGGGAGCTGCCAGCCCCGCTCTCCTCTGGCAGTGTCCCCAGCACCAGCCGCGCCCGGGAAAGAAAGAGCAGGCAGGAATTCGCAGCATTCCCGCTCGGATTAATCCCCGGCGGTCCCGCTGCGCCTCAGTGAACTGGGCTGGGATGCGGAGCTCTGCCGGGGAGAGCTGCTGATTGCTTTGAGCTCCCGCGGAGAAGTGATAGAGAGAGCCGAGAAGGGAGGCCAGGGCCCGGGGCACAGAGCCCCTCACCTCGGTCCCGCCGCTGCCCTGCTCCTTCTCCCAGGTGGGCTCCCGAGGAACAGGGAAATTCCAGGGACAAGACTCCGTGGCTGCTCCAATCACATCCCTCAGCAGCTGCCCCAAACCCTCCTCCCTGGCTCCCTCCTTTCCAGGCTGGACAATAATTAAATATCAAATTATAGTGTGCTTTTAAAAATGAGAGCAAGTGGAGGAGTAGTGGGAAGGCTCCGGAGGTGTTGAACTTCCCAGAAACTCATCCCAGACTTGGAAAGTCACTCAGGAATCTGATTAACCAGGTACCTCAGGACTACTTGAAATGTGCATGGAAATTCTAACTCTAATTATTCAGGCCATTATATAATTATTCAAGGTCGGGTTGGACGGGGCTTGGAGCAACCTGGTCCATGGAAGGGGTCCCTGCCCATGGAACTGGATGAGCTTTAACGTCCCTTCCAACCCAAACCATTCCAGGATTCTATTCCATGGTTCTGTGAAGATGTTCGTTCTGAAATCTAGTGTGGTGACTCTGAGAATATTTACATATTACATCCTTAAGTAGAAATGTAATAAACAGAAAGTGAACAGGAACTGGCATCTGGATTATTTGACCAATTATAAATATGAAGCACAGTTCTGAATTTTGCACTGAAAAAAATCCCAGCAGACATGTAGTGATCATGGTGTAGCAAGGAAAGAAATGAAAATTAATCATTTTAAACACTGTTATAATTGAAATCTATGTCCAGACACTGTGTAATCCACCTGCAATATTTCCTCTTTTTTAACATACTGATATTATTCTACCAATTTGTATTTTTCACCATTTTTTTACCTTTACATGTGTCTCCTGAGTTCTGAAGAGGCAAAAAGCTGCTGCAGTTCTACAAGAAGAATTCCTGATGCAACAGCCATTCCTGCAGTTCATAAGTATTACTCTGGCGTTAATGAAGCTGTTAATTACACCACTGCTCTTCTGCTGAGATTAGAGGATAACGGTCAGAGACCTAAAAATGAAAAGTTTGGTTATATTTTCAAAGTTAAAAATGTTACAGCTGGAAATCTCTTGGAGGTTTTTGAGGAAAAATTCCCTCTGCTATCTGCTAATCCCACCATGGTTTCTGGGATTTCTGTAACATCCTCTCTGTGAATGTCCCAAAGTTCCCTGTTTGTTCCCTGGGCCACCAGTTTGGACTGGATTTACTGGGGGCAAAGAGAGCTGCACATCCAGAGTCCCAGCTCCATGTGCCACAGGGAGCTCTCAGTGACACCTGCCAGCAGGAAAACTGTTGCTCCATCCCTTTTTTCCCATATTATGGATATGTTCAGCCTTATTCATAGAAATTCCTCATCCAGCATTGAAACCAAAACAAGATAATTAAGTGATAAGCCAGGTCTGGAACCAGTGAGTTTCCACATCCATTTCCTGCTCTCACAGTCCTGATTTTACTGGATTGAAGTCACTTGCCAGGACATTGAAATTTCCTTCCATTTCTTTAGCAGTTATCCAGACCAGCTCCTTAAAATTACCTGTGTGCTTCCAGTTTGAAAGCCTGTGTTCATTTTTTTTAAACTTCATTTCTAACAATACCAGCTAAAAATGTCTCCATTAGAATTGAGAACCCACTGTTAGGTGTTTTTTGTCACCTGAAATGATTCAATTGTGGCCATCAGGGCTGAATGCTGGAAAAAGGATCCAGTCAGACAAAGAGGGGGAAATTTGAAGGCCTCTTTTATGCACCTACGAGGCTGAGTGCTGCAATAGGTGAGCCCAGCTCAAAATGATTTTGAATCAAAGGATCTCTCCCTTGCCTTAGGGGTTCCAAGGAGGCTTTTTCCAGGGCTGTGCTGAGGGGGTTTGGAGAATCCCAGCCCTCCCTCTCCAGCCCAGCTGAAGGGCTCCCTGTGGCGCCGGCAGTTGTTGAGCCAATGTTTCTCACACACAGCTCAATCAAATCAAGGCTGGCAAGGGGAAGATGATCCAAGTACCCTGGAGAGGAGAGGAGAGGTAACCCACGGGGGGCTGGAGAATCCAAACCCTCCCACCAATCCTTTAAAATGTACCTTAACACTTCACAGGGTGTTGTGACTCTGATTCTGATTTTTCTCTCTTTTTCTGGCATCGTTAATTGTTCACTGTTTCATACCACAGATGTAATTTTTAGTGCACCAAACTTAGCTAAATATATTACCAATAACTGAAATTATTATTATTATATCAAGGGAGTTCGTCAAACCAAGGATAAAACAATTCCAGTCTGAAGAGGCAACAGAATTTCCACAAAAATCTAACAACCATTGATTTTTTATCATGATTGCATTTGAGCTGTAAATATTCACATAGGGGTTACCAGCAGGAGTAAAATAAGCTACTTGATGTGTAAACCCATGGATTCTTAGAGACTGGGGGGTTGTAGCCCTGACATTTTCCAGAGGTTGAGATGCTGGAGTGATTTTTGAAACCCCACTTCTATTCTGTCACTGCAAGATGTGAATTCACATGGTACCAATTACTGGATCTTGGACAAAACAAGTAGCAGTGAGAAGAAACCCCTGTGGTTTTTATGAGAATAGTAAGTAGAAGTCAAGAAAACATTTCATGCCAAGTGGATCAGGAAAGCAGGAACTGGAGGAGGATTTTATGGTATCACTGCAGCATCTTGCCTGTGATTTTCTATGTATTGTTGCTTAATATTCAGTTCTTTGCTGAAACTTTGCACAATAACTCAAGGTAGAGATCAAATCATGGCGAATTTCATGGAGTTCAAAGCTCAGAAATGAGGTTTTTGTCTTCAAAAATGTGCTCCATGAGGACTTTGCTGTCATGGACTGGGAGCATTTGGGAGCTGAGGGCTGAAATGGTGAATTAAGAGAACACACAGCATAAAGGGAATGTCCTGACCACACTGAAGTAATGTTGATTTTTCTTTCTTCTGAACAAAGATTTTTCCTTACAAATAAAATAAACACTAGGGAGTTGGAGAGTTCATTTCAGCACATATATATACAAATCATATATCACCCCTTTTTGTCTTGTAACAGGGTGATTAAATATCTAATTTGTCTGCTAATTAGGGCTTTCTAATGGTTAAACCTCAACACTGTAAACAGGAACTAATAAATTCTTTACCTGGATACACACAAAGGGTGGCACCCAGCATTCTGCTGTGGCTCCTCTTTGCTCCCAACAAGGTTGATGGATCCATCAGCTGAAGGATTATGGAATCATGGAACAGTTTGGGTTGGAAGGGACTTTAGAGATCATTATAATTCAGGATGGCCCAGGCTGCCCAGGGGCTGCTGGCTAATGGGGTGCCCCAGCACCCACAAGGAGGGTAAGACTCTTCAATCAGACTTACTGTATCCACCAGGATCCTGGAAAAGTGCAAAAGAGAGGACAGAAAACTACTTGCAGGGCTTTTCTTCCTGATTTTGGTACTGTATCACTCTGGCCTCTTTCTGCGGTGAGCAAATCACAGTAAATGGTATTTTTATCCTTTTATATATTACATGCTTGCAAAAATTGCTGACAGAAACTGCCAACAGGCTGCTCTAATCACTATAATGCTGCTTCACTGGCAAAAAAAAAAGCCTTTTTGCTTTAACCCAGACCATCTGCTTTGGGGGCTTTTAATGATGCAACTACACTGGCATTTACAGAATGGAAATTTCTCTGCTGTGACCTCAGAGCGGGGGATAAGTTCTGGGGGGATATGTAGGAAGAAGGGGGGATGTTAAACTGGTGACTGGTCTGAAGGAGACGAGAGATGCACGAGGAAGGTGTGGAGCTGCAGATTTGGAACACGTTTAACCTCAATTCTTCTTTCAAGTAACATTTTCCTGAAAACAAATATGTCACATCCCCCCCAAAGGTGCTGTGAGTAACAGCAGCTCCTACAGCATCGATAGGATATTTACTCAGTGATTCACCCCCTTCCTCCAAGTGTTTATCTGCCTGCCCTGACCACATCCAGTCACCAATTACTAGCTGGGAAAGGCCTTACAAACCCATGGGCAAGGCACTCCAAACAGTTGGGTGCAGGCTGAGGCTTTGGTGTCAGCGCTCAGTGCCAGGGGTTTGCACAGGGGAATAAATCCATCAGCACTTTCCTGGAGTTTGCAACTGAATCTGCATCTCCTCTCACCCACAAAGAGCTTTCGGATTACTTCAGAAGACTCTTGGTTAGGCCTTTAAAACAGAGGAAGCAACAGATCTTCACACAGCTGTTGCATATTCAAACTGTACAACAGCAGCCACTCAGAGATTTCACACACCTGCGCAGGTAAAACCAACAGGTTTTGACCCATGAAAGTTATTTTCCTTCTGATTTGGGTATCATCACCAGTTACCTGCAGTCTCAGAATAAAATTCTGTTATTTTCAGTTCATGTCAGTGCAATTTAGGACAGACTGGCCCTGCAACAGGGAATTGTACACACTATTAATTATGTACACACAGTTAGTTATGTACACATTATTAATTATGCCTTAACCAGAAGATAATTCTGCTCCTTTAAGATAATTCTTCTCTTTTTGCTCCGTGCATTTTTTGCAGGACTAAGGCAAAACAGGGACTCACATTTTTCAGTGATGTAAGCAAGAGGACACATTGTCTTCTCCAAATCAGCTGTGTTTCCACAATTGGAGTTATTATGTGATTATTCATGGGTCTGTCACCTCTTTGTGGCAGCAGACTGAGAAGCAGAGAAGGCTAAACTAGAGTTAAAAATACAGTGATACTGTGTCAAATGATGTGAAAAATAAATGTGGCTAAGGTTTTGATGCTCATATA
This sequence comes from Pachycephala philippinensis, assembly GCA_013397055.1. NCBI lineage: Eukaryota > Metazoa > Chordata > Aves > Passeriformes > Pachycephala > Pachycephala philippinensis. Next base: position 15,031 of record VWZT01012522.1, read on the forward strand.
TAATTTTTTAGAGGTGCTGTAATAGAACTGCTGTCTCATACAGCTGTGATGAACAAATGTGCACAAAACTTCCATGACTCAGTGGATCACCCTCATCTTTTGGCACAGTTTGGGAAGACATCCCTGGCTCTCTGTCTGGGGATTCATAAAACCTCAAACCACCCAAAATAAGAAGCTGGATAGTATGGGAGCATCTGAGATACCCTCGGTGGGAATGGCATCTACTTACTGAGGATCAGGCTCCCAACTTCTCCTGTATCTTCCAACTACTTCATTTAACTCCTTGTGTTCTCCTGGATCTTCCATGAATTAAAATAAATAAACTTCTTAGTGTTTCATATCAAATCCAGATTCTCCCTCAGCACACCTGCCCAGGCTCAGCTCTTCCTTTGGGATAGATGCAAGTGAGAATTGCTTTCTTATCAAATTTGTTTTGAATCAAATCTATTTTAGAATGATGTAAGTCCTGAAAAATGCTGCAGGACTGTCCAAGTCTGTTAGCACTTTTAAGTAAACAAACAAAACCTGCTTTAATTTAGCCCAATTTCCAGGCCACCATGGTCAGAACCCATCTAAAAGCTCTTTGGGTATTAAAAAACAAAATCTAAATATGAAACAGAAGCTCCACAAGGAGGAGGGCTCTGTGGGAACCCTCCTGCCTTTGGTCTGACAATCCAAAAAGTGTGTTCTGGTTTCCCCCAGCATCCGGTGCACTCCAGCAAAGTTTCTAAGTTTAAACTTCCCTCAAAGCTTCAGTGTTCCTTAAATGGCACAGCTCAGCTTGGCTGGCAGAGCTGCAGCTCATGGTAAAGGAAGCCACCACCACATGAACATTTTCCCTAAATGCTGCTCTATATATTCTCAATGCTCAGCTCAGGAGTCGCTAAAATAAGCTCTTAAAATAACAACTTCAAACACTTCACAAGGCTGCAGCCTCTCAGAGGGGCTTGGCTTTCCTACCTCGGGTGCCTTAAACAAAGGATGCTCCATGCCATGACAGGAGAGGAAGGCTGAGCCCAGCTGGAGGCCTAACTAAGTCAATTAGGATCCGTTGGCTCTTAATTAGAGGATTTGTTATTTATCCCAGGCTGCCTCCCAGTACAAACTGGTGGCTGACGCCTTCTCTCAGGGATAAACAGGCACTCAGAAATGTGGGGGCTGAAATGTGAAGAGTGTTTCTTCATCCTTTAATCTGAGCAAACAGCATTTAACTTTCAGAGAATGAAACTAAATTACTCTTTTAAGCCTGAGTAAAAGCTCCCTCTGTTACATACAGCAAATTCTGCCTGTGACCACTGATTCTATTTACTGGAAAATCTGTAAAATAATCAAGAATCACAGAATCATTTAGGCTGGAAAAGAGCTTTGAGGTCATCAAGTCCAACTGTTAACCCAGCACTGCCAAAGCTACCACAATATAAGCCAAGAAATGAACTGCAAAAGGTATTTTTAAAAAATCTGCAAATTAAAATCAAATATAATGAAATTGCTATGCAACACCAGTGGTTTAGAGATAATGTCTCCTTATGGAAGCATAACACTTAATTATGGAAAATGAAATAAGAAGCATGAAAATTATAATTGGACAGGAGTCACTGATAGATTCACAGAACTGAGAACTCAAAAATCTTATGAATCCAGGGAAAAGATATATGGGTCAACTTTAAAAAGAGCCCAGAAATACCAGGGAGCCCAAATCTCACTTCAAACACATATCCAAGTGTTTGTATCTGCAATTCCTCCTCCAGGAAACTGAGCATCACCACCAACTCTCTGAAATTCAGACTTCTTCAAATGTATTCTGCTTTACAGATTTCTGTCAGCACTCCTTCCTTCCCCATTATCACCTGCACCACAGAGAGCACAAGAATTCACATGAAATCCCACAGGAAATGCAAAAGATCTCTGTAAAGCTGCACAGTGACTCTGTCTCCTCTTCAGCTCTTCACAGGTTTCTCAAAGTGTTGGGAGAAAAGAGTTCTGGCTACACCAGGGAAGGAGGGAAGAACTGAAATGAGCAACAACCATCCCCAAAAATGCCCCAAAAAGCAGCCTGAATGGTGCAGCAGCTGCTGAATTCATGCATGGGCTCCATCAGGAACCTCTCGTGGCTGTATCAGTCCCCGTAACACATCTGGATCAGTGGTTTTGTTAAATTTCGTTGTTCAGTCCAGGGGAGGTCATGGAGCTGCTCCAGGGCTGGAGTCCCTCTGGAGGCAGGCTGGGAGAGCTGGGGATGCTCACCTGGAGAGGAGAAGGCTCCAGGGAGAGCTCAGAGCCCCTTGCAGGGCCTAAAGGGGCTCCAGGAGAGCTGGAGAGGGACTGGGGACAAGGGATGGAGGGACAGGACACAGGGAATGGCTTCCCACTGCCAGAGGGCAGGGATGGATGGGATACTGGGAAGGAATTGTTCCCTGGGAGGGTGGGGAGGCCCTGGCAGTGGTGACCCTCTGCAGTGTCTGTGCTGCCCTTGAGTGCTCCATTGGCTGTGACAGAGCATCTCTGCCCACTTCTCCCTGGGCTCTCCCTGCTCCAGCACAGCCCTGCTCCCTGTCCCAGGGTTTGGGACAGCAGGAGGGACTCTGGCACATCCCATGGGACAGCTGAAGCCACTCAGGGCAGCGGCACCACCTCCCACAGCTCCACCTGCATTGAGTTTCTTGATACAAGGGAGCACAGCACTGAGGAGTGTCCTGTCTGCTGTAGCTGTAAAAGGACGAAAAATAGCATTTTAAATTATTATATCTCAGCAAATTTTAATTATTACCCTCAAGATTTTTTAATAACACATAGAACTTATTTACCTACAAATTCCAGCCCATGCTGGATACTTTCACTCACGAACATATTAGTCATCACTTAATTATTGCTACCCAGCCTTATTAATACGTATAATACGGATAAAGATCTCCCTGGCAGGGATGCATTTTAATGAAGGCACTGAAAGGCAACACGCAGTAATTTCTAGAAGGTTGTGCCATGGTTGACAATAGCAAACCGAAGCAGCCCAGGGATGGGATGAGGTGTGGAAGGAAAAAAATCAAATTAGTTTTAATATTCTAATGATAAACTTAATTTGAGAGAGGACACTTGGGGCACGGGACACACAAGGAAGGGGACACCCAGGGCACAGGACACCCGTTGCACAGGACACTCGGGGCATGGGACACCGGGGACAGAGGACACACATGGCAGAGGACACCGGGGACAGAGGACACACATGGCACAGGACAGGACACCGGGGACAGAGGACACACATGGCAGAGGACACCGGGGACAGAAGACACCCATAGCACGGGACTCCGAGGCCACAGGACATCGGGGGCGGGCCGCCCTGCGGAGCCGCCCCGAGAGGCGGGCGCGGAGCGGACGGGGTAAGGAAGGGGCGGTGGCGGGAGGGTCCGGCCGGGCCGCGGCGGGGTCCTGAGCCAGCGAGGGTCGCGGAGCTCCGCCGGAGGGGCCGCGGCCCCGTGCTCCCTACCCGGGCTCGGGC
>VWZT01012522.1:18889-48644 GCA_013397055.1 Pachycephala philippinensis
CCCCTCACGACCCCCATGGCAGGGCAGGAACCGGGGGTGTCCCCTCACGACCCCCGCCGAGGGAATCCATACTGTAATTCCCGTCACTGAACGCCGTTCGTTGTCCCTCAGCTCTCGGGGCCATGTGGAGCCCGGCCCCGCTGTGCGCCCTGGGCCGGCGGCGGCCCGGCTCCTCCGCGCCGCTGCAGCCCCTGACCCACCTGCTCCAGAGGGAATACCGGGAACAACCCCCGACCCGCCTGCTCCAGAGGGAATATCGGGAGAAAACTCCGATCCGCCCGCTCCAGAGGGAATATCGGGAGCTCCCGCTACCGGGGCAGGGCTGGGGAAGGACACAGCACCTGCCTCCCCGCCGATTTGTAAGCAATAAACCCAAATCCAGGAGGCATCCCAAAACATTCCCGGTTCTAGACGGACGTGTCCCCGCCGTGTACCGACATGTGTTTGAAGCGAATTTAAGGAACAGCGAGGCTGTGATTAAAAGGTAGTAAACCGGTTTTGTGGGCTTTTAAAAGTGTTGCTACTTGTGCCGTGGTTTGAGAGTCCCTTACAGGAACTTTTAAAGTAAGGACAACGTTTGCCCCATGGAATAACGTAGCTGTCCCTTCCCTAGCAGTGTGCAAGGCCAGGACGGGGCTTGGAGCAGGCTGGGACAGTGGAAGGTGTCCTTGCCCATGGCAGGGGTGGCACTGGATGAGCTTTAAGGTCCCTTTCCACACAAACCAGTCCATGAAGTGTTGACTGAAATCCCCAAATCGAGGTGCAAAGTGTATTTAAAACAGTGCCATGTGTTGTTTTGCATATATTGCCAAGAAATACTTTTTCCAGACTTTCATAACATTTGTTTCGTGTTGCATTTTGAATGCAAAGACGTAAATGGTGACTCACACACTCCTGACAGAGCAGGGGATGGGTGCTGCAATCCCTCATGATTTACGGATGAAACAGGAAAATGTGTTTTATGTGTTTGTCCTGAAAGATCAGATGGCAAAATTGCAAAGGCCTTTGTTCAGGGGAGTGATCCACGAGCTGGAAGCAAAGCTTTGGAAAACACACTGTGCCCTCCTGTGGTGGCATTGAGGACATGATTAAAATCCTTAGCTTTTTCCTCCGGAGTTTTTCCAACCTCCACAGCGTGCAGGGAGCCACACTCAGATCCTAGAGTCACACACAAAGAGCTGTGTGAATCTTTGTGTCAAACAACATTTACAGTTAAAGGTGATGCATCTCTAGGAAAAACGTGTTTGAAATAAAGGAAAAACTTGATTTATTTAAGATCAAAATTGAAATACCACATTTGCTTACAGTTTATTCAGTTTTTTACCTATACATAATGCTGCTCTGACAATAACATTGGGTAATCACTTCGTCCTTGTGACCCTGCAGTATTCCCTGCTTTTAGTATATCTTCCAGATTTAGTAATTTATTCTACTTACTAGTTACTGATTTTTGTCAGATAAATTTGTTGCAGTAACTGACAGAGGAAGCTCTCGGCTGGATTCTTCCCTGGAGTAGTTGGAACATGGAGGTTCATGTTGAATTAGGACAGGCACATTATGAGAGCCTCATTATTATATGTTATATTATTGGCTTTATTAAACAGTTTTTGGATAACAAAAGTGAAATTTTGCTTTAAATAATAGACCTTTGCTTTTTATTACACTTTGTAAAAACAATAATCTGGAAATGTGAATTTATCTTCATTTTCATGCCATTTGTGTGAAAACTGTGCAGTATATTTAAACTCAATCTGCTGAAGGGTAACTTGTAAGGAGAATGATTTGGGTTGGGAGGGACCTCAAAGCCCATCCAGTGCCCCCCCCTGCCATGGCAGGGACACCTTCCACTGTCCCAGGCTGCTCCAAGCCCCGTCCAGCCTGGCCTTGGACACTTCCAGGGATCCAGGGGCAGCCACAGCTGCTCTGGGCATCCTGTGCCAGGGCCTCCCCACCCTCACAGCCAGGAATTCCTTCCCAATATCCCATCCATCCCTGCCCTCTGGCAGTGGGAAGCCATTCCCTGTGTCCTGTCCCTCCATCCCCTGTCCCCAGTCCCTCTGCAGCTCTCCTGGAGCCCCTTTAGGCCCTGCAAGGGGCTCGGAGCTCTCCCTGGAGCCTTCTCCTCTCCAGGTGAGCACCCCCAGCTCTCCCAGCCTGGCTCCAGAGGGGCTCCAGCCCTGGAGCAGCTCCATGGCCTCTTCTGGACAGGGCAGGTTGAGCTTCTCATCCACCAACACCCCAAATCTTCCGAGGGCTCCTCTCCATCCATTCTCCCCCCAGCCTCTGCTTGTCCTTGGGATTTTCCCGGCCCAGGGGCAGGACCTGCACTTGGCCGTGTTGAACTCCTGCGGTTCTTCCAGCCCCACCTCTCCACCTGTCCGGGTCCCTCTGGAAGCCATCCCTCCCCTCCAGCGTGTGACCGCACCCCACAGCTTTGTTCCCATGAACCGAAACTTTGTTTTTTCCATCAGATACTCGGAATCGCTGGAGAGGGTGAAGAAAGGAGGGGGAGAAAACGCCATCCTGCGGCACACGCAGCGCAACAAGAAGCTGTTCGTGCGGGAGCGCCTGAGGCTGCTCCTGGATGATGGGGATTTCCTGGAGCTGTCCCCGCTGGCAGGGCTGGACATGCCCTACGGGGATGTCCCTGCTGCCGGCTGCCTCACGGGTAATCCCTGGAAGTGGAATGTTGGGGGGACTGGGAAAGGAAAACGGGAGGAAAAAGGATGCGTGGAATAAGGTTTATGGGATATTTTAGTGTCTTAAGTGCTTTCCTAGGAAAGGTGGACACTAGTTTTATCCAGTTCTATTCCCAACAGGTTCAGCCACTGCTGTGTTGTTATTCTGGGAAATCTGGGAGAAACCTTAAAAAAAAAACCCTTTAATTTCTTCTAGATTTAGTAATTTATTCTATTTACCAGCTACTGATTTTTGTCTCAATAAATGTAGGGTGATGTGTCAAATCAGCTGTTGCCTCTTAAAGGAGAGGGGACGAATTTACTGTGAGAAACAGGAGCTGTGTTTGACATTTTGAAGTGTTTTTCAAATCGTAGACAATTGCATTTTCTATGCAAACGTTGTCTCTTTAAACTGGAACAGCTCTTCAAAATGAAATTTCATTGAAATTTAATGAAATTCAATTTCATTCTATATCAGTGAAATTATATTTTGAAGAGTGGTTCCAGTTTAAAAAGTAACTAGAAGAACAGTATGAAAACCTTTTTTTCATCACAGATTGTTATATTTTTCAGTTTTGTAGGGGTGATTTTTAATTGCCTTCCCTTTTACCTCAAGGCTTCAGAGTCACAGTGTATTTTTTTGTTACATTGTCACCAGGAGCAAAGAAATTTATTTGAGGTTCTGCCTTCTGTTGATTAGATTGTTTTTGTAAATATTGTTACTCCAGAGAAGAGGGTAGATTTCTTCCCTGTGTGATATTTTCAATTTAACTTGGAGCTTCTTGATGTAGCATTACTGAAAAAAACTCCTGAAAAAATATACCCCCCTTGCTTTGTCTGTTGTTTTAGAGAGTCCTGATAAATATCTGTGGTACCACTCACAGGAATTGGCAAAATCTGTGGGGTCTGGTGTGTCTTCATTGCAAGTGATGCCACTGTGAAAGGAGGAACGATTTACCCAATTGGAGTGAAAAAGCAATTAAGAGCCCAGGAAATTGCCATGGAGAACAGGCTGCTGTCTGTGCACCTCGTGGACAGTGGGGGAGCCTTCCTGCCCCTGCAGGTACTGCTGGCACCTCTGCAGAGCAGAAAATACCAGTATTTATTTCATCACTTGGGCTAATCTTGCATCTCCCACCTAACCAGAGGTTAGAAACTCCAGTGAGTGTGCTGAACTGCCTTTGTGTCTTTAATAAATGAGTACATGGTGGGAGGTGTCTATTTTCACTTTAGAATCTTTAAAGTATTCTGTATTTTATTGTCCTGTTTGTGCCAGTGATGCACTAAGCTCTGTGGCCTTTAAAACCGGAGTTTTTGCAATTCTGGCTGCAAAATAAGAATTTGAACAGGTTCTTTTGCAAAATACAGAGATCATCCCCTCATGGAGACTGTAGTTGTTCTCTCTCCACACTGAGGGCATGCACACAGGAAAAGTTTTTACCTGGAATTGTGTCCAAAACTAACTAGAAAAGGAAACTGCTGAATGCATTTTGCAGATAAAGTAGAACCAACACCCTTCCCTTCTCCACATTCACAGTCAGTTTGTGTAGAATATATTGATTTCAGAAAAAAACCCAAAACTTAACCTCTGCTTTCAAAGCACATGGATATTTTTGGGGCATTTGACAATGTATAAAGGAATAAATACCAAAGTGAATGCTGTATATGAAAGGTTCAGGAGTGATTAATGGGGACTTTCCCAGTGTCAGTTTTGGTGTGTTTGGGAATGAATGGAGTGAAGAAGAACCATCAGCTTTCATGGTTGATACTGAAAATTCCTTTTTGTATTCCCTGTCCATCAGTCAGAGCTGTTTCCTGACAAGCTGCACGGTGGCAGGATTTTCTACAACGAGGCAATCATGTCTGCCATGGGAATCCCTCAGGTACAGTGCCGTGGGGAGTGCAGGAGGGTGTAGGAAAGGTGCAAATGTGTAGTAAACCTTGTTCCTGCTGGTATTTCTGTCTCTGGTTTGTTCCCCAAGATGTGATTTGGCACCTTCTGCATTACTGAAACAACTTTGGGCTTTGTCTTTGCCTTTCCTGTCCCCTCTCCATGGGAATCCCTCAGGTACGGTGCCATGGGGAGTGCAGGAGGGTGTAGGAAAGGTGCAAATGTGTAGTAAACCTTGTTCCTGCTGGTATTTCTGTCTCTGGTTTGTTCCCCAAGATGTGATTTGGCACCTTCTGCATTACTGAAACAACTTTGGGCTTTGTCTTTGCCTTTCCTGTCCCCTCTCCATGGGAATCCCTCAGGTACGGTGCCATGGGGAGTGCAGGAGGGTGTAGGAAAGGTGCAAATGTGTAGTAAACCTTGTTCCTGCTGGTATTTCTGTCTCTGGTTTGTTCCCCAAGATGTGATTTGGCACCTTCTGCATTACTGAAACAACTTTGGGCTTTGTCTTTGCCTTTCCTGTCCCCTCTCCAGCGCGGCTGTGGTTTGTGTCCCCTCAGGTGGCCGTGGTGTGTGGCTCCTGTGTGGCTGGAGGTGCCTATGTGCCCACCATGGCCGAGGAATCCGTGATCATAGATAAAATTGGGACACTGTTCCTTGCTGGGCCACCCCTGGTGAAAGCTGCCACGGGAGAAGATGTCTCTCCTGAGGACCTCGGGGGAGCCAGGCTTCACTCACAGTATGTGGAATATTCTCGAAAATAAGGAGTTTGGCATACTCAGCTTTAAAGGAATGTGGCACTGGCATTTCAGATCAGGGCTAAGAGTGGAACCTGTGGTTACACTGGTTTGCCTTCTCGGGTTCAGGGGTTTGGGTTAATCAGCCAAATGGAAGTAAAGTTAGGTTATTTATGGGGTGAGGCAGGGACTGGACAGGTTGGATTTGGATCTCTGTTGTTCCACATGCTTTTTGAACAACTTCAGGCAAGTCATTTCCTCTGTGCCTCACAGGGAGCAGTTATAGAAGAGGGATACTATCTCCACTTTTCCAAGTGTTTTCCAGAATACACATATTTAATCCAGCTATGCTACATGGAATACATTCCTGTCTTTATATCTTGGCTGCAACCACTTATTTTGAAATAATTCCTGAAGTTTCTACTCCTGATTTCCCTTTTGGTATTGTTTGCAACAACAGTATCATGAAAATAAATTCAAAGGTGTTTCTTTAAGAAAAGATAAACACAAAAGTCAGAGGGAAGGACTTCTCCTTACTGTGAATTTGATTTGGGATTGGACTGCACAGAAATTCCACTGGGCTACTGCTTTCAGCTCATTCATACAGAACCAAATCACACAGTATTTCCACAGGGCATTTGGAGAGTCTCAGCTTTTTTCCTAGAGTTTAGAATTTCTCTCAGAAATCAGGACTCATTAATTCGATGCTAATTAATGTCTCTCTCTCCTAGAGTCAGTGGCTGCACTGACCATTTTGCAGCCTCAGAAGAGGAGGCCTATGAGTGCATTCGTAATGTTGTCTCCACTTTGAACTGTGAGCCAGTGCCAGAGGAGGACAGGGATCATGCCAGTCCCTTGTACAGCCCTGAGGAGCTCCTGGGCCTGGCACCACTGGATTATGGCTGTACTCTTCCTGTCAAACTGGTAAGGGAACAGGGATTTCATCCCTGCATCCTTCACTCTGCTCTATCCCACAGCTCCAGGTGTTATTCTGAATTATTACCTCATCTGTTGCCAGCCTGTCTTAAGTCTGCAACAAAGCAGGATGGCAACCATTTCTTGGGACTATAGAAAATACTTAACCTGAAATCCTGCTGGAGATAAAATAATCCCAGATTGTGCCAGTGCTGCCCATCTTTTTTCCATGCACTTTTGAGATACTTTAGGTCAGCATATCTTGCACTGTGTTGGCAGCTTTGAGAACATACACCCTGTTAATATCTGGTTTTCTCTTCCCCTGCCTTTTTGGGTTTTGCCAAGTATTCAAGATTGTGTCTTGTAAAAGAAATGGTGAAATTACTGACTGAAAAACAACACAGCTCAAAATAAACTTGTTTGAGGTTGGGACACGTGCTAATGCTTAAGCAGAGACATGCAGAGCTGCCCACGCTGTTTTCATTGGGTTCTACATGAGATTTAGTCTCCAAAGATGTGAACTCAGTATCTTTTCCAGTGGTAAATCCCTGCACTTAAGGGAATTGACTGTAGAAAGCTTTGAAGGCAGCTTTTAACTGTGTTGGAAAAAAGCATGAGCTGTATGAACCAAGCATTTCTTATGCATAGAATCTGAAACTGCACACGCTGGGGTTTGGTTTTTGCTTTTTTACGTTTTTATGCACAGGAACAACTGTGCTTTGTAAAACTAAAATAATTTTGGAGTTGGCCTTTGTCTTAAAATACACAATTGGTAATTCTGCAAAATGCAAATTGGATGGTTTGTGCATATTGAGTATTTAGCAACTCACCCAAAGACCCTCTGTGCTCATCTTGCATAACTCAGGTCTGCTGCTATTTGAACAGAGCATTTCTTTTAGCAGAACTCTCCTATTTTCAGTTCAATTTCTCTAGGAAAGTCTGTGTATTCCTTTGCAGATTCTGAGCCGTCTGGTGGATGGAAGCAGATTCCAGGAATTCAAGGCTACTTATGGAACAACATTAGTGACAGGATTTGGCCATGTGGAAGGGTATGGCTGGGAGCATTCACCATCCAAATGGATGGGCATGCATTTCTCATCAGCTTTTGTGGCCTTAGCAGGTTTTACACCATTCCAATCATTTGTAGGGTTCAAAGGGGAGAATCATGGAATTGTTAAGGTTGGAAAAGACCTCTCAGATCACGGAGTCCAACTGTCCATGTTTGTTCTGTAGGCACTTGGTGGGCATAGTGGCCAACAACGGGGAGCTGGCTCACGATGCTGCTCTCAAGGGCAGCCACTTTGTCCAGCTCTGTGGCCAGAGGGGAATTCCCATCCTCTTCCTCCAAAACACTGCTCCACAGCCAGCAGGGCCTGCAAGCATCTCACAGGTATGGCAAGTTTATTAAAATATATCTCAAGCAACTTGTAGTTCTTGTTGTGCTTTTTAAAATTTATTAACTGTTAGGAAAATAATTTTTCAACAACTCTTGATAGTTTAAACCATGAAGCTTCGTAATGACTTTGCTAATGATTGCTAAGATTATGAATTTGCTAAGATTTAAGAACATTCTGATTTGAATTTTAAGCAGGCCTGGATGCTGATATAAAGTGATACTGTTCAGTTAGCAAGGCAGGCTGTAAAACTTGGAATTTGGAGTGCTTTTGACATTGAAATACAGCTTATTGATTCCTCTGATAACTCTGCACTCCAGAAAATTGGCTGTTTCTCTTTTTAAAGCGAAGGCATTAAAGCACAGTAGGTTTTGTCTTGGGCTAGGGAGAGTAAAACATCCATTAAATTCCAGATCTGTTTCTGCAGAACTGTAAAAAAAATGAATGATTTAGAAATACAAGTTTGGTGGAAGTGGAGGGAATCTAGAATAAAGTCTAGAATAAAGTCTTAAAGGATCTAAACTATCTATTTTCATTCTAGGCAGAGGCTCATTCCAACAGGCTGAAGGCCCAGGCCTCCATGATGGCTGCAGTTGCCTGTGCTGCTGTTCCCAAAATAACCCTTGTCATTGGAGGCTGCTTTGGCAGTGACAGCTACGTCATGGTACGGGTGGCACCAGCCCAGGGCTTGGGGACACACCTGGCACACTGCTCAAGTGTCACTGCCTTTCTGAAACACAGCTGGGTAACTCGAGCTCTGAACTAATATTTAACTAAGAAATGCAACACGATATGTGATTGCTGAAAAGTAAACATGGAAGAATTAAACATGGGAGTGCTTGGAATTCAAAATTAAATCTTAAAATAGCACTACTGAAGGCAGTGGGGATGGTGGTGGTTCCGAGCACAGGGTGTCTGTGCTGATCCAGGACCTGGGTCATTAATGCTTTACAAATCCTTTTTATGATTCATCTCAGTGAGTTTGTTCTGTTCTTTGTTTTTTTTCTTGTAGTGTGGGAGATCATTCAGTCCAAACTTTCTGTTCCTCTGGCCCAATGCAAGAGTTGCTCTTGTGGATTCTCGACATTTCCCCACAGTCCAACCAGCTGGGGACTGGACAGGAGAGGAATTGGAGCTAAAACAGCTGAAGGCAAAGTAAGGACATTCAATGTAAACCTTACAGGAATTTCATTGTTAAATTACCTACTTTTGTTCATCTTACAGAGCAACACATCCCAGACTAATGAAGCAAACATGAATCTACTGAAAAAGGATTTTAAATTTCCATGTAATTCTATGTCTTTCTGTTAGGATCTTCCCATTACTGCAGAATGGTCAGCTCTGTTATTTGCTGGCTTCTGATTAATTTTAACAGCAGCACTGCCCATTCTCTTCAGAGGGATTTCATCTTTAGGTTTTTTCACTGCTCTGCTGTTTTTATTGTGCTTTTAAGCCTGTTCTATTCTCTGCCCTCTCCAGGCTAGAGGAAGAAAGCAGCGCCTTTTACTCCTCTTCCAGACTCTGGGATGATGGGATCATTCTACCTCAAGACACTAGAAAGGTGGGTTTTCCTTTTAGGCCATTTTATTCTCCAGTCTCACCAGGGGTGAACATGACCTGCTCAAGGCTGGCAATGTGCTGATTCCAGACCTGGGGCTGCCATTTCTCACTCCATGGAATTTATCTCTTAATTCTCATCCTGTCTGTTCCCCATTAGTTTATCCAAAAAGTTTCTCTTGAATTCTGGTTACTTGACCACAGCATTTCCTCATTGAGCCTCTCCTTTACTTTACCATGATATGATTCTGTTTCTGAATCCTTTTTTTCTGTATAATTACCCATATCTTCACTCTTTGAAATTCGGGCTCCTCAGAATTCCTTTTGTTTCCATTCTTTCATCCTAGGATGTTGCTTTTTGTAATTTTCTCTTCCTGCTTTTAATTTGCTGTGTACATTTGGAATGCCTCCCTGCCTTTTTATTGATTTGAAATTGGCAGACATCCCTCCCTCCATCAGGTTCTTTCTGAAAGCTGCTGCCTTTGTTCTTTTATTTTTCCTTGTTAGATTGTTTATTAGCAATAGAAATATTCTCTGCACTTCTGAAGTTTGTTTACTTGAAGATCTCAATCTGTCCTGGTTTCAGCTGGGGTTAAATCACAACACAACCCTTCTAAATATGGTACATATTTATGGAACTATGTGGATGGTAAATATTTTCTTGGAGTTTATGGAACTTTGATAATGGGAGAGCACCAAGAAGATTTTTTTTAGTCCTAGAGTCCTGAAATTCCCACTTTATGAGCTACACATGAGAATATGTGAGAGTTGAGCTGTTCATTTTACTGTGTTCAGTGTTTCACAAAAAGAAGGAATAAATAAGTAAGTGCAGAACTAGTGAGTTTTACTGAGTTTTTTTTTGTTTGAGGCTCATTGTTTATATTGGTTTTTGTTTCTAATTAGGTGATTGCCCAGTGCTTGGAGATCATGGAACAGAAGAAGTTCCAGGCTGTGTCTCGCTGTCCCTCTCCCATCATCAGGATGTAACTGCAGCCCTCTCAAACCAGAACCTTCTGTCAGAACTCTGAGTGAGTGTAAAGATTTTCTAATTCTTTGATACCATTAATAAAAATGTTGAACAATTGAAGACAAACAAGAATCCCAGATTTTAAATCTACCAGCAGGAAATTTTTATTTTCAACCGTAGCCTCTTTTAACATCAGCTGAAAGTTTATTTTGGGAGAAGGAAGGATTAAGCTGAACATCTGTAACACTCTAAGGAAGCAAAGTCAGCCCAAGGGGTAACAATTGCTTGATTTTTTCATGTCCATGTTTTAACATGAAATCCAGAAATCAAGGAACTGCACTTGGACAAAAGAAAGGGAAAAGAGCAAACACGCAAGGGAAGGTGTGCAGTTTGCAGCCTTAGTGAAGAACAAAACTCTACCTGCCACCCACTTGGGATTCCCAAAGCAGCTGTGGAAAGGCTCCACTGGGATTGTTCTGAGGATACTACAGCAATGATCAGGATGGTATTTAAATCTATAATCCTTCAGTATAGGCTAAAAACTCTCAATCATCTAACAGAGCACAGCCTGTGGTACACAATGTTACCACGTGTAAAAGTGTTGAGGATACTCTCTGCTCTTTCAGCCTCTTTCACTCTGCTGCAGCTACAAAGTTTAATTTTGCATAAACAAAACCTCTCCACCACCCCAAACTTGTGGTTTAACGGGAAATAATACCAAAGGGTGCATTTAAAAAATACCTGATTAACCATTTTGAAGAATCATTGACAAGACTGAACTGCTTGATCTGAGTTAAGCAGCCCCACAAATGCAAAGGGCTGTGGAAGGAGTTTGGGTCACCTGTAAACGGAGACTGCACCTTTTGGGAGCTGGAAGAAGCCCAGGCCAGGTGTTGCTGTCTGTGGTCACGCTCTCTTGAAGCACCCATGGAATGTCACAGGAATCTTCACCTCCACCTCGGCCCTGGCCACCTCGCTCATGTCTTTGGCGTTGAGGATGAGGAGGAAGGCAGGCTTGGGCCCTGCCCCCGGGCTGACCACGATGCTCAGCACCACCCCTGCAAGGTGAGAACACAACAGGTGTGGCCCAGGTGGGTGTGGGCTCTGTCTGACCCCGGCTGGGCACGGTGAGAGCAGCCCTGGCACTCGGGATACTGGAAATCCTGGGAGTGGTGTGTGCCCATCCATTCTGAGGGACATGGGCAGGGACACAGCACAGGCTGCCCAGGGAAGCTGTGGCTGCCCCAGCCCTGGAAGTGTCTAAGGCCAACTTCAAGGCTTGGAGCACCCTGGGATAGTGGAAGGTGTCTCTGCCCGTGGCAGGGATTGGAACGGGATGAGTTTTAAGGTCCCTCCCAACCCAAAAATTCCATGATTCTAGTTTTAATTTTCCTGTGTTTCCTCTGAAATTTACTGCCAGTGTTAGCACCTGTCCCATCTCATCCAGGAGCTGCCTGCAGGCTCTGCCCTGCCCAGCTGTGGCACAGCCCTGCAGCCAGCCTGGTGCCAGCTGACACAGCCCATCCCAGTCCCAATGCCACCAGTCCCACCAGCATTACCATCATCTTCCTCCAGCGCATCCGGGTGGGAAACGAAGATCGGCTCCGACGGGTACGAATCCGGCTCCTGCCACACCCAGGTCTCCTTGGTTTTCACGTTCAGCTTGCAAAGCTAAAGGTGGGGAAAACCCAAAACCCCAGAGCTCAGAAATACTCTTTGTTGTCCCCAAATTGAAGCCATTCCCCAGTGGCTGATAGTTACCCTGTCTGGGACAAAGTGGTTCAGCCCCAGCCCGTAGGTGTACGTGTACGGCTTCCCACCGTACTTCCTGTAGTTGATCTGGGGGAATTCGAAGGCTACAAGGGAAAATAAATACAGAAATGCTGAGGATTAGTGGGACACGGTGTGCAGGCAGCACTTGTGCTGCTGTGGTCTGGGGGAGCTGGGGTGTCATTGTACCGTGACGTGGCCCTGAGAAAATCACCTCTGGCTCCAGCCAGATGGTCTCGTCACTGCGCAGCGTCGCTGTGGCTGTCGTGTAGGGCAGGGTGACCAGGTTCTTCCCTGTGTCAGCCTGTGACAAAGAGAAATACCCAAGGCATGGGAGAAAATGTTCAGTTTATTTGCACAGAACTGTAGCAAACAGCACTGAACAGGGAAAGCAGCGACGCGCGGCAGAGCCTCAGCGAGCGGCAGGAGGCGACTGCTGCCGTGCTCTTGGCAGTGCTGCAAGAACTGTCCTGTTCCTCAGCCTAAACACAGCTTCCCTCCCTCCTGAAGGCATTCAGAGGTTTCATTAAGTGCTGCCACGTGGGCTTGCACTTCTCACTTGATCCACAGCCCAGTGAGCTCCGTGAGCAGCTCGATTGACCAGCATCCCACCCGCCGGCCACCATGAGCGGGGTCATGGAAAGGAACCCAGCAGCTGCCAGCCAGAGAGCTCTGTCTGTGCCAGGCTGGCAGCTCCAGGGACCTCACACCGAGGGCTGGAGGATTTAACCACGCGTGCTTGCGCTGTGGCTGCTCCCTTCTGTGCTATCAGCAGCTCTGGGATTAGCTGCTGCCCCACAGGCTCTGCCATGAACAGTAACATATGGAGTCATCAAAGAGTTTGGGTTGGAAGGGACATTAAAGCTCATCTCATTTTCCTTGCCATGGGCAGGGACACCTTCCACTGGACCAGTTGCTCAGAGCTCCATCCAACCCAGCCTTGGACACTTCCAGGGATGTGGCAGCCACAGCCTCTGTTGGCAGCCATATAAATAAACTAGAAAAACATTGAGCAGCTAAAGAAAATACAGAGTTTCTCTGAAGGCCCATACTTCAAGCTTCTCCTCTTAATTAAAATGTTGAATTTGCAGTAAGTGGGGCAGGAGCCCTGGCAGGGAGTGGTGCAGACCCCAGTACCTTGTCGATGCTCAGGGGCAGGACGTATCTGCGGGCCTCGGGCTGCGGCGCCTTCTCCGCGTGCCGCTTCACCTCGTCCCAGTTGCCACGTAAGTTGGCCAGGTACAGGTAATTGTAAACAAACTCAAACCTGCACAAAACAGCATCACAGAGAGAAACACAGCTGGGCTTTGCAAGTCAGGGTGAAGTGTAGGTGTTTTTTGCCTAAAATTCAGTAGAATCATAGAATGGTTTGGGTTGGGAGGGACCTTAAAGTTTATCTCGTCCCAGCCCCTGCCATGGCAGGGACACCTTCCACTGTCCCAGGCTGCTCCAAGCTCCATCCAACCTGGCCTTGGACACTGCCAGGGATCCAGCTCAGTTCAGGGTGTCCTGGGTATGCAGCCAACACAGGGTTGAGCTTCATCATTTCAATGCCACATTTCTGTGTTTACATGAAGAGCAGCATTCAAGCCTCACCCACACCCCGCTCATTGCAGCCCCAGGAACCAGAATAGCATCAACCCTTCAGCAGTCACTAACATTTATTAAACATAAAAGTAAATAAAAGATAAAAATAATTTTTTTCTTGGAAAATGAGTGTCAAACAGGCTCCCTGCACCTCTGGAGAGCTCCATGCTGTATAGTCTACATGTCACCACATGTGAATGTTTAGATGGGTTGATGCAAGTGCCAGAGGCCCCAGGAGGGATGTGCCAGGGCGTGTCTGGTGCAAGGGGCAGTTGTGATGCCCGGGGACCCCTGGACTCACCCCTTCCAGGTGCACAGGTCCACGATCAGGAACCCGTTGTCCTCGTAGGTGTTGATGTGGTGGAAGAGGTTGAAGGCCGAGGTGCGGTACTTGAGGTTGAGGAGCCTGCCTTTCTTCTTCTCTGCCACGTGAAGCCACACCTGAAAACCACAGAGCTGAGCTTAGGCTCAGGGAAATGAAGGTGAAGCCAAGACCCTGGACCTCCCAACCCAGGTGTGGCTGCCCAGTCCAGCCCAGTTTGGGATGACCCCACGCTTACCCCCATGGTCTCGTTGGACTCGAAGCAGTCCATGTAGTTGGCTCCCCAAAGGCTCCAGGAGGAGAGGAACTTGAGGAGGTTGATTTTCACTGGTGTTTCCACAAACACGAAGTAGTTTGGGGTCAACCCAAAGCTGTTGGGAAAGGCAGGGGAGCACATCAGGCTCACTGGGATCAGTTTGAGCACATCAGGCTCACTGGGATCAACCATGGAGTTGCTCATCTTAAGCACATGCATCATCGCTCAAAATTACCCTGATTTTGGTTAATCACCTAATTTTCATTGCTGATTACAAGTGAGAACCAGTCCCTGGTTCCAGCTGACCTGCTGACCCCATGGAATGTTACCTGTGGACATAGGAGGGCTTAAACCTGTCACTGCAGGGGAACTGCACCACCACCTCCGACTTGTTCATGGGGTCTTCCTTGCCTGGAATGGGACAAGTGAGAGGTTATGGAGGTCTTACCCACACTTAGTCTGTACTTGCAGCATCTACCCAGCAAATTTCTGCCTTTAACACAAAATTCATAGTTTACAAACCACCTGAAAGTGATTTAAATACAACATTAAAAGCAAAAAATCTAAAGGAGCTTGAAAGAAACCTAACTCGATGACAAAGTTCACTTAAAGGATAAAGAAATTATTGTTTACAAGGGAAAAGTTTCCCAGCTGGCTCAGAGGAGGGATTGACTGACCTGCCTGCAGAGGAGGAATCCGGATGATGTTGTAGGCCAGGGCAAAGTTTTTTCCAAAGCAATTCCCAATGTTGTAAACTGTGCCATCGTTCTCAATGTGGGGATGAGCCGTTGCCCCATTGATGGACACGTATTTACAGAGATCCACCTGGAGAACAGCACGGACAGAGTCAGGAGCTTCCCTGGCAGGAGGTGGGAAGGCACCAGCTCTGCAAGGTGGTGTGAGTCAACACATCCTTGCTCTGGATGTGGGCAGTTCCTCTCAAAGTCTGCAGCTGAGCTCTGATTTGCAAACTCCAACCCAAACTTGAAGGTGCTCCAGGGGCTGGAGCCCCTCTGCCATGGGAGAGCTGGGGGTGTTCAGCCTGGAGAAGGGAAAGCTCACGGGGGACCTTCCAGTGCCTAAAGGGTCTCTAGGAGAGCTGGAGAGGGACCTGGGACAAGAGCCTGGAGGAACAGGAATGCATGGTTAGATGGGAGATTGGGAAGGAATTGTTCCCTGTGAGGGTGGGGAGGCCCTGGCACAGGGTGCCCAGAGCAGCTGTGGCTGCCCCTGGATCCCTGGCAGTGCCCAAGGCCAGGCTGGACAGGGCTTGGAGCCACATGGGACAGTAGGACGTGTCCCTGCCCATGGCAGGGGTAGCACTGGATGGGCTTTAAGCTCCCTCCAAACCCAATCCATTCTGTGACTCCATGATTTTCATTTTAGTTTTACTCCTCCACACCACACCTCTGTCAGCCCAGGACAAAGACCCACCTGCTTGATGGTCTCCAGGGTGTCTGGGTTAATCCTGGTGATGAAGTTGGTCTCAGTACAGGCATAGTAATCCTCGCCCACGGGGTAGACGTTCACCAGGGCGTTATCCGTGACCTCCACACCTTTGAAGTAGGAGAAAAACCTGAGCAGAGAAAACCAACAGGCAGTCAGGGGCTCCTGGGAAGCAGAAACTCTGTAGGACATCCCAGCAATGTCTGCACCACGCCGAGGTACCTGGAGAAGATGTTCTTGCAGGGGTCTGGGTAGGCATAGGTGCCAAACTCCGTTATCACGATCCTCTTCTCCGTCATGGCTCGCACGTAGCAGTCAGTCCGGAGAAACCTGGCAGGGCCAGGAGGAGAAAGGCTGTTACAGCTGACACCAGGCTGTGCAATAAATACAAATATTCCTGTGATGAACCTCGTGACAGCTCTGGGATCTGCAGGTTCGCACAACCTCACGCTCATTTGGATCTGGGTTCAGTGATATCACTGCTACAGCTCTTCCAGTAACCACGTGGACTCAACACAAGCAGTGTCTCCCCCAGGCACAGCCTGTCCCCAGCCTTTAGACGTGCCAACGCTTCCTTATTATTTTTACTTGGAAAACTGGCACGTACCTTCGGTGGTAGGTGACGTGCCCCTCTTTGAAGTCGAACTTGTGGAGCAGTGCCTGGCCGTCGAAGAGGTGGTAGAAGGGCTCTGAGCCCACCTCGAACAAGCCAGGACCACATCTCAGGAGGCTTCCTCGCAGCCAGGTGGGAATCCTACCTGTGGGAGAGGCAGCGTTGGGATGGGCTTGGCCAATCAGACCAAGGAGGTTTTATCATGACAGCAAAAAGAACAAAACTTCAGACTAATTTTTAAATTTTTTTAGACTTGGTGTCTAAACACGTGTGAGCTCTTTAAGCTCTGATTTCTTCACCTCCACACCTGCTGTGGACTAAGACATTCAGTGCTGAAATGTCTGAAGATCCTCCCACCCAATCTGACCTTTCTCTACCCAAATCACAGCCCTGTGAGCTCCTTCACACCCAGCCCTTGTAAAGGCTCTGAGCCCTGGAAGCCCCTGAGCTGCAGGAACACAGGAGAGCAGGAGATGAGACCCCAGACCCACCTGTGACGTGGGCAGTCACGGGAGAGGACAGCTCCTCCACTGTCTCAAAGAGCTTCTTGTAGCCTCCAGCAGGATGCTCCACCCTGAAAGGGGCAGAGCTGCGTGAGCCCAGAGCAGACCTGGGAACCCCCTCCCAGGGAGGGATGGATCTTTCTGGATGGAATGATCCATGACTTGCAAAGAACTTGAGGGAGGGAGGAGAAGCACCTTTCCTGCGGGGAAAGGCTCTGAGGCTCCGAACAGCTACTGAGAACTGTCCTGAGCACGAGGAGGGACAGGGACACCGAGGGGACAGCCCATACTGCAGCCCAACAAACCCAGGATACCCGAATCATCAGGAAGCAAAATCCAGTTGTATCTCCCAGCTCTTCGGAAAGCCTAGTTTTTGCCTTTTTGCTTTTTTTCTTTGCTTTTTTTAAAGCAAAGGATTATTTGTTGGGCTCCAATTTTATCTGCTGCAAAGCCCACGAAGACACACCAGGCACAGGCTGGTGAACTCGGCCCAGAGAACCTGTGGCTGCCCTGGATTCCTGGAAGTGTCCAAGGCCAGGCTGGGTGAGGCTTGGAGCAGCCTGGGATAGCAGAAGGTGTCCCAAAGCTGGATGAGCTTTAAAATATGTGTCCTCCCAGCCCAAACCATTCCAGGATTCCATGATTCTGCTCCAAATTCTGGTCAATCCTCTGGAACCTGGAGGTGAGTCTGTTCCTCCAGACCAGAACCACACCTTGGCAGGGGATGCACCAGCATGGACACATGGAGACCTCCCCTCCTCTTCCTCCCCTCCAAACCCTGCTGTCCCCAGCCCCAGCCAATGCTCCATCTGGGATGTGCTCCCCTAGAGAGGAGCTTCAGCAATACTCACTGGCTGTACATCCTCCCTGATGAGGAGCCTGAGCCTCCAGAGCCAAGCGCAGAGGCAGAGCTGTGCTGGGTATTTATGGGGTGCTGAGCCCTGCCCAGGGCAGCCCCATCCCAAAACAGCCCCCACCAATGAGAGCACCCCGGGAACAGAGCCGGCTTTCAGCACCAAAATCCTCCCCGGGCTTTGGGAGCTTTTGTCCTGCTGTTCACACAAAAAGGGGCTTTCACTGTTTTTCTGAGACCTAAATTCTTCCCAAGCAGAAGTGATTACAAAGAAAAAAACCCAGGGAGGAGTGAAACAGAGGGCGCTGGAGCCGTGCCGGGAGCTGGCACCAGCACTCGGCACTGCAGGGACCATCCTGGCTCCAGAGCCTCACCCAGGAATGATGTGGCACTGGAGACACCAAGAGGTGAGAAAATGCCGGTGTCAAACATCGAGGAATGTCCTGAGCTGGAAGGGACCCACAGGGATCATTGATCCAGCTCCTGTTCCTTCACAGGCACCCCAAAATCCCAGCCTGGGCATCCCTGGCAGCAGTGCCCAAACGCTCCTGGAGCTCTGGCAGCCTCGGGGCTGTGCCCATTCCCTGGGGAGCCTGGGCAGTGCCCAGCACCCTCTGGGGGAAGAGCCTTTCCCAGTATCCAACCTGAGCCTGCCCTGGCACAGCTCCAGCCATTCCTCGGGTCACAGAGAGCAGAGATCAGAGCTGCAGCACCAGGGTCTCCCCTCAGCCTCCTCCAGGCTCATCACCAGGAACCACCTTTAGTAAGAGTCAACATTTACAAAAACAGCTCTGTGAAGAGTCATTTCAAAGATTGACCAGATCTGAGTTTGCTGTCCCCTCACAGGCAGAGGATGAAGGTGTTTTATCACCACACACATTCAGGTGCTCCTCCCATGCAGATGGAAACAGCTCCAGGGGTCCAAACTGGGGTGAAGGGACAAAAAGAGACATTAAACATGCCCCTGTTCCACCTGCTGCTACAACCAGCACGTGAGCATTGGCTTTGTTCCCTGGTTTTGTGTATTTGCTCCCTCTCTCAAGGCAGTGTTTCCACTTGGACAAGGGTTCATTTAAGGCTTCTCACAGAAAACCTTTGACTGAGGGCTCCCATTAACCCTTTGTATTAAATAACCATAATTACACTGTAATTTCTCTCTTTATTCCCATTTTGGTTAAGTTCTGTCAAAACCTTAAAAGGGAACATTAAATAACCTGGATCAGGAACTGGGAATAATGAGGGCAGGCCTTTGAAAGCCAAATCCTGGGAAATGTGAGCTTGTCACCCAATAAGTTACTTAACTGGAACACTACATAAACAAAGCATTTATGCAACACGGAAGGGTTTGAGCATTGGAAGCAAGTTCAGGCAGGTGCTGGAGCGTTGGAGGGGGCTGATTACAGGTGTCCAGGGAGGAGCAGCTGCCCCCTGCCCTGAAAGCACAGTTACCCACAGGACATTAAGGCATCATTGATACAGGGTAAAATGGGCCTAATTTGGGTTTCTCACTTACAAAATCTTCTAAAAAAAGGAGAAAAAGCTCAGAGTCATGGATGTACCAAGGAATTTGTGGCTGGGGGGGTGGGGAGGCCCTGGCACAGGGTGCCCAGAGCAGCTGTGGCTGCCCCTGGATCCCTGGCAGTGTCCCAGGCCAGGCTGGATGGGGCTGGGAGCAGCCTGGGACAGTGGAAGGTGTCCCTGCCATGGCAGGGGTGGCACTGGATGGGCTTTGAGATCCTTCCCAACCCAAACCAGTCTGGGATCTCAGAGCCATGCAGTACATTAATTATTATTAATTATTCTTTCCCCAAAATACTCCTGCAGATTTATACTCCTGTGGGGGAACCTTTATCTTATCATAATTAATAAGGAAATCCCTAACTCTGGATAAAATAGGGAAAATTAGTGTATTCTGGTTCTACTGTTCTCACTTCATGGATCATCCATCACTCCTATTTTGAGAGTCACACCAACAAATCCAAAATGAATTTTCCATGAAAATGTCAGAAATACACTTCAAGTCTTTTAATATAAATAAATACCAAAAAGCTGATGAGGGTTTTACAGATGATATGAACAGAAGCATTTTAGGGAGTGAGATAATCATTTATTTATGGTAAACTGGCTCTCCTGGTCCTGAATTTATAGAAGCTCCTTTCTTTAAAGACAAACATTTTGAGAATAGAAAAGGCACTTAGTCACAACACACATACACGTAAAAGCTACAATAAAATGGCACAAATTCCTGACCAGACATTAAAAGGTTACAACAAGAGGCAGGTCATTAGTTTCCCATAAAAAACCCATATATAAATTTTTGGTTAACAACAGCTTTATGTGTATTTTCACATTTTCCTACTCCAATATATTGTAATAATTTGTAAACAGATAAATATTTTTTCTTTTAGAAGTTATTCCAAAGTATCTGCACAAAAAAAAGAAGATATTTTGGCACCTTCCAGCACAGTGTCCATGTAAACATTTCCTCCTTCCACCACCAAACTCCTGCAGCAATTCCTTTGGTGAATCCCTCAGACTTCCAGCAGGGAGAAATGGCTCAGGTGGGGTGAAATCAGTACCTGAGGCTCTGAAATTTGGGTTTCCTGAGGCTCAGCAGGGGCTGTTTGATGGTGGGTTTGTTCTCCAGCAGCAGCGCTTCCGTCTCCGTCGTTGGGAACCTGCTCCTGTAGATCTGGGGATATTCCTTCTGGAACTGCAGCACACACAAGCACCAATGACATGAAAATTCCCCCAAAAATCCAGCTGTGCCAGAGCACACTCCATGCCTGTTGTGCCTGGAGAGCTGCCTTCCAGGAATTCCAGGGATAAATGTGTTTTACCCATCAGGGAGCCAAGACTCAGCCTGTTTTGGAAGGGTTCTCCCAGGAAAGCTTACACTGATTCCATGAAAATGAAAATACCTGGAACCAGAGATGGGATTTGGACATTTTACCTGTTTCCCATGCAAGGCCTCAGGAAGGGATGAAAAACTGTAAAATATCTGCACCTTTCTACTGATGGATTCAGCCAATCCCCTTTGTAACTTCTGGTGTTGGCACAGCTGGGACCTTACCCTCTACAAAGTGCCATGAATCTGGCTTTTCCCCAAAATTCCCAACATTTCCCATATCAAGAAGAGTGTGCCCAGCAGGCCCAGGGCAGTGCCCATCCCTGTGCGGGCACTGCTGAGGCACCTCCAGTCCTGGCATCACTTCTGAGCTCTCATTTCCTTTCTCCCCTTTCCCCTGCTGCTGTGAATCATTTCCTACTCCTCACTTACTCCAAGTCTTAATCAACTGTAATTAACCATTCTTCTCTACATTCAGGAAGTTTTCATGCTCTTGAACCAAACCAGGCTCACTTTTAGAGGCCCAGAAAGTTTCCACAACACATGTGGAAGTCAGAGCTGCAGGAGGGGCACCACAGCCAAGTGTGCCTGCCCTGAAAAGCTGCTTGTTCAAATGGGAGTCACAAGACTCGCTTAGGAGATTCCAGGACAAGTACAGAACTATTCCATTGGGCAGAAAGACTTGCCAAAGGAAAGAAAAACCCTCCAGGATTAAATCCTGCCAGAACTGCTGTGTTTTAGCCTCACTATTAGGCAAGATGTTGGTAGGCCAGAGAAGTGCAAGATAATCTTGAGCACTTCAAATGTTACAAAACAGAAAGCCAAGGCCACCAAAAAAATGTTTCAGGATTGTGAAGAGAAAGTTTGGTGTTTCAAAGCCAATTGAATTGAAACCCACCTATGGCATGTAAATGGTGACTTGGATGGCCAGTGCACCTCAGGAATCCAGGCTGTAATTCCATCAGGAATCACTGAATGGAGAGCAGATCTCCAGCAGAATAATTTGATACTGGTTTTACACCAGTGTTTAAACACCACTGCTGCCAGGCAGAGTCAAAGGCTGGGTTATCATGGAGTGGTCTGGGTTGGGAGGGACCTCAGAGCCCATCCAGTGCCCCCCCTGCCATGGCAGGGACACCTCCCACCATCCCAGGCTGCTCCAACCCCATCCAACCTGGCCTTGGACACTGCCAGGGATCCAGGGGCAGCCACAGCTGCTCTGGGCACCCTGTGCCAGGACCTCAGCACCCTCCCAGGGAACAATTCCTTCCCAATATCCCATCCATCCCTGCCCTCTGGCAGTGGGAAGCCATTCCCTGTGTCCTGTCCCTCCATCCCTTGTCCCCAGTCCCTCTGCAGCTCTCCTGGAGCCCCTTTAGGCCCTGCAAGGGGCTCTGAGCTCTCCCTGGAGCCTTCTCCTCTCCAGGTGAGCAGCCCCAGCTCTCCCAGCCTGGCTCCACAGGATGCAGCATTAGAAACAATCTTTAAAATCCCAAGCATAGCAGACAAAGCACTCAAAAGCTCTTGAGCACAAACATTTCTCAGCACATTCTGCTCCTCTCCTGCCCCAGGCTCTGGTGCTTGAGCCCTTCCCTCTCAAAGGCACTGCAGAAGCAGATGAAATAAACTCACCTGTTTTAACTTTTTCTTTTTGTCCTTCACAGAGAGGTTTTTATCCTTGATGATGTTCTCCAAGAGCTCTGCCACTGCAGCCTGTGAGGTGGAGACCTTTTGTTCTTCAAACTCCTGAGGAGTGATTTGTTTGCAGTAGGAATACGTTGGCAAGATGGCACAAATTTCTTCTTTTTCCTGTTTGCACTGGAAGAAAAAGGGCTCTGCGTGTTCTCAACTCATTCTGTGCTACCTGAGTAAGTACCTAATAAACACCCACACCCACTCACGAGCTGCAGAACATTCTAAGATAATTAATATCTATACATTCAAAATACCCTGGGTTTATTTGCATTTTCCCACCTTCAGAAGTAACAATTAAATGAATTTGAACTGCTCTCACGGCACCAACCTGAGCCATCTTCAGGTACTCGAGGTGATCTCGCACAGCAACCTGCAGGTAAGTTGGGACTTGGAATATTTCCTGCTGATGGTCCATCAGGAAGGAAACCAAGCGTGTGGAGAGCAGCTCATCCAGATCCTCCTCCTGTGCACAGCGCAGCACGCAGCGGGAAAACGTCTGGATCAGCTGCAAGAGTTCAGCACAGCTTCAGCACAAAAGCTGGGGGATGTACCTGCCTTCTCTCCACTCCACAGTGGCACAAATTCTCCAATACCAACTTCCAGGTATGGGCACACAAGGAGGGAAAGTCACAGCTGTTCCCTCATCTCAATTAAAGTATTTTTTTTGGAATTGAGCAGCACTTTCAGGTAAAAATACACATTCTAAAAAGGTAGTAACAGGAAAAGGCTTAACCTATAGAAAAATGAACATCTTCACAGAATTGTAGAATGGAATCCTGGAATGGTTTGCGTTGGGACACCTTCCACTGTCCCAGGCTGCTCCCAGCCCCGTCCAGCCTGGCCTTGGGCACTGCCAGGGATCCAGGGGCAGCCACAGCTGCTCTGGGCACCCTGTGCCAGGGCCTCCCCACCCTCTATTCTGAATAAAGAATTCCTTCCTACATCTAAACCTAAATCTTCAACTGGTCACCTTGAGACAAGTGAGGTGATTAAAACCTGCAGAGCCAGCCTAACCCAGACCTCATGCACACCAAGAGCCAGGTTTAACCTGGAATGAGATGGGCTTTAAGGTCCCTCCCAACCCAAACCACTCTGGGACTCTAAATGGCAGCTGGGTGAGAAATCAGACTGAAGAACCATCTGCATTCTTTCCAGAAGAGATTTCCCTTCTCTCACCAAGGACCTGGTGCCCATGGCATCGTGCAGCCGTGGCATGTCAACATTGCCACTGATCCTGGCCATCATCCGCATCAGCAGCTGCAGCCTCCTGCGCCTCGCGGGGGGAAGCAGCAAGCAGCAGATCTGCAGAGCTTCCACTGCAATTCTCTCCAGGTGAGGCTGCAGGAGATCTGCAAGTTAACCACAGAGACAGCTGGGGTTAAGATTTGAACCAATTTCCAGCATGTTTTTACCTCAGTACCACAAATTTCTTATGTTTCAGAGAAATCAGCTGTAACACAGCAGAGAATGTACAGGCCTTTGTTTGTGTGGTCATCTTCAACTTCCTTCATTATGGTGCAATTAGGACCATAATACAATTAAGGAATGACACTAATTATTCCCAGAAGTATTTCCACAAATTAATGATTTAAAGAGCAGAAAAAGATATCTCCAACAGGCAGATTCCCTGCCTCCTTCCTCACTTACCTGAACAGAAAGGCCAATTACTGACACATCAAGCTCATACTCCAAAAATACTACACACTACTATTTGTTAGCAGAGCTACAACAATTGAAACAATTTAGCCAGCAGATTTTCTTTAAAAACCCCACAAATCCATGTTGTGTGCCTATCCACAAACCTAGCAAGAGTGGCAGAGGTGAGGGAAGCAGGGATTAGTGAGGGCACGTGACAAGGCAGTACAACATGCTGGAGAAAGCCCTTACTTGTGCCAGCCAGCACACAAGGGGAGGGGGGGACAGAGCGTTGTGACAGTTCTGTGCTGCTCCTGCAGAGTCTCTTTTGGATGGTGCTGTCAGAGCCCTGAGCCCTGCTGCCCACGGAGGGGCTGGCTGCTGCCTGCCCCCGGGGCTGGGGCTGTGGCTGCACTGTGATCTCAGCAATGGGTCTGTTGATGGCAGTGCAGCTCCTGGAGCTCCTCTTGCCCAGCAGGCTCAGAGAGTGGCACGCTCCCTTCCATCCCTGGCTGCCATCCCACAGCTCCTCAGCCCGGGCAGAGGGGGCAGACACTCTCCTGAGGCCGTGGCTCTGTGTTTGGCCTGAGCTATCCCAGCCCAGCTCCACCACAGAATTCACTTTATGCTCATCCAGCAGTTCTCCACTTCTCGTCACGGTGCTCACACCAGCTCCCCTGAGGGAGGCAGATCCTCTTTTATTACACACACTGGAAGCAGCAGCTCCAATTCTTTCCAAGGAGTAACACCTTGTCCTAAATGTTCCAGGTGGCTCTTGTTCATTCCTGAATTCTGCAAGATTCTGGCAGCTCCCTCCTATCAGGTTCCCAGCACTCCCTTGCTGACGTGGCAGTTTGTGTTGCTGCCATTTCTTTTCACGTTGGTCTTGGGCTCTCAGCTCTTCTGAGGAAAACCTCCTGGAAGCTTCACCTTTCTTCTCCTCGTCAGGCTCTTTGAGGAGCAGGCTTAGGAGAAGGCACTCAGTGGACTTGAAAGAGTTCAAGTGAAGAGTTTTTGAAGGCTGGGGGTCACATTTCTCCTCTTGGACAGAACGTTTTCCACTGCCCATAGCTGGATTTGGGATGTAGCCACACATAACTATCAGGAAATGAAAGAGATGTTAAAGATGCAAGTGGTATGAAAATGAACCAGTTCAGAGAGCTGCTAACTGGGCAGACAGACAACAAAGCTAAGATATTAATTAAGATATTAATTAAGAAGACTTTAGTTCAGTCCCAAAGCAATTTAACAAGGTAACTGCAACCAACATGCAAGAACAAAGACAGGTAACACTGCGATAGTGAGGAACAGGCAGAACAAGCACTTTTTAAAGTTATTGTTATTGAATACTTAGAATGTGAGCTGGAATGGCAATTTAAATGGGAAACCATGAGACAGAACTACATTTTAATTAACACTAATACAGAATGCAGCAGCGATGATCCTCCTCAGATTTGAGCTCCCACACAGATCAGGGGGCCAAGCTCTGTTTGAATCACACATTTGTCCCCCAGCTGATCTAAACTTACAGCTTCCCTGACTGTTTCTAAATTCATACATACCTAAGATATTAACAAAGAGTTCATAGTATTCAAAAGTAAGCAATGGCTCAGGAAGACTGAGAAAATAATCAGCAACTGTTCTGAACACATCCCGCTCAAAGCCACAATAGGTGGCTTGGCTCATGTCATTGTTCCTGGGCCCTGAAAAGAGGGGAAGAAAGGAAATTCACACCAAAAATCCACAATTCCATTATAAAAGAAATATTTGAAAATCAGCCCAAGTTTATTCTTGTTTCAAAAGCCAAGAATCGTGTCAGCAATCCACAAATATTGTATTTGGCAAAAATAGTGTAAGAGACTCCAGGCAGCCACTGAAGAGCTGTGCTCAGTTCTGTTCCACACCAAGAAAACAAAGAAAGAAAAGTTAATCTATGGTCTTTATAGGTTCCTCAGCAAAATAATAACCAACTCTTAATATGCTCCTTCACTTCCAAAGCACAGTGATCCCAGTTCTCCCACAGGGAATTCTGGATTCTCGAGCAAGAGGAAGCTCAGCACATGGAATAAAAGCTCATTATCTCTGGTTTCATTTGAGAGGCACTCATCTAATTAATTTATAGCTGACGGTTAAAAAACCCAAGAAAATAGATCTCCCCAGTTTAATATGAAATGTAGGAAATGTTTTGGTCCAGCTCAAAGCCAGGGACTGGCAAAGGAAAGTCCCTTTCACTCCTGAAAAACTGCATTAGAGGAAACCACACACAGGTTTTGCCCAATTTCCAAACTGAAACATCACAACTGATTTCACACACACAAACATTTCCCTTTCAACTCTCAAAAGAGGTTTCTGGAACTCAAAAGCTCTTCAGTGACTTACAGTAGGCCAAGCACTTCATTGCTGACAGCACCCAGTGAGGGAGGTCTTCTGAAATATAAACAGATAAATGCATTATTTAGACATGAGCCCAAATAATTAGCAATTAATAATGCCTCACCTGTATTAAATAACACTTAAAGTACAACAGATTAAATTTAAAACTGATTTTAAGTATTGCTACACATGTAATTTTGATAGGACAAAGGGGAATGGCTTTAAGCTGAAGGTGGGCAGGGAGAGATGGGATATTGGGAAGGAATTGTTCCCTGTGAGGGCGGGGAGGGGCTGGGATGGAATTCCCAGAGAAGCTGTGGCTGCCCCTGGATCCCTGGAAGTGTCCAAGGCCAGGCTGGGAGCAGCCTGGGACAGGGAAAGGTGTCCCTGCCATGGCAGGGGTGGGATGGGATTTAAGGTCCTTGAGCTGTGCTGTGGCTTGGGTAAGAAGTGTAAACAACAGACTGTGAAATAGATAAATTATTATTTATAAACAAAGAATTTTTAAGCAAAGCCAGGGAAATAAATGTCACCTGCTTTGTCCTGCAGAATCACCACCCCGTGTTTGCTGGTGTTGCTCATGTTGTACATGACAAACTCAGGGATGATCTGGGCTGGCTGCAGGACCTCCTCCAACGAGGGGAGCCCCAAAATGGTTTGCAAACTGGGAAGGAAGAGAGCAGACATTTGCAAGGAATGAAGGAAAACAAGTTCTTTTCACATCTACTCAAAAACTCTTGAGAAGCTAAAGTGCTGTTTAGTAACTTCTCGCTTCCAGAATGACAATTTGAGGACACTTTTCCCTGGGACAAACAGCAACAATCAGCAAAGAAGAGCCCCTGTGGTATTTAAAATATATTTCAGCAACAGCACATGATCAGAAATTCCTTACATGCAACAATCCAATGTTAACAAATACAGAAAACCTAGTAAACAATAGCAAAATTTTTTCTATTTTTCAACTTAAAACACGGTTTTAAAAATTAAAAACAAATTGCAAAAGCTTGATTGGGCTATTTCATACCTAAATGAGAAGGTGCTTAGGGTAATTCATCACTTACTGTAGCAGGATGATATTTCTCCATGTTTCTTGCACATGCTCCTGGCTTATTTCCCTGCCTTGCAGTCTGTCTTCCTTTTTTTCTTCTGTTACATCGGGTTTTGGTCTTGCTAAGTTTTCCTGAAAAGGAGTGGTTTATACTGTAAGATAAACAAGCCTCTTAAGGCAATTAAAAATTAGAGAAAATGGGAATTAGAAGAACAGGGCACTCTGTAGAACATTGAATTCCACATGAGCCAGGGAGTAACCTTCAGCCTCAGCACTGAAATGGAAGCACACAACTAAAAAAAGCAAAAGAAATTAAAAAAAAAAAAACCAACAAAACAAACCCACCCCTG
The DNA here is from genome assembly GCA_013397055.1 of Pachycephala philippinensis. NCBI lineage: Eukaryota > Metazoa > Chordata > Aves > Passeriformes > Pachycephala > Pachycephala philippinensis. The sequence continues at coordinate 46,328 of VWZT01012522.1, forward strand.
ATCAATCCCAAAATCAGCAACTGAAAAGATAAAAACACCTAAAATCCAGATGTATTAATATGTGAATTATCTTCCTTTAGTACTGGAATTTAAATTCAGAATTTATGCACACAAATCTCAAATGAATCAAGGGCCACACACACATTCCATCTTCTCCAAAAAGGTGGGAAATTAAATGATTTGTGCCTTTTATTTGTCCCCCAAAGATAAATTAAGTTTCAACAAGTCCATATTGTGCAGATCATTTCTAGAACTTCACCTTCCAGCCCTCCCCATAATTTAAAATCCCTTAGCAGGGATAATTCTACACCGATACAAAACAAAGAAAGCCCAAAACAAAATAAAAATCCCTCCCATACCAATTTATTTCTTAATTCCTTAACCCCAAATTATTTCTCAAGCTGGAAGGGAAACTGCCACAAGAGAACAGTGTCACTAGAAGATTCTAGTTTTACTTTTTTAAAGAATAAAGACAATACAAGACAACTGCAATCCTGTAAGGAACAGAAGTTATTACCAGAGACTGCAGGAACTCTGGTTTTTTCAAAGCCCTCTTGGATGAATTGGGCAGTTTAAAAGGTTTTCCTTTGTCTCCAGAGAAGTTTTCCAAGTTCTCCCTTGGTGGGCTTGGTACAGGTTTAACTGGAGATGTTGAAGGAAATCTGTAAAGAATAGGAGAGATGTTAAATACATTTAGAATTGATCTGTAATCAAATAAAATACTCGAGCAAAACAAAAACTCTCATTCCATACCAAAGTGACTCCATAGGATTGTGAAGAGATTCAGGAAAATAAAAATGAAAACACTGATTTTTTAAATTTATTGTATGATAAATTAGCTTTGGGCTGTTGATGCCAAAGCCAAGCTGAAGATTTTGGCACAGAGTAAGCCCAGAATGTGAGAAGTGAGGGCCATTAATATCTTTAATTTCAGAGCTGTTTGGCTCTGTTTCCCACTTAGACTTTGTGTAAAAGGTCCAAGAGCAGCAAACCCAGCAGGGAGCTACTATAAAACACTCTGGCTTCACTCCAAAGCACTGGAGTACAGTTTGTATTCCAGCAAAAACCTCGGACAGACAAAAGCACGGACACAGGAGTAAAACACTCAGAGGAGTAAAACGATGCTAATAATTAAATTTTTGCCCAAAACGCTCAACCCAAAGCAAGCTCTTTTTACAAATCTGAGCCTTTATAATTAAAATTCTCAATCTGAGGGGCCACGGAATAATTTTAATCTCAGTACCTGTACAGGGCACCGTTGTCTTCCAGGTTTTCAACTCCCCACCTGCCTTTGATATCCTCAATGACGTGGTTTTTGAGGAATTTCCGCAGGAGCTGCACCGTTTGCTGCCTGGTCACGTCGGGCCCGAAGCTGCTGTTGCTCCTCAGCACCTGGTGCAGCCAGTCGGCGGCCTCGGCGGCGGTGAAGCAGCTGCCGTGCGTGCGGAAGCGCTGCCGGTGCCGCCGCAGGGGCATCCCCGCTCGGAAGTACCGGGTCACCTCGTTCCACTGCGCGGAAACGGAGCGAGCACGGCAATTGAAGCGGAGAGTGCAGCACCCCGAGGGCCAGCGGCACGGGGTGGGGGTCCCAGGGCACCCACATGTCGTGTCCCGGAGCACCCCATGTCGCGACAGCAGGTCGGGGGTCCCAGCGCACCCCCCCGTGGCCACAGCGGGCAGGGCGTTCCCGGGCACCCACACACCGTGAGAACAGGCACGGGGCAGGATGGCTCCGGGCACCCCCGTGTCGTGACAGGGAGCAGGGGGTCCCAGGGCACCCACACTTGGCGGCAGCGGGCAGGGAGCATCCCGAACCACCCCAATGCCGTGACAGCAGTCCCGAGGGGGAGAACCACCTCCCGTCCCCCAGCGCTCTGACACCGGCACTCCGCTCCCCCCGCAGCAGCCGCGCTCCCGCGCCCCGCACATGGCCCCGCTGTCCCGGTGCCTCAGCAGCCCCGCTCGGTGCCTCACCAGCCTCGTGGCGCGGTACGGCCCCGGTCCCGGTCCTGGCCCCGGTCCTGGTCCCGGTCCGGCCATGGCGGCCCCTCAGGCCGGGAGCGCAGCGGCCCCCGNGCCGAAACGGGGGCACGCTGCGCGTGACGTCACGCGGCGGGCCGGCCTGAGGGGACGCTGTGGGCCACGGGTTCGGGTCCCGCCCCGAGCACTTCCACAGGCGTTAATTACCCAACTGTGATTAACAGTAATTAACAGAACTTCATTAATCCCAGTTCGTTACCGAACAGGCTGGGACAGCTAGCGCCGGTTCATGACAGAGCTGCTCCGGAGGTGGAGATGGTGGCACTGGATGGGCTTT
>VWZT01012524.1:0-23025 GCA_013397055.1 Pachycephala philippinensis
GGGGTTTCCCGTGTTTCCCGTTACCATCTGTCCCCCACCGTGCCCGGTTTGCCGGGAGGTTCCCAAAACTCGATCCCCAGCAGCTAAAGCGCTGGGCGTTGTGGAAAAGGGATTTTTCCCGGGCTGAGGGGGAAGCAGTGGGGTCCCACACCAGCCTTGGGGTTGGCGTCCTCGCCCTCCAACAAAACGACTCAGAAAAGGGCTGAGCTGCCCGAAATTCCCCCGCCGGTGGCTTGGCAGCAGCCGCCTCACAAAGTGTCTTCCCCGTCAGGAAGCGGCTGGCTCCCGTCCAGGTGGGACCCTGCCAGCGCTGATGGATGCCCGAGGTGAGCCCTGGGAACGCCGTAACCCCTACCTGCAGTGGCCTCCCTGCCGCGGCCACCGGGCCCTGCCGGAGCAGCTTGCCTTATCTCTTATTTTCCAGCAGAAATGGCCTTGGATTTCCTTGCCTGTCGCTCGCGGTTTAGGGCTGGCTGCAGGTGCTGGAGCTCACGCACCACCTGCTTTGGGAGCGGGGAGGGATGGGGAGAGTTGAGGTCGGAGCTGCCTCTGGATTCCCTGCGATGGGGGGGATTTGAGCCCTGGGGAGAGCACGGAGGGATAGATCAGGATTGGTGTAAGAGTGGGGGAAAGGAGCAGCTGTGGCTGCTGGGGGTGACAGCTCAGCTCGGCGCAGTTTGATCCTGGCTCTGAAATGTGTGTTCCCTTCCCAGGTGCTGCCGTGCCACGCTGCCCCTGGCTAACCAGCACCAGTTCTTCAGTGGCAAGCTTTATGTCCTTCTCCAGTAGCTAAAGCTGCCAGTTGAAGAACTGTTGAATGTAGCCACTCTCTTCTCGTCACCGGGACCTTGGATGCTAGCCAGAGCCGTGCCCTGAGCGACGGGGATGAGCAACTCTGCAGCGTCCTGAGGATTGGAGGGCTGAGGATGAGTCCGACCAGGATGAAGAAAGTCTCCTCGCAGCCTCCAGACAGAGCCTTGGCTGGAGGATTGCCAGGCAGCCGTGCCAGCAGGGCTGGCAAACTGCGTCCCCCCTCAGTGGGGTGGCACTGAGCTGGGAGGTGACTAGAGGAGACCAAAAGAGGCATTAAACGTTGTTTTGCTCAACTATTCAGTTTTAGGAAGTTTGTTGCCCGTGGGTTGCCTGGACCAGGTGGGAAGATGGTGGGGGCTGCACACCCTGGGGGGGACACAGCACCAGAGCTGTGCCCCCAAGTGATGCCACTCTGGGGTCTGCAGGTGGAGGGTTGATCCTTCAGGTGCCTCGGGTTTGTCCCGAGCCAAAGAGGTGAGCCAAGGCTGGGCGTAGCCCACAGGTCTGACCTGCTGCTGAGCTCAGGAGCTGGATTAATCCCTGCAACATGCCAGGCAGTGGGATGGAGCCTGGGGAGAGGGCTGGCTCCACACCCACGCTGCCCTGCTGCGGGTCGGGCCGGGTGCGGTGGGGCCGGGCCACTGGGACAGGGTGACTCAGGGCCGAGTCACGCACGGCTCCGGACGGCTGTTCCCGGAACCTCTGGCCCTGGGAGGCCGGGCAGCCCTGACTGCACTGCCAGGATTCCAGGTATTTTGGAGCCAGCAGCACTAAGAGGGGCCGTGGTGAACTTTAGTGGGCTCCTCTGTGGTCCAGGATCCGGCTCGTTGGTGAACAGAAGCAGAAGACTGCCCTGGAGGGAACTTGGAAGCTGCTCTCCAGGGCTGGAGAAGCCCCTGCCTTGCTCTGAGTGAGAGGGGAGCCCAGCAAGGCTCCAGGGAGCCTCTGCACCCCGGGCTTTCCCACAGGAGGGCCGGGACCACCAGCTCCCAGGCTGCCTTGGTGAATGGGAATCAGGGGAGTGTCCAGGCATTGCTGCTCAGGGCCTGCCAGGAAGAGCACAGCTCATCCCAGCTCCGAGGGCGGGCAGGGAGGAACAGCCCTGTGCTGAAATGTCTGCACAATCTCAATCTGCCTGCCCAGGCTCCAGCTGCCCAAGGCAGGGCTGCTCCCAAACTTTGGCACCCGGCAAAGCACAGAAAGTGGCCTGGTGTCCATTAAGTGCTAGAAGTAGAATAAGTCTGTTTTCCTGGGGTCTTTCCTTCTTCCATAAAGCTGCAGTGCTTGGCGTGTTCTTGCTGATGGCTACAAGAAGCTGGGTTTCTTTGGGGTGGTTGTCACCCAGAGGGAGTGGGACTGCTGAACGCCCTTGGATGAGTTCCTCCAGCTTGAGGCAGAGCCTGTCTCTTCCACCACAGCTGCCCTGCTGCAAGTCCACACAAAACAGCTGGCACCTGCTCAGTGCCCAACACATCCCGGAGGGCATAGAGGGGCAGAAAGTCATGGGCAGGGTGCCTGAGGGCAGGGAGGAGCAGCTCCCAGGCTGTGCTGCCCCTCTCCTGCAGCACAGATTGATCTGTATGGGAGCTGTGTGCTCCGTGTGCCTCACAGGGAACGTGCAGATTTGTCATGAAGGAACAACCTGTGCTGCTGAAAGCCAGCTCATTCCTGGGTAAGATGTGGCTCTTTCAGAGCAGAGAGGTGCCCTGAGCTGAAGCACCAAACCCATGGGGTTAGGAAATGCAAAATGTCATATTTCAGGTCAAATTCATGGGTGAGAAGAGGCCAGAGGACAAGTTTAGGTGTTTAACACAAACCCAGCGCTGCAGTGTCTCACCTGCTGAGCAGAGGGCTCAGGCTCTGGCTATCCTGCACTTCATGAGAAACCAGAGGGGGTTTGGGCTGTCACTGAGTGTCCCTGCGGGAACTTGCCTGGCTCCTGGGACTTACCCTTCCTCCTGCAAAGCCCCATGTGACTGGTGAGTAAGTGCAAGGTTTCCTGTAGAAAGCACAGCCTCGCTCGCTGTCACCTTGCAAAAATCCAGTAACTCTTTCCTCTAGCATCTGGCCACCTCCTCCAAGCATCCAGCATGCAGGGACACAGCAGGAAAGGCTGGATGTGGGATTTCTCTGCCAGAGGCTGGCTGCTGGCTGCGGCAGCTAATGCAATATTCAAGACAGCAGTGACACTGCCAGCAGGTGCTGCTGGCTCAGAGGTCGGGTGGCATCCCTCTGTCCTTAGGGGCAGGGTATTCTGTGCAAGTTCCTGCACACAGCCCACCTCGTTCCCTGCCGGGAGAGCAGCTCATCCCGGTCACAGCTCCCCTTGCTGGGAAAATGTGTTTTTGCAAAGGAGAAGGTCAGCGTGACCGGTGTGCTAAATGAGAGCTCCCTGCCAACAGGGAAGGAACAAGAGGAGCTGGTGGATCTCTGGCTGGTGCATCTGTGGGTGTGTGGTGGCTGCTGCCAGCTCAGACCCTCAGCTGAGCCCCAGGCCATGGGCATCCTCCTCTCATCCAGCGCAGGACAACGCCAGCTCTGCTGTGCTTTGCCCAGCATGAGTGGACAGCCAAGGGCTGTCTGCAAACACAAAATGTGGGTGCTGGGTTCAGCTTTGCTGCTGTTTTTATTTCTGCAGGGTGGGAGGATGTGGAGCTGTTAGCACTTGGTTGTGAGCCCCTCACAAGAGGCACGGACCAAGCTTAGCTTTGTGCCAGCAAGGGGATGTCCCCGATGTCACAGGCCCTGCAAAGGAGAGGTAGGTTGGGGATTTGCGGTGACTCCTCTCGGTTTCGTGTCTCTCAGTGCGCTCTGCTGACATGGGGAACAGCACAGAGCCACCCACCAGCTCAGTCAGAGTGTCACTTACTCTGCTTCTTCTTTGGAGATTTGTTTCCCCAAGTACAAAACTTCTGCAATCAGAGACACCATGGGGTCGCAGTTCAGGCTGGCAGCTGCAGTCACATGCCCATCCCTGGAAGGGAAAGAGGAAGAATGTGGATTTTCTCAGTGCACATAGCTCAGCACAGCAGCATCCCCGTGGCACAGTGGCCAGGGAGCAGCTGTATTTCAGAGGGCTCAGGGCAGGGTGGCTGGTGCTGCAGGATTCACAGGGACTCGTGGCAGATTGCCTGGCACTGCTGGGAGCTGGGCACTGAGCCTGGGGGCGGTGGGGCAGAGGGAGAGGAGATGTGTCCCAGGCTCTGTGCCCAGCTGGTGTCATCATTTGAGTTCATTCTCTTCTCCTTCTCTGCCCTGCTTTGGTTTTCTCTGGTTCAGCACTCAGCAGCTGCCTTTAGTGCACAGCCATGGAGCCTCTGTGGGATCTCTGCAGGCTGTAAGAAAGAGGACTGTGCCCTGTTCCCAAGGCATGGACTGGCCATGGATTCACTCACCTGATGTAAAAGATCAGGAATTTCTGTTGCTCCAGGCTGCCCTTCACAACTGTTTCTGTGTATCCATTCCCACAGCCTGTGAGAGAGAGCCTGCTCAGGGAGCCTGGCGCAGCAGCTGCCACCCATCCCACCTCAGAGCCAGTGTGGGACAGAGAGGACAGTGACTGGGGCTGGGGAGCAGACATGAAGGCCCTGGACAAGCAGAAGTGACTTTGAGCCTCTCCTTGGTTTGGAGAGGGAAGTTCTTCCTCTGTGATCTCTAACCCACCAGAGATCAACAGAGAACAAGAGCTCTGCGTGACCTCCAGGCCCAGGGCTCAAACTCACCGTGGCAGCCAGTCCAGAGCTTGAGCTGCTTCAGGTGAACTCTGCAACCACCCCAGACCCAGCTGAGGGTGAGCAGATGGGCAGGGAAGAAGTTCTGTTCCCCTCTCTCTGCCCCTCCTACCTGCATAGCGGATGCTTTTCCCAAGCAACGTGGTCCAGAAGTAAGGAACAGTGTGCAACTCCTTCCCTCTCTTCAGCATGTTCAAAGCAGCACAGTGACCTGTGATGAACCAACAGAGGGAATATTTTTCTTGCAGGTCCTTAAAAATTGTTCCCTGCTGTCTCTTCTGTCCCATTCCCATCTCCAGGGGAGCTGGAAAGGGAGGTGGCTGTGCCCTCACCGTGGGCCTCGGCCACTTGTTGGTGGCGGATGCTGGTCCTGTCCCCATCGAGCAGCGCTACCGGGAAGGTGACCACGTCCCCAGCAGCGAAGACATTTGGGATGTTGGTTTGCATGTACTAGAGGGACAAGAGGCAATCAGTGCAGTGATGAGAGGGAAGGGATGGGGTGTGACCTGGGATACTCAGCTGGCACTCACCAGATCCACCAGGATGGCACCTTTGTCATCTCTGGCAATGGAGGTGCCCTTCAGAAATGCTGAGCTGGGGGGCGACCCTGTGGGGAGAGGAGCAGGGAGGAAATGCAGCGAAGCTCTGCAGGGATGGGGAGGAAATTTGGCCCCACAGTGCCTGTTCCTGCTCGGAGCAGAGCACTTGGAGCAGTGACCTGTGCTTGGGCTGGTGCTGAGCCAGTGTAGGGGCAATAAAACCAGGGCCCAGGACACAGCACGCTCTGGGAACGCAGCAGCGACCTGTGGAGCTCAGCAGGAGCCAAAGGCACAGCGAGAGTGTAACCAGCTCCTCTCCTCCTGCCAAGTGTGTGCTCATGGGCTGCTGACTTTTCCAGGTGCTTGGGGCCAAGAGGAAGGGCTGGATGATAACAGAGTGGGGAAGAGACTGCAGGGAATGGTGTCCTGGAAATGAACTGTAATGCCCTGGGCTTGCTGGGTGTTCTCCCCATTCCCAAAGCTGCCTCCCTCTCCCAGCTGGGGTCTCTCACCTATTCCCACCAGTACCACATCTGCAGGGAGATTCTCTCCGTTGGCAAGAACAGCCTCTGCGACCTAGGAAAGAAGGAAGGACCATTAACAAAGGGTTAAAACTTCTGTCCTAATTCCCACAGCCTCCCTGCTGCTTTGCTCTTTGCTGTCTTTTTTCTTCCCCAGGTTCGGATCACCTTGTCCCACTAATGTGTGTTGCTGGGGATGTAAAGGAAAATCACACCGTTGTCCCTGGGACAGGAACACTTACTGGTGCCCTTTGAGCCCAGAGCTGTGCTCAGTGAAAAGGAAGGGAGGGTCTAGACATGGGAGAGGAAAGCCTGATGTAGGCACTGGGTTATACCTCAGCTTGGGCTTTTTTCCCCTAAAATTAGCAGTTCAGGGATCACAAAGGCATGACTGACCTTTCCATCCTTTCCTTTCAGCTCACAGAGCTCTGTTTTCATGTGGAACTTCACCCCTTTATTTTGCAGCATCTGAAAAAGACTGGTTTGAGTATTCATTAGGAAATTCCAGGCTATAAAAACAGCTGTACCCAGCCAAAACCCAGGCAGGCAGCTCTGCTGCTGCTCCAGGCTGCAGGGAGGTTCCCTTTGTGTCCCTGGCTGGTGCAGGCAGCCTGGAAGCTGAAAAGCCTGGCTGTTCTCTGCAGTCCTGCTCAGGACTGCTGTGTGAGGTGGGTTTGGGATGAAGAATGGGATGCGTGTGTGGGGGAAGCTCGGGACCAGCCGAGTGTGCAGAGCTCGTGGGTGAGGACAGAGGCTGGGCATGCAGAGTTGTGACTCAGCACAGGGGCGAGGTTTCCTGGGCTGATGTGTATCCCTGGGCTGCTTGGATACCGTGAGTTCTCCATCCCAGAAAGCAGCCCCAGGTTCTCCTAACCTTCATGGCGACACCTCCAACCTGAGGACCCAGGGCGTGCTGGAAAGGGAACTCCTCTCTTTCCACCACTGAGATGCTTCCAGCCTTGTCTGAGAGGAAGGCAGCCACCTCCATTCCTGCAAGGAAGAGGCATGCCCAAGGTAAGCCTGCTGCAAGCATGAACCTGCACCCTTGGAAACCTTCTCCCCTTCCAGGACAGCAGATCTGATGTGCTGCCAGTGCTGAACTGCTTTGCTGGGCATTTCTGGGCTGAGGTATTTAGCTCCCCCCGTGCTTTGTTCTCGTGCACACAGACCTGGATATCAGGGAATGCAAAGGATAGCTCCTGGTTATGTACAAAAATCCCTTTCTGTGCCTTAGCCCCTTGTTTTCCCAATGCTTCTGGGGAATCCAGCTCCTCTGGAGGACAGTGACCTTTTCACAAGGCACTTTTCCCTCTGTCCATGTGCAGCAATTGTTTATAGCTCTCAAAGTTTCTGGCTATCAGAGGAAAGAATGAGTGTGTGCTGTGTAACACACACCCCCAGCAGCCACAGGGCCCCAGGGAGGATCCCAGCTGGGTAGGAAAGGAACATCCCTTCCCTGAGGGCCTCTGGTTAACGTGCACATGCAACAGAAAGGGGTTTGAAGGCTCTCAGGGATGGTTTGACACCCACTCCAGCCTGGTACCTATGAACGAAGCTCCTACAATCACCAGATTCTTCCCAGTTGCCAGCTCCAAGATCTTGCTGGAGTCTTCTGGGGTTTGGAGCGTGCACACGTTCTGCAGGTCTGCACCTGGGACTTTGAGGGAACCAGAGCTGAAAGAGAGAGAATCCAGATGCATTTCATGATACAAATTAAACAGAAGGAATGAGAAGGCAGCACAAACCCACGGCTGTGTCGTTCCACTCTGCCCTTTCATCTCATTTCCTACCTCCACCTCCACATCCCAGTGTTGTCCTGCCTAAAATCCCGTGTGTGGCAAAGGCTTTGTGCACTCACTGGCTGCCTGTGGCAATGAGCAGCTGGTGGTACTTCTGAGAGGACCCGTCCATGAAGTGAACCTTCTGCTTCTGGAAATCCACCGACACTGCCTGCAGGAGAGAGGGGGCACAGAGCAGACAGGCACCTCTGATCCACCCCCTCTCTTGCCTGTGTGCCCTGTTCCTGGGCACTCAGGTGAGATGAGGGATGCTGGGGTCCTCCCTCCCACTTCCCACAGGTCCATCCATGGATGCACAGATCCGTGTTACACCCTCCCCACGGCAGGAACAGCATCACCCACTGAGGACTGAGCTCAGCTGCTCTAGTACCTCTTTCTCTGTCCAGAACTCTATGTCCCGAGCCTCAAGGAATTCAAGTTTCCTCAGGTAGACATCCTCAGCTTTCAAGTTCATTCGCTGGAAACACAACAAAAATATGAAATTAAGCACTTCTTACAGGCAGCAATTCTCCTGGAGTGTTCACTGGGGAGTCAGTTTGCAAAAGAGGTGGATTTTACATTAGTGAATCCCAGCTCCCCACACTGCCCCATCCCCACCTCAGAAAAACCATCAAACTTCAGTGGGAAGAACGCTACAAAAGGAGATAAAAACATCAGCTTATGTTGACTCTGATGAAAGACTTTCTGGCAGGAAGAAGATGTTTTCCTGGAAATAACACCCCTGTTCCTTTTGGATGCCTCAGCACTCCTGCTTTGCTCACTCTGTTGCTCCTGGCCCCGAGCGTGGCCCATGGTGCCCGGGCACAGTCCTGTCCTTGTCACACACAAACCTTGCTCAGCTTGGATTTGTCATAGGGAACGTGTTTCTCGTTGGTGGCCATGATGATCCTGCCCGTGAATCCCTCCTGGCGAAGAGTCTCTGCACACACCAGGGCAGCCACACCTACAAGAGATGCTCATCTCAGCCCTCTGGCACGTCACTGTGGAGGAGGAGGAGGAGGAGGAGCGGGGCAGCCCTCCCTGGGGAAGAAAGTGGCACCTCCCAGCATGTGTGGAGAGGGCAGATCCCTTCACTGACCTCCCCCCAGCAGCAGCATCGTGATCTTGTTGAGGAGGCACCTCCTGCTTGCGTCCTTCACTCTCAGGCTGCTTTCAAGGTCCTGCAACAAAACGCAAAATGCCAAAGTCCCACGCAGCCCAAGATGCTGCCTGTGCTCAGTGACAGCAGGTCAGGTCAGTACCTTCTTTTTTGCTGTAATAAACACCTTTCCATCTTCCACTGTTACCTGAAGGAGGGAAAGGAGAGGTTTTTTAAGTGCTGCATCCATGAGGTTGTGGTAGGAGCTCTCCTGGGAGATCCTGGTCCAGTGAGCCATCTGTCTCTGACTCTGATCTTGGATGTCACATGATGCTGAGGAGCTCATGAGCTTTTCTCCTCATCCCAAGAGGACTCAGGAAGAGCTGTAAATCCTCTTTTTCTTTCCAAAAGCACTTGTGCTGGCTCTGAGGGAGACCAGGGTCTACAGCATCACCTTTGACTGAAAGGAGCTTTAGGGCAGGGAGTTACACGATCCCAAGAAACCATCCCAAGGATCATCCCTTGTGTTGAAGCTCTGAGTGACAGAGCTGTGGTCAGGGACACGGAGCTTGTGAGAGAGAACGAATGTGAGAGGCAGCCAGGTGAGAGGACAAGAAGTCACCTTAAAGCAGGAGATACAGTCCAGAGAAGGGTATTCCTCGATGTCCCCAGTCCTGATGTTAAAGCAGGCCCCGTGCCAGGGGCAGCGCAGCCTCTCCCCTCTCAAGACCCCTACAAGAGAACCCCCCCCAAGCTGGGCAGTGAGAACCAACCTCCCCAATGTGGTTTTCTCCCCCTGCCCTGAGCCGGGGTTACCTTTGCTCAGCGGGCCACCATAGTGGGGACATTTGCTGCCCAGGGCATGGAATTCCTTCCTGTTCCTCACCAGCAGCACTGGGTAGCCGGCCACCATCACCTCCAGGAGCCTGGGGAGAGGTGCAGAGGTGGGCACAGAACCATTTAAACCCCCAGCACCACCCCAGGTACTCACTGTCCATCCCCAACGTCGTCCTCCCTGCAGACCTCGGCGGTGATGGTGTCATCGCAGTCCATGCCAGTGGCTGCTGGGAGCTGGTGGATGTCAGGCACTCGAGGGGTCCCAAATTTCTGATGAAGCAGCAAAATGACCTTCAGCTGGTGGAAAACATCCCTTTTTGAATTTTGTGTCCAAACCCAACATGCATTCCTCTGCTCTTTTCTCCTCTGAATTAACCCACTTCTTTTTCTCAGCCCCGTGTCCCATTAAACTCAGCTGCAGAGCAGATGTGATCAATGGCTCTTGTAAACAAACACAATTATTTATGGGGAGGTGCCACTGCCATATCCCATGTCTCCCTCAAATTGGGTCTAAAGAGATGCTTCAGCCTCTCCAAAACCTCTCCAACATTTGTGCAGAGATGTTATTCATGGTAATTGCCGTGAAAGCACTAATCCCTGCCCAAAATGCCTCCTGGGCTAGAAAAGAGTCAAACCCCTCAGTCCTTAGTGCTCTCCCTGCCTTAGCAGTCATTGAGCGGCTGATTAGGAACATCCCCCTCTATTTTAGAAAGAAAAAAACAACAAATGGAGCAGAGGGAGGTCATTCAAGGCAGGTCTCAGTGCAGGGTGGTGACTTGCTCCTGCAAATCCCCACTGCACCGCTGCCCCAATCCCAGGTTCTTTCGGAGAAGCATCAGTGGGTACTCACCTGGTCCTGCCAGGGGGGTTCAGGCACCCGTCCCCCAGGTCAGAGAGCCACCACTGCTTCTGTCTGTGACTTTCTCCTGCGAGGTGACACCCTGGTGTCTCACCATAGGTGCTCTGCCAGCCCACGGCTGGTGATGTTGTACCTGAGTTGCACAATGTCCCCATCCATCAGGAGATGCAGCTCCTGGAAGAGGCCGCCTGCCAGGGAGCTTTATCAGATTTCTGCAACTGGCCTGGGCCTAATTAAGGGTATTTTGCTGGGGTTTAGAGTTGCAAAAGAGTTGAGGGCACGTAGGAATTATGGCACAGGTGTGGTGTAAAGATGGGGTGCGTCACAGGCAGCGTGACCAGAAACTCGAGGGGATGCAGTGATATCCCATGGTCCCTTCCCACCACCCCTTTTCCTGGTGGAAAGCATTCCATCTCAACACAATGTATTTTTGCAGCACTTCAGAATGGTATTGCTACTTCTTATATATTTCACCAACATTTAAAATTCTTTAATTTGATCTTTTGGTAGGATTTTTTTCTGTTGATTTTAAGGAACATGAAGTGTTCAGCAGCTCTGCACGTGCCTTAAATCCCAACTCTGCTCCTGGTTCAGTCACCGATGTCCAGGCACAGGATCCCATCATCCCTTGGCCCGTGAAGGACGGCACGGAGCAGGGTGCTGCTTGCTGGGCTATTTTTACAACAAAGTGGGAGTTGCAAAAAACCGGGAGTAACACCTACACTGTTTGTGTCTCTTGTTCTTATCTCTATTTCACAGTCAATATGTTTCACAACTTGAAATATGCCTCAAAAATTAAGGGGGGTGGGGGGGAAAGTTACTAACAGAGTGCTTCCATCATCTCCCTTGCAGAACAGGAGATCCGCAGGGATCAGCTCCCTGCCAGCGGCACGTTCCCAAATCCAGCAGCAGGGGGGATAAAAATCCTTTGGTGGGTATGACCCGGAGAAGAAGGCACGTGCAGGATGCTGGGTGAGTGCAGGCAGGATTATTTGGGAAGCAGTTCAATTCATGGGACCCTCCAGGCCATGAGCACCCCTTCCTTCAGAGCAGGACACCGGGACCCTGCTGTGTCCCGATAATCCCGGCCCACGGGCTCTGCACACCCACGACGGGCACAGGAATGAGGAATTTTCTCACAGCACCAATGAGCAGCTTCTGGGCTCAGCCCTCCTGGCCAGGAGCCTGAATGTGAAGCAATTTGGCTGCCAAACGTCCGTATTTAAACTCTCTGTAATTATTCCCCAGAAGCGCGTTCCCACGTGGAGGAGCAGCAGCCCTCGCGGAGCGTTCTCTGACTCAGCAGAAATCGCTGGAAAACGTTTGCTCAGGGATGGAAATCTGCAGTGAACAGGCAAAAGGGGCAGGTACAGAGGCGTGCAGCTTTGGGATGAGGCAGGTGGAGCTTGATCCTGTGCAGGGACACTTGCACTGCAGGGCTGAGCAGCAGATGCAGCTGCTGGATGCAGCTGGATGCAGCCGAGCACCCAGGAAAGGCTTTTGTAAAGTGCAAAGGAAAGGGCAAAACAAAATGCCTGACAAAGGCAAAGATGATAGAAAGGATGTAGAAAAGGTGATAGACAAAGGATAGAAAGTGGAAAAGGGCTTTGGATGTCAGAGAGAAGGTTGGGGTTGGCTGCAGGGATGTTTGTGTGCGTCAGGAACACACAACGTGCCCTCGAGGGACTGCAATGGGATTGGAGGCGGATTGTCAGGAAGATGCTCTGTAAGCATCTTTTGGCCCTTTTTAGGTAAACCAGAGGTGGTTACTCAGAGCGTTTTAGACCTTTGCTTGTAGCACAAGTCAGGATTAAACATAGGAAGGAGGAGAGGAAAAGGAAGTGGTGCTCTCAACCACAAACAGAGCCCAGGTGGGCATCAGATATCTCTGAGCAGATCTGCCACCCACGCTGGTGCTGAGTCACACGAGCTGCTGAGCTGACCTTGGATTTTATGAGATGCCTTCACTTCTGTTGTGTCTCCCCGGTGTTGCTGGCCCTCCAGAAAACTCAGGTTTAGGATTAGAGGCAAGGATTTAAGGGGTGTAACTTCCCTCCCTTCAAGTTCCCACCACCATCAGCTGGTGTAGCATATTTTTTCATGCCATGGCTGTGTGGATGCATCTTTTCCCCACCCTTTTCCCAGCTCAGGGCCCTTCCCTGCCCCACCAGACCCGCTGATCTTAACAAGCAGCACCCATGGAGTCAAATCATAGGAAAACTGCTCAGTGGCAGGAAGAGGAAGCGAGGTGAAACCTGCAGCAGAGCTGAAGTGATTAATGGGGCACTGCTCTCAGAACAGCTTGGTTTGTGATATTAATAACGAGAGAATTCAGGAGGGAACCTAACCTGTTCCAAGCTGCAGAGCCGGCAGCAGCAGGAGATGCAGCGGGGAAGCTCCTGTGCTTGTATTTGCAAAATAGGAGGAACTGAGTGGGTTCAGAGGGTGTGATGCTGAACTGGGTGTAGGGGGTGTGCTTCCACCTTGGAGGACTCACTCTTAACCTGTCTGGAATGCAAAAAAAAACCCCATGTAGTCATAAATGCATTGTGAGGTAATCATAAAGCACATGTATATTCATCAAAAATTACTTAAGCTTGAGACTGGTTAATTAAACACGGAAAAAAAATGTTTATCCCACAAGGGAAGAAGACAAGGAAAAGGAAATATTTAGTGGGATGAATTTGCTTGCAGGGTAAGAATAATTATATGTGGTGTTTCACATTTTCTTCCTAAGCGTTCGTGTCTGGTGATGGTGAGAGATGGGATAGAGGCCTGGCAGACACCTGGCACCACTTCTCCACAGGGAACACTGGAAAAGAAAAGAAGGAACCTGAATCCTCACTAATAACAGAAAGTTATTCTTTCAGAGGTTCAGAAAGTCGAAACATTTGGGGCATGGCAACTGCTGGAAGCAGAGAGCTCTAAGGAAATGTCCATTCTGCTGTGCTTGAAGGGGATTTGCCAGTCAGGGTGTTCTCAATGGAATTTTGGCTATCCCATGGCACACCTGTGCAGCTGGAGTGAGGAGAGAGCACGTCCTTCGTGCCACTGGTTCAGCCCAAGCCCTTGAGAAAGAGCTGAGCCTGCAGCTTCCTCAGGGACACTCTGCTGTCAACACAGGTTTCTCCAACAAGTCCCTTGTGCCAAGTCCTGAGGAAAAAAAAAATATCCTTCCAGTTCTGGGAAAAAGGAGGAAGGACAAAAGTAGAGCATCCAGATCAACTTGCCCTGGGGTCATTTATCATGTGGGCAAAGCAGGCTCTGCCTGGGTGGTTTGGGAACATTCCCACATGCCAGGCTGCAGAAGGCAGCTGCCGTGCCCAGTCTGCAGCTGGTACCTGGCACCTGATTCTGTAAAGCTCCCGGGAGACGCTGTATTCCAGGAATGATCTCAGGCAGGACAAGCAGCCTGGGCAGCAGAACACCTGCAGGGCTGGTCAAAACACTGGGAGGTGGAAGGGAAAAGCTTCCCTCAGGAGTGGGAGCTTGCAGACCTGGGCAGGGTGAATGGACAGGCTGTGGTGCAGGAGCAGGTGATTTCCTCTCCCAGATGAGTTCAAGTGCTGAGGTCAGTGGTAAAGTGCTGCACATTTTGGCATTTCTTGCATTAAATCCTGGAGCTGCTCACCACACTCACAGAGACTGAAATCCCTTTCTCCCGTGTCCACGGCAAGTTCTACCTGGAGAATATCCAGCTTCCACATCAGGAAGGTGTTCCTGGCTGGAACGAGTGGATGCTCAAGTGTGAATTGATTTCAGCTCTCTCCACAGCTGCCTCTGCGATGCCTGGGCATGCTCTGCCATGCAGAACCTGCATTCTGCACAGTAGACCCTTTCACAAGTGTGGAGTTCCAGACTTCCTGAATGGAGATGTGAATATATAAAGCATTCCTACATCATCTGACTTCTTATGGCCTAAGCAGACAGAGCGGTGACACAGTTTAGAGAGGGATGGAGACAACAGCTAATTAAAGTTTGGAAGCCAAGCTGCTTGATTTGTTTTTAGCTCTTGGACTCCTCAGATTACTTCAGGTGTGAGCCAGGTCTGGCATTAGGTGAGCAGATGGGTTTTATGGCTCCCTGGATGCAGAGGCTGATTAAAGGAGGGAGGCTTTCCAGAAACAGGAGCATAACTTGTGCCTGGCTCCCACATCTGTTGGCTCCGGTGCGTCTTCTGAGGCATTTGGAAGCAGAGTGGGCTCCTCCTTAAGTGAGGGACGGTGGAACTGCAAAAAGAACACCCAAACCCCCATCCAGGAGTAGTGGGGAGCATCTGGGGGGGACAGAGTTCAACTGGCGGAATTCCTCTGGTGGGTTATCACTAAACTGCCAGGTTTTTATTGTAGAAAATGGGTTTTAGCTCTCAGCGGTGCTGCAGAGAAACTCCAGCCTGGGAAAGGGAGACAAAAACGATTGTCCAGCTATTGAACAAAATTCTGTACCCTCGATTTACACCCCGAGTGCTGCTGGAAAACCCTCCCTATGGGATTAGCTGTGGTGCCCGTGGTATTATGGGATGGACCTGGGCACGTCCTTGCTGGTATCTGCAAGGAGTCCCCTGCCCTGCTGGGAGCAGGCACCGGCAGCCACCCGGCACCGGGCTGAGCCGCCTCCCCGCAGAAAACGAGGTCGTTTGGGGACAGCTGAAAAACTTCTGGAAATTCGGGTGAAAAAGGCAGCATCGCCAAATAAGGTGGGAATGAGGAATCCCATCGGATCGGGCTCCCGGTTCTCCAGCGGGCGTGCAGGGACCTCTTGTGGCGGCTGCGCCCGGCAGCTCCCGTCCCTGCTCTTCCCTTCGGGTTCTTTTTGGGACAAGTCTGGCCACCGAGCCTGTGGCGTGTGGTTGAATATTTGGCCCGATCTGGTGTCAAGGGACTTGTTTGTAACTGGGCTTGGAAGTCTCCGGTTCCAAAACCGCCCCCGGTTAATGCCATTGCTGCAGAGGAAGGAAGACAAGGAGAAAAGGCTGGAATCGGGATTGTAAGGAACTACGGCTCGATGGGAAGTCCTGGTAAAATTGAGTAAAACCTGGGCTAAAATGAACTAAAAAGTAGTTTATATGTAACTGTTGGTAGTGCTCTAGCAATGGGATCAAAGTCCTTGAACCAGAGGCTCAGTAAATCACGGCTTAAATTCCTCCCATGCAGAAGTGGTAGGTAAAAGCTTTCCAGTCTCCAGAAATATTTTAACTATTCCTGTCCCCGAGCCTGGCTGAATATTCATCTTTAGGATGAACGCACCACAAATGGAGGAGCCCCTGGGGAAACGGGGCTGGATCTGCAGGCAGTCCGCGGTCTGGGATTTTCCCTGCAGGCAGGTGAAGGTCAGAGCTGTCACCAGGGAAAGGGGCAGTCAAGATTTTTTGAGGCTAAACCACCGCAGATGACTTCTCATTCGGAAACCGGCTCTGTGCAATTTTATACTCAATTAATTGTTAAATGATTTTTCTCCTCAGTGCCCTGAGCAGCCCAGCACGTCTCCAAGGCACATCTCTCTTTCCTCAGCACATCTTAGGCTGAACAAAAATGTCTTTGCGTTTGGTCTTCTCAGTAGCAGATTAGCCTGTGTGATCCTTCGAGTCCTAATACACGAGATTATTTAAAATCCCCTGAGCACTCAGGGCTGCCTATTACTTCAGGCAGTGTCTCCCTGCCACGTAACTGTTATGAAAGTACATTGTCTCGCCTGGCTTTTAAGCAAATTTGTGCAGCATGAACAGATGCCTTTCTATCAGTTGGGACTATCATAGAAACACAGAATCGTTTAGGTTGGAAAAGAACCTCACCCATCTCCCAATTTGATTTAATCACTAAGCGTCCCTTCCATCTGTGTATTTGATATTTTTGTGTCCATCACCCCAGAGCCAGGACAGAAACGAAGAGCTCAGGCTCCACATGCTTCTGTTTCAGCCAAGAGGAAGGAGAAGATTTCATCCAAAATTAATACCTCAAAGGAGAGGTAGAGTTTGACATTAATCGGTGTGTACACGGTGAGTCATCCCGGCGGCAGAAGGGGAAGCGAGGGCTGTGCTGCAGCTTCGGCTGGAGACATCAAAAAGCAGCAAGGGAGCGATCAAATTACGGGAAGCTGGAAAAGCAGCCTCCTTGTAGGGCAGGACTAAAACTGTGGGATCGTGAATTTCCACAACTTCCAGACAGCACAGCTGGGGTTTCCCAAACGTCCGGGAGCTCCTCTCGGGACCAGACATGGGACAGGCGGATGAGGGATAATCGTGCTGTGGGCAGAGCATTTTTAGGCGAGGCAATCAGATGTTTTTCCGTGCTTGGTGTGCGATCAGCCCCGGTGGTGTGGTCTGGGGGGGTCCTGACCCGGGGTGAGCGGCGGCTTGGAGAGCTTCTGCCCAAGGAAACAGTGACGGTGACGGGCATCGCCTGCCGGGGATGCTTTGGGGTGAAGGAACACCGGCCGCAGCACCTCACGGACGAGGCGTTCGGCCACCCGCTGCCACCAAGGTGGAGGAGGAACCTCCGGTGAACGAGGGAAGTGCCCCCAGCTCCCGCACAGCCACGGGACACGCATTCCCTGCTCCGTGCCACGCTCTCAGCCAACTCCGGGCCGGCGCCTCTTCTGCCGTGCGATGCCGGGGAAGGCGGATCCATCCCCGGGGGCTCAATTCCCGTCCTCCCGCTCCCCGTGTCCCACGCCCCGACGGGAAGCGCTGTCGATGCGGGAGCTGCCAGCGCCAGTAGCGAGGCGGCCTCCGGCCCTTCCCCTCGCGGGTGCTGCTCGCTGTGCCCCCGCCCGGGCGCTGCGCATCGCGGCCGGGGCAGGGCGGTGCCGGTGCCCGGGGCGGTGCCGGTGCCCGGGGCGGTGCCGGTGCCCAGGGCGGGCTCCGGGGCTGGGCGAGGCGGATCCCGTCGCGCAGAGAGGCCGGTCCCATGGGAGCCCGGGGGAGGCAGAGGGTCGGTGGATGCCCATGGCTTTCAGCCCGGGGCTGCTGGTGGTGGCCGGTTCCTTCGCCGCTTTCCGCCTGCTGAACCGGGGGCTGGAGCGGCTCGTGCCGCCGCCGCCCTCGGCCCGGCGCAACCGCTGGAAGTGGCGCAACATCTGGACATCGCTGGCGCACAGCGTGCTCAGCGGCGGCGGGGCGCTGGCCGGGTGAGGGACACCGGGCTGCTGGGGGGCACCGGGACACTGGGAGGGAATGGGGGCGTCGGGAGACCCCGACGGGAACCTGCGGCCAAGGGGGCACTAAAGGAAATGGGGGTGTTGGGGAGTGCGGGGACTTGCAGACTGGGGGGCATTGAGAGATGGAGGAAGGTCCGAGGGACGGGGAGGCACCAGGCGAAAGGGAGACTCCAGGGAAAACAGGAGGAGAGGGGTGGCTGCGGGTGGAGCAGGGCGACAGGAGGTCTCCGGGGAGGGTCGGCAGCACCAGGTGGGCACTGAGGACACTGCGAGGGAAATGGGGAAGCAGAGGCACTGCCCGACACTCACAACCTCTCTCCCCGCAGGTTCTACCTCCACCCCGAGCTGTCCAAGGACCTGGTGGGCACACACCCGCCCGGGGCGCACAGCCTGGTGGCCGTGTCTGTAGGTGAGGTGTGGCGAGAGCGCCGTGCCCCGTTCTGTCCCTCGGGGGGTCTTCACGCGCTCGTCGGTGCCTGACACCGGCCCCTCGAGCCATGTCGCGATGTCTCAGGCACCTCAAACAATCGCCCTATTCTTGGCAAAGGACAGTGGCTCCTTTCTGTCCCACGGCACCCGCAGCCAGGAGGTACTGGGCACCGGGCTGCCCTCCACCGTCCTCGGGGGGAGCCAGGCCTTGGGGCGTCCCAAAAGTGCCCACATGGGGTTGGTGGAGTTAGTTGGTGCCTCTTCCTGGGAGCATGTCGTACAGACTGATTGCGAGAGGGACCCAAACCACACCAATTTCCTTCTTTTGCTGTGTGTGACCCTTCTCTGTGTGTGACTCCCCACTCACACAGATGTGACCAGCACTTCCCCGCAGGAGCTGCCCAGCCCAGTCAGGTGCAGAGCCCACTGGGGCAGGGGGGATTCACTAGCACAGCCCTTCCTGACCCCCTTTTTGTTCATGGATTCCCTGACCCCAGGTTATTTCCTTGAAGACTTTGTGGACATGTTGTGCAATCAGAAGCTTCATCAGTCCTGGGAGCTGCTCTTTCATCACTCTGTGGTGAGTGCACCAGCACAGGTGCCACCAGGGAGGCTGGGGACAGGGGACACGAGTGGGGGTCCTGCTGTTGTTAGTATGGGTGTTTGCTGCCTGCCACAAAATATCTCTAATTTTATTTCCCGGGGAGAGGAGCCCAGGCAGTGGAGCTCTTTTTGGTCCTGCAGGACTCTGTACTCTTTGAGGGTTTGCAGAAAAGGCACCAAAAATGGGGTGGGAGAAAACCACGTGTACACAGAGTACGGGGACAGAGGGCTGGGCTGATCCATAGCAGTGTCACTGACAGCAGTGACCCGGGTGACCCCGCTGGCACAGGTGAGCAGCTCACCTCGTGTGGCTCCTGCCCTCTTGAGCACCTGCCAGGAAGGGCTGCACACCCCCTCCACCCACCTCCCGCTCCCCGGGATGCTTTCCTCTCATCTGGGGCTGGTGTGGCAGGAGCTGCTGTGGTGCAGGACCCCCACTCCATTGCCTTCTGCCTGCCTCGCTGTGCCCACTGTGGGTTTCTCTCTGATCACCTCTGATGCCCAGATGCCAGAGTGTTTTTCCCAACCAAAAGAATTCTATGGTGCTGAGACTGTGGATGCTGCAGGGCAGGGGGGTGGCACAGCCTGGAGCTGAGCAGCAGAGATGCTGCGGGGTTCAGGGGAGGCTCAGGGGTGTGCAGGGCCTGGGGAGGGGGACAGGGGCAATGCTGGCACTCACCTGGGATGAGATGGGCGAGGCNNNNGGATAAGAGGGGCGAGGCGGTGGCAAGACCTGCTCTCTCAGTGAGCCCCGGGGCTCTGCTGGCTGCTGGCTGCTGCTGGTGAGCCAAAAGTTCATCTCCACAATAGAGCTAATTCAAGCCAAGACAGTGACTTAACGAGCGGGGAGCAGATAATCTCATTACAGAGCCCATACAGAGAACAGCATTAATGGCTGCAACCACAGAAAGGACTGAGTGTGCTGAAGCGTGGGCAGGCAGAGCCTGTCCCCCTGCCTGGCAGGGAGGGTGCAGGGCAGGAATCCTGTCCCCAACAGCCCTGTCCTCTGCTGCAGCACCCAGCAGCCCCAGGGTGCTTCAGGCCGCGCTGGGGGCAGTCCATGGGGCTCTCTGATCCACCAAAGCCACCTAATCCCTGCAGGGTGCCTGCTCTGGGGAGAATCCCTGAGCCAGCAGCAGCCGTAGCCCTGGGCTACAGCCTCCCTTCCTGTCCATTCAGTGTGTGTAGAAAAACCTGCTGGGCCACAACTGGCTGCATTCCCCAGGCCACCACAGCAGGGTTAGGTCAGGCTGCTTTGTCTCCTCAGCCCACCTGGGGCTTAGAGACCTGTTTCCTTCTCTTCCCACTGCAACAAAACAACCCACTCAGGTTTCATGCAATGGTGAGGAGGTGCCAGAGGCTGCAGTGCCGCAGGGATGACCAGTGGTTTGGCACTGCGGATGGTCCTTTCCACCTCTGCTCCATGCTGTGCCCGAGCGTGGAGGGTTCCAGCTCGTAGCAGCTGAGAGCAACCAGCCCCTGGGCTCAGCCCCTCTTCTCCCTCCTTCCCAGGTGATTGTCTGCTTCGGTATTGCCGTGCTGCTCCACCAGTACGTCGGCTTTGCCCTCGTGGCTTTGCTGGTGGAGATCAACTCCATCTTCCTCCACCTGCGGCAGATCCTGCTGATGGCCAACCTGGTGCACACCACCTGCTACCGCCTCAACAGCGTCGTCAACCTGGGCACCTACGTGGTGTTCCGCATCGCCACGCTGGCCTGGATGACCCGCTGGCTCTTCCTCAATCGCCAGAACGTGCCCCCGGCCACCTACGCCGTGGGCACGGTGGGCATGGCAATCATGACGCCCATGAACATCATCCTCTTCTACCGCCTGCTGCGGAGCGACTTCCTCAAATCCAGCCGGGACGTGCAGCGGGAGAAGGGGGAATAGCCCCCTCCCCTGCGAGGGGGAGCAGTTCCAAGCCCGTGGAGCAAGTGGAGGGTGGACATGGATGTTTCAGTACCTTGCAGGGAGGGTCTGCACTAACAGAGCATGCAGGCTTTTCTTGTGGCTCAAGATCCTGGGCCCTGCGCAGCAGAGGAGGTGCTCGTGGATCAGGTGCTGTGGCTCTGCTCCCCAAACACCTTTGGATGATGTGGTCGGACAACTGGGAGCTGCTCAGAGAAGCCTCGACAGCTCTCACAGCTCCCTGAGGCACCGCTGAGATGAGAAGGGGACAGAGCAGCAGTTTCCCCACTGCTCTTCCGGACATCCCGACACCACAGGGTGTTTCCAACCCCTTTGGTGCTGCAGCCCACAGCGTCCCATCAGCCACGGGACACTTCCATGGGAACACCACCAGGCAAGACAGGCTCCAAGGCAATGGTCAGTAAAACCCAAACCCTGCACTGATGAGCCCTCTCCGAGGACACTGTCCCAAGCTGAGACCTGGCTGGGTGGCTGCTGCCCACTGTGGGGTCCAGGTCGGGGGCAGCCCCAACCTCTCCTGACAACTGGAGCTTTTTTCACGTTGTTTTGTCCCCAGATAATTTAAGTGCCCATAAATGAGTGTGGGAGACCACGGGTGGCTGGCGGGAGGATGCTGTGTGATGGTCACTTCCCACAGATGTGGGGTTTTCAGGCACCTTTTAGGGTTCAGGCATCTGTTGGGAATGACGAGTTGTGCTACAGAGCCCAGTGTAACGCTCTCACCCAGCAGCAAAGGCTCTTACTAACACGAGCTTTTAATAAATGGCTGCAAATGAAATGGCTTGAGGGGAAGGGACTGAGAGGGGACAAAAGGACTCAGCATCCCAGCCCACTCTGGGGGTGTCACTGCTTAGCACAGTCCTTACCCTGTGTCTCCCTGCCATGGAGTGAAAATACACTGTACACTGGCACACTCTACCTTTCTTCTTGTTTTGGGTGTTTTTTTCCCCACCCCTCTCCTTTCTGTGGAGGAAGATGAAGGTTTTTAAACGTATTTTACTCCACATTTCCTTTTCCCCACCGATTCTCACACACTGGATTGCTCTCCAGCAGCCCAGCACTGTGTATATAACAAGATCATCCCACTCGGAGTTCCGTGCACCAGTCTGGACAAATCCACTGGATCAGTCACATTTCCTTTGTGTGCCAAACAAGCTTTAACACGAAATCTCCCATTTGGTTTGAAGAGCTTGGGGACAAGCTGGAACAAGGCACTGCTCGGAGAGGGTGGCACATGTTTTCAGGAGGGAGACACATTCCTGCTGGGCAGGGAAAGACGAGTGACCCGTGGGCAGCGGGAGGCTGGAGACAACGCGTGGCCAAAGCCGCTTACGTTTCTATTTGTGGAGAGCAGGGAAGCTTCCAGGTTTGGGTTTGTCACCTCAGGCAGTGCTGAGGTGCCTGTGTGCCCCTCACAGCTCCCAGCTGGAGCAGAGCTGTCACCCAGGGCTTTCTCTTTGGTTTGACTCACGTACTCCCAGTTTTCCAGGAGCTGCTCCACTGATCCCTGTCTTTAGCACAGCCTCTGCATCTGCTAAAAACGCTGCCTCTGCTCTCCAGCCTCTGCCCACACCAGAGATGTTTCTTCTCAAGGCCTGGATTGTATTCCCACATTCCTGCTGTCATGTGGATGTCCTGTATCCCGGGCACGTGGGCTTGGGGGCCAGGGGAGCCTGTTTTGGGTGCCTCCTAATCTGCTGTGATTTTCCCACAGGGCTAAGGTGGGATAAGCAGTGGCTTTGCAGGTCACTGAGGTTGGATGTGGGGATGCCCTGTGCTTGTCCATCCTGATGAAAAGTGCCACAGCCTTGGCTTGAAGTGTTTTGGGAAGAACTCACCCTTCTATTCCCACCATATGTGGGATCACAGGGCTAGAAGGAGCATCTCCATCAGGGAATTAATTGCTGGGGAGCAACACCCCAGTCTGCCACTCACTCACCCCCCTTTTCACCCCCATCGCACGAGCCAATACCCCTCCAGAACAAACCCCTCTCCTCATGGGACCCCCTACCCTGGCAAAACTCTGAGTCAAGCCTGGCTGCTGAGTGGCCTTGGCAACATATTGAACCCACCTACAGTGAGCTGGACCTCACGTTTTCACAGATGCTGGGCAAGCCCTGAGGCCTGGGGGGTACCTGTGCTCCTGGAGAGAGGCAGGAAGAAGGCAACGAGGTGGGTGGCTGTTTGCAGGGGGATTAGGGGCCATAGGGTGGCCATGGGGGCAGTGCTCGGGGGGAGGCATCACTGGGGAGCAGCATCCCCCTGCCTGCCGGGGGCATGGGGGCTGGCTGAGATGGGCTCAGCCCCACTGAGGGGATGTACAGGCTCCGTGGGGGATGTCCCTACCCTGATCCACAGGGGACATCAGCGGGATGTGTCTGGGATGGGCCCAAGATGTCGCCCTGAGGGCAGCACCCCACTCGGTGCCACAGGTGCCTGGAGGCGAACGCTGGCCCTTTTTCCATGGAAAACAAAACTCAGTCCCCTAGTTTCTTGATGTCAGTTCAGAGGTGGCGTTTGGCACTCCAAGGGCAGCCAGAGTCCCACATGCTGGCAGCTTTGGTATAGGAGAAATCCTGTGCCGTTCTCAATTTTAGGAGGCAGCACCCCACTCCCTAACCCTAAGCCTAAGCCTAACTCTAACCATAACCCTAACCCTAACCATAACCCACAGGCGCCTTGAGGCGAACGCTGGCCCTTTTCCATGGGAAACCAAACTCAGCCCCCCAGTT